>JARHVA010000914.1:2230000-2625000 GCA_037957365.1 Torreya grandis | reverse complement strand
TTTACAGATGTAGCAAATGACAAGGATTTCCTGGGCTTCTAAACAAAGTCTATGTCTATTATCCATTTTTTGGGAAACTTAAGATCTGACCAAGAGATTGATTCATCAGATTAAATGAGATGGTTTTAAACCATATAGCTTGGATGTCCTGTTTGATGCAGGTGCTGATATCTCTCTTGTTAGATATCATTTTATTCCTGCTGATATGTGGAAAGCCAATTTTCATAAGTTGACTTTCAATACAAAAACTATAGTTTCAGAATTATCTACAGTTATTCCTATTATGCTTGGTGACACTATCTATCATTTTAAGATAATATAACATGAAATGCCAATGTATAACATGATGATTATTTCAAATAACTTGGCTACTTTCTATCCCATCATAATTCAGACACATGAAATAATTCTTGTAGAAAAATATTCTTTATACAAGAAATCCAAATATGAATGCAGAATTCCTATGAAAGAAAAGCCAAAGAAACCAGTTGATACCAGATGGATACAACAAAAAGTAAATCTTTTCCATGTTATCTTGAACCAATAATTGAAAAACTTAAAAAATATTGTTGCTTTGAAAATCCTTTAACATTCAGAGATAGGAAAATACATGAATATAGAATCAAATTGAAGATGGTTAAGGACAAAAATGGCAAAGAAATAGAATCCAAGTTTAAGGCACATCATTATAGAATGTCTCCTTCACTTAGAAAGGAATGTTTTCAGGAGATAAAGAAATTAAAATAATAAGGTTTGATAAGAGATTCTAATATCCCTTGGGCTTGTGAATCATTTTATGTAAATAAAAGATCTGAACAGGTAAGGGGAAAGAAGAGATTAGTCATAAATTATGTTCTTAATAAATGTGTTTTGCTTGTTTAGCATTTTATTCCTTCAAAAGATGAAATCTTGTAGAGAATAAGTGGAAAAAAAATTTACAGTAAGTTTGATTTAAAATCAATATTTTGGCAGATACAAGTAGTAGAACAAGACAGGTATAAGACTACATTTGTTACTCCATTTGGACAATATGAATAGAATGCCTTACCCTTTAGCTTAAAGACTTTTCCTAGCATATTTCAAGAAATGATGAATAAAATTTTCTTAGCATATTCTGATTTTATCTTTGCCCACATTGATGATATATTGGTCTTTTCAAAATCTCCTAAAGATCATCTCAACCATCTAGAACAATTCTATCATATTATGTTTGACAATGGTCTAGTTCTATCTGAGAAAAAAAATGTTAGTTTTTAGAGACGAGATTGAGTTCTTAGGAGTTACTATAAAATCAAGAGAAGTTGCAGTTCAAGAACATGTTTTTAAAAATATTAAGAATTTTCTTGATGAGCTTAAAGATAAAAAATTGCAATAAAGATTTCTTGGCTGTGTAAACTATGTAGTAGGTTATTATTATAATATTACACAAGATAGAATTCTTCTAAATAAAAGTCTAACAAAAAATTCTCCAACATGGTCAGATGAAACGAAAAAAGCTATTCAAAGAATAAAATAGAATTGCTAAAATTTGCCACGTTTAGTTTTACCTAGTAATGGTCTAAAGATTATTGAAACAGATGCTTTAAAACTACATTGGGGTGCAATTCTTAAAGAAAGACTGTCCTCCAATCAATTCTCACTGTCTGCATCTCATGAAAGTCCATGACCCTCAAATAGATTCATATTACTATATTGATTGCCAAAAAATCATAAGTCATCCAGATCAATCCAGTATTCACATGGCTAAAAGAGATTTAGCCATAGAAGAACTGCTTGAAAAAAATAAGAAGTTACTTGCTGAAGCCAAAAAAATTAATATGAAAGGAACTTCTAGAGAAAATACTAAAAAAGAAGAGGAAGGTCATATATGAAAAACTCATCCCATAGAGACCCATTCATCATCATAATCCTAACAACCTAAACCCTAAACTTTTTACACACACACACACACACATGCTTCATATATATATATATATATATATATATATATATATATATATATATATATATATATATATATATATATATATATATATATATATATATATATATGAAGCATGTGTGTGTGTGTGTGTGTGTGTGTGTGTGTGTGTGTGTGTGTGTGTGTGTGTGTGTGTGTGTGTGTGTGTGTGTGAAGCATAATCTAGATGGTCAATACATAAATAAGTAGATATCTCTCTCTCAAAACAATATACATCTCATTACATTGACACAAAGGCTGAAATCAAAATCATATCTAAATATCATATCTCATAAATATCAAACCCTTGGGGCACTTGAACCACTACCAATGGCACCATGAAGACCTGTATTTGTTGGTGGTCCCCCTAAGACCCCTGTATGACCAGCTATGGATGTCCACTAACCTAGAGTAGCTACTGCTACTCCACCACCTAGGCTTGTCCTATACTCTACAAATCTCATAGCATGGGATAACTACTCTAGTACCATCACCTCATAATAACACAACTCCTAGATCATAGCCAAGTATCATGCCCATGGTATTATATCTATCATCCCTCTTGTATCAATACCTACCCCTCTTACACCAATCTACCCTTGAAGAGCACCAATCTAACTCTATAGTGTCACTACATGTGCCTATAAAGTAGTCACCTATGCTTGTGCCTATAAAGTAGTCACCTATGCTTATGCCTGATCCCTCACTCCTATCACATTGCTCACCTTCCCCTACAAAGCAGTAATATATCCCTACAATGTGTCCACCTAGCCTTGTAATGCCACCACCTATCCCTGTAGTGAGGCAACCTATGCCTAGGCTACTACTAAAATAGCCACCACCTGAGGGTCATCATGTGCCTATGCATGTGCATGTGCTAGATCCACATCCATGGCTTGCTACCCCCATCTCCCCAACCAAAATCCATTACAACATACTGACCTTGATACCAAGTATCATACTCATTAGTAATTCCTACATCATCAATGTGGGCCCTCACTAGCAACTCCTCAAAATCCCAAACTATGTTTATAGGTTGTGGCTCAGGTAGTAGGAACTTTCCCTCCTCTCTTTGATACTATGCCATGTCATTAGGAATACCATTTACAAGTCTGAACTATCTTTGTACATGGTCAAAAGGGATCCTCTCTATCTCCATCTCCCATCGAGCATATATCCAATGCCAATTTTATAACCCTATCAAATGATACCTCAACCCTACCCACTATGGCCATCCAACATATGGATATCATATCACATTCTTAGGCACCAAACCATTGAGAGCATCTCAGAACCAATCCATATCCCTCACCCTACCTCCTACCCCTGTGTAGGTGGACAACCTCCTCCATCATATAAAACTAGCCACATAATCTGTCAGTGCATAAGTGTCATTAGGTATACCCAGGGGTCTCAATACCTTGATATGCTCATACACCTAGCAATTTAACACTAAGCTAACATTGATCCCATAACACTAGTGTACTTTGAAAGCCCACAACTCCTTGTATACCTATACCAATAACACATGTGCCCAACTGAACAAAGTCTTCCCTAGGAGCATCTTAACCAACACGTTGAGCAACATATATGGAAACCACCCACCAATTAAATATAGTAGCACAAAGCTCATCAAAGCCATCATCATCATCATAACCAGACACCTATCATCAAGATCAAGCTAATACATAGGACCATACATGAAACTACCTACATAGAACTTTACCTATCTTTGAGCATCACCATAAATCCAGTCCATATAGTAGTCCCACCCCTCACTCTCTATATGGTATATTAGATCTCCACAGATGGGTAATCAAGTGATCCTCACAACATCCTCCAATAATTTCATGAACTCACTTGTTGGCAACCAAAACATGTTGGTCACTAGGTCCCATCTCTTGATCAGTGCCACCAACATCCTAGAATCTCAGAGCATGTGCTGATAATGCTATACTAAACCTAAATGAAGAGTATGGGATTGTGATCCCTCAGGTGAATCTACTCTTGAGCCTGCATTCTATTGAATATTTTAAACGTATATACCTACATCCACTATATATTAATTCTATCATCTTAACATTTTTACAAATAGAATTAACTCCACAAATCAATGAGAATTCACCTGATCTATAATCTTATTTTACATTTAACCATATCCTATCTTACAAATTCTAAGCATCCTTAAGGCACAAACACCTTATGTTGCCTCTTAATCTTATATATACCCCTATTTATACATTTTCCCCTTAAACAAAACAAAAATATATGTAATAACTTTCTGGCCAAGCTATAAACTTTTTTATTTATCACTAGGGGCCAACCATCGATGGTTCTCCCAACCATCGATGGTCTCTTAGGCACCTTTTGACTTGAACCCTCAACCGTTAATGGTTAAAGTGATCATCAATGGCCATTGTGTACCATCAAGTCATGACATTTTTTGCCTTACCCATTCCCAGATCCATACCTACCATCAAAACTTCACAACTACACTGGATCTACACTACCTTCCTACATCCTACCTACCATTTTTCTCCCCCCCAGTTCCTTGATTCTCAATATTTTACCTAATTTTTGAACTAGGGTATTCCTATGTCAAATCCTAATAATTTAAACCTAAAATTTCACCAAATATTCTTATCAATTACCATTTCACAATACATAAATACTTTTATCTACCACACTATCAAATGACACACACTCCCTACCTCATTTTGTGCCCTGTGCCATGGACGAAGCCCACGTCCCTCCACTTGGCTATGCCCTCATCCACCATCCATCTCAATTAGCACACACTGAATCATCTCAAGCACTAGTTCAACCAATAATATTTCCCCACATTAGAATTAACTTGGTCAACCCTCGATATAAAATGCAATAGTAGAAAATCACTTGAGTGTATCTTTTGGAGGTAAAATGTTAAAAGTGAAATGACTTTTCACTTTCATTTTTTATATATTTTGGATTTTAGGGTTTTTCTTAACCATCGATGGTCAAGGTGACTATCGATGGTCAACCCTAACCATCGATGGTCAAATCACCACTTTAAAACTACCCTAGCACATAACATTCTTTGACATCCCACTCAGTTATTTTGACCACATCAAACAACTTTGCCATGTTTCTTATACACATTTTTCACCACCTCATGCATAAACCTAAGCAGTTGTGTCTTCTTTAAGACACTTCCTAACTCAAATACCTATGACACTCAACCTATTAGTGATTTCCATAGGAGCACTTCTTACCTTGGATACCCACAAACATACTAGACCTACTTTGGAGACTAACAGGTGTATCCCACTACCATACCTATAGCAGTCATGTGTTACATTGGTCACTTGTATTATTCACTTTTTTAACCATTGGAAACTTTTGTCTTTGCATAATTTTGACCTTCACACTTCATCGCATTTTGTACATTTACTCCACATTATAAATGACCAACCTTATCACCCCACCTACCCATTTATCAAACCTTGATCTGATTCCATTTTACCTCATCACTTCCCAGTTTGAGGGGGAACACCTCCTCCTAAACTTGGGGCAACTTTGACTTCACCTAGCTTCCATTTTTGTTTTGTAGCTTATTGATTTAAGCCACATAACAAAAAGGGGAAAATATAAACAATACAATCTTGCACATTTAGATACTGACTGTCGAACCCTAAAATAAATCTTTGGATCCTTTAAACAAACCAAAACCCATTTTGGTTTAACTAATCAACTAGTCAGACTTAAAATCACCATTTTTAGCTACTTTTGACTGATGGCCTCTACTGTCGATAGTTAAGATGACTGTCGATGATCACATAACCATCAACGGTTAGGATAATCATCGATGGTCAGGCCCCACCATCTGGGTTTTTACATGTAAACAAGCATGCAAACACCAAAAAAAAACCTCTTGCATTTTCTAAATATAAGTTGTCCAAATCCTCTTGTGAGACCTTGCATGAGCAATTTATAATTAGAAGCACCTATTAACCTTACACTGAGTCTCTGGCCCTTCCCTATAATAAGAGGAGAGCAATAAGAGATCAATCCATCTGTAACTATCATCAAGAGCTTAGGTACTTAGAGTTTTCTTATTATAGGCCATCCAATATTATCAAGCATCAACAAAAATCTATTTGAGAGGGCTAATCTACAATTGCCTCTCAGATTAAGTTTCCAGGCACCATCATTCTATCAAAATCAAACTAGATTCTACCTACAAATTAACTATGTCTACCAATCAACCAATCCATTTCTAGTGAGTCAAATATTTAATTATGATAATTTATCCCTTTTGTAATTAATGGACCCTGCACCAAACTCTTAGAATTCATTTTTTTGAATCCCATCACCAGTTGTTGATAGGTCCAGAATTGGACAATCAATCGTCGATAGTCATCCTAACCGTCGATGATCAAGCCTAACCATCGATGGTTACCCCAACCATTGAAGGTAACCTATGGTAGGTTAAAAACTAACAAGCTAAAATTCCATTTATTTTGTAATTAGATCCTTCTTTTTGAGCCTCTGCTTATTCTCTAAACTCTGCTAGATTCCCTGAATCACACCTCCACCCACTAGCACTAATCAATGTCTCACTAACTAAATCATTTCTAGTCCATCTACTTTATCAAGCATATCCTTGTTATTAAATCTCAAGTATCTTTTAATTATTGATGCAAATACCTTTTATTTAGTTTTATAAGCTTAATTATTTTAAAGATGTTGGATTGATAGCCCCTAAGAAAGCCCATGCTTAAAGGATCTAGCCAATGCTAGGAAATCTACCTTATTACTTATCTAATGAACAAATTTGCTTTAGTGATATCTTATCTACAAGTTTTCCTCCCCATCTAAAGAAGAGTTATTCACAATCTTTTGATTCAACATGTGCACCATTTATCAGGTATTTCTACCATAACCCATATTTCTAGCTTTATTATCTTCTTCTGAATAATAGTGAAATTTGAGTGAAACACTCCTCATCCTTTTTCCATCTTAATTAAACTTGTTCTTAAAAAACATATTTTTCCAAAATAAAATTTGAAACCTAATAATAATTCACACATAATACTACCTTGAATTTTCTACTTGGCATTGAACCCACTATGATACTAGATCATGAATCTAAATGCACAATAAATTCTAAAAGGCACAAATTTACACAAACAATTATTTAAAAAGTATAAAACTAATTGTAATTCTTCATTATTCTTGAAATCAATACAAAAACATCTTTAAATAAATTACAACTCTTAGATAGAGTTGTCATGCATAAATGAAAAAGCTAACAAAAGAAAAAATATGCACAAAGTTAACATAACTTGTTATTTTTAGTAACTTTTTTATGCAATTTTGAATGAGCCTAAAAATGTCTTGTTAGAAATTCAAAATGAATCCACTTCTAGATAGGATGATGATGCATATGTCACACACACAGATTTTATAACTAAAGTGAGGGCATTCAAAAATTATACCCTACCATCATTTCACCACATGGAGAGTTAATAGCGAAGGGTGGGAGAAATCTTACACTTCAAGTCTCTTTGAAGCCGTTGGTTCTAAGTATTACCAGGGCTTGGTGAATTCCATTTTTTTCAATTTTTCAAGGTATTATAAAGAAGGGAGGTGATAAGGATAGACTTGAATTGACATCTTGTTTAGAGGTCAGGAGCATGAAAAAGGTTTGGAATAAGCTACATAAAGGGGGTCTCACCAAATTTATTTAGAGGGTCACTAGTCATGATGCTAACATCTCAAAGGAATTTGTTATGACATGGAACAAGAGGGCTATGGAAATAAGAGGAATAAGAATTTATATAGCTGAAGATATTATAGGAGAATTTATTGGAATGTCATGTGAAGGGGATAACACCTTCAAAAATCAATTGAAAAAATTGGAATACATGCAGAGTTTTTTTTGAACTAATGAGATCATTAAAATGGACAAAAAGGGGTTCCCCTGCTTGAACCTTCTACAAGAATGGCCTGAAGTCTATTTATAGATAATGAAGTATATCACCCTTAAAGGTAAGTATACTCTCTTTTTCTCACATCATTTCCTCTTGTTGAACCATTTTTAAGGCTTGAAAATTAGTCTATCATATTTCCTTTAAAAATCATTAGAGTGTACAACACTCACATACTAAATCAATGAAGCCAACACAATCATCCACCAGGGACTCATTATCCTATTGGTAAAACATGATGATACCTTTTGGGGCAAAGAGATCCTATTGGAGGCTCCTTTTCAAAGGAAGACTCCCTTGAGGAAGATCCTACCTCAAGCTCTCATCGCCTATTGCCCAACTTTACCCCTATAATCCCCAATTCCAATTGCTTTACTAGGGATCCTCCCTTAAAACTCATAGTCACCAAGCCTAAACCCCTTATGTTGGAGGAAGGAATTTTAGTGGAGGTGGTGAATAAAGGCAAGGTCCCCTTGTTAGAGGTGATTAAAATAAACAAGGATCAGTTGGAAGGGTTTAATAATAAATTACATGAGGTAGGGATGCATTTGGTATGTTTAATCTAGGAATGGAATTCCATTAATAAGGAGGTCTCTAAAATGATTCAATATTTTTCTCAACTGGTAAAGGTTGAAGGTATTCCACAGAAGCAACCTATCAAAAAGGGGAGACTTCTTCCCCAAATCTCCCCCTAAAATAGCACACCCCCCCCCCCACCACCTAAGAAGGAACAATCACAAAAGAGACCCATAATGATCTTGCCTAAGGAGGATGTGGAATGCTTGGGCAATAGAACCAAGAACAAATAGACTATGTAGGAGGAGACTTAGGTTGCTAAGGTACTTAGTGAGGGATCCCCACTCTCGAATTAGTTTCTCTTTTTTATTTTTTTTGTTTATGTCCTCCATGTAGATAGTTAGTTACTTGTTTTGATACTTTAGTTTTTGCTCCTCAGCTCATGGAGCTTGTTTCATTTTACTACACTTTGTTGATATTGTGGTTCTTGGACCCTGTAAAACCAAGATATTTACCTTATCAAATAAAAAATAATTGTCCATTATTGTCTACATTTCTAAATAAATCCCAATGGTAATGTGCAACTCAAGTTCATGCTTGATTACAAAAATATTAATATAGAATATTATAAAAAATATTAAAAAATAAATTACAATATATAATATTTAGCCTTTAAATTATTGATTTTGACCATGATTTTTTTTAAAACAATCATTAAGTGAATAGCATGGTGTATGGTTACATAGAGCTCTTTGAGATCGTCATTTTAAAAATTGGCTCAAATGGGTTCCTAGATAAAAATGTATGGCCTTTACAAGGTAGGCTTCCATGTCAGACATCCATTTGACTATCCCAAAATGGTTTCAACCTTAATGTTGACGTCTATTTGACCATCACTTAGATTTTTCTTGCTTTGAGAAATCTATATAAAAATCATAATAAATTGACCATATAATGGAGTTTGAAGCCCTTTTTTTTTGAAATATGTTTTCAAGCATGACACATTGGTGCAACTAAATTAATGACAATTTTTACTAGTTAGTGGGAAATTTTTGAAGCACTAGAGTTATTAATCAATGTACTATATGTAAAATCCAATATAAGAGCCTTGAGATTGATATATATCAACTATTTTTAGATAGATTATTTTAAGACATCTGTACTAGTTGGTAAAATAGAAATATTTTTGAAATATTATAATGAATTGCATGTTCAAAATGTGTGTGTGTGTGAAATTTGAGTCATAACAATTTTAATAGAGATTAACTTCTATAATTAATTCTAATTAATTTTATAATATAAAAACTAATAAATTAAATATTACTTACAAATGAAATATTAAAAATAAAAATATATTTTTGATTGATAAAATCGATGTGGTGTAGGCTTTTTTCCCACTAGGATATTTTAAATTCTATAAACTAAAAATTAAATTATAATCTTAGAATATTTCTATATTTTTTTAATTAATATTATAATTTATTTTGATTTTAAATCATTTTAATTTGATTTTTTTCCTTACAAATGTAATTTATAATTCTTCTTGAATATTTTTTTCATGTTCTCAAATTATGTGGATTCAAATTCATTTCACAAAAGAGATTATATAAACAGTGAAACTTGTACTTGAATTTTAAAAAAGTACATAATAAACATTTAAGAAATTCAAACCCATTCCATTTTAAAATTTAAATTATAATTTTTATCTACATCTTTCTTCCAAAGAAAGACTTCTCTATAAATTTAAAACCTTTTATTTATTTTAAAAAAATCATAAATCTAAATTTTTAAATTGTTTTATGTATTTTTTTAATGATCAACCTTTAACATATTATCTTGACATGTACATTAAATTTTAATGTGCAAATGATGACCATACAATTTTTTAGATCATTACTAGAATTTTTTTACATGTAATATTGAATGTCAAATTCCAACACCATTTGAAAAAAGTATGTTAAATTTTTAAAATTATTTTTAATTAATTTTAATTATATACCAAGAATTTTTGTGTTTATATATAATTTTAGTTGAATCTTGTGTTAGTTTATATATTTTTTGCTAGAAAATTTTGAGCCAAAGTTTTAATTATAAGAGTGATCCATCAATTAATTGAATTAATCACATTAAATATCTTATAAATTATTTACTAAATATAAATAAAGATATTTTAATAATATTCAAGAAAATAAAATATTGTATATGTCCTTTTTATATTTCCTGAATAGATATTCCTCAATTCTTTACACTATTCTAAAAATTATGATCAACTAAAAAAATATATATGTTTATAAGATACAAAATATGAATAAAAATAAAAGAAATAAGTTTTGCTACGCAAACTCCTTTAAGAGTTTAAAGAGATCCCTTTGTTCACTTAATTTGGGGGATGATCTTATATAATTATGATTGAAAGAAACTTATTCTTCTTATACCTATTGAAGATACATATTCTTCTTATACCTAGCTTAATGTAAATAATTAGCCCAATTGAATGGTTTATAAGGTATTTTACCTAATTTACATTGTATTTTTATTGTGGTAACAACTTGTTTATACCTCAATCTTAAACTATTTAAGTTTTATTATACACATTAAACATTAAAATTTTAGGTGATTGACTAAACAAATTAATGTCATTAAAGATTAAGAATAATAGATAAATATTAAAGATAAAATATTCTAATTTGAACTCTAATTTTAAATTTATATTTATAGTAAAGTTGTGGGTAATCTGGTGTGAGTAAAACCAAATATTAATATTAAAGTTTCTATTATACATGTATATAAATGCTTACTTTAAATTAAGCATTATAAACATGTAAGACACAATAAACAATACTTAATTGATTGTTCAATAAAATATGTAAATAAAAGGGGGAGTAGAATCCTCTTATCTTGTTTACATGTTAACATTAAATTTCTTGTGATGATCTAGACCTAAAAAATATGAATATAAAGATGTCCAAAATTTCACCTTGCAATATAAAAATGAGCATAATAAGTTGATAGGACCATATATATGGTTCTTATAAGTCTTCACAATACGAAAAAAATATCCATATTTACTCACCCTTTTATCATATTATTTACAAATAAACCTCGTTACATCATAAAAGTGGGGTTTCCTTATCTTCTTTATCAATTTGGACCTCATGATACCTAAATAATCTAGGAGTGGAAGTGTAGATTTCCCATTCTACAATGCCTTATAAAATATCCTCAATGAAAAGGATAGGAATAATTTATTAGCATAAGCCTCTTTGAGTGGATATAAGTCCACAATATTTGTATGCACCCATTCTTATTGATAATAATGAATATAGGTATGACCCTCTCTAGCTACATATATAACTATTTTTTCCATCATTTTATCAATTACCTTCTTCATTTTGGCACAAAGATTAACATTTATCTTATAAGGCCTCTTTTTAACTAGTCTTGTGCCTTCATGTAATTTAATCCTCATTTTTCCTAAGGAGGAATGTATGCAATTCATCTCTTTATATCTCCTTGTAAATAAATCCAAAAATTATTTAAGGATATTGATTATACGTGTTATTGCTTCATCTAACTAGTAATCACCTATTGTGACAATCTTTTGCTCAACCTCCATCACAATGTTTACCTATCTCATGCATAAAGGTTTGTCATAATAATTATTTTTGTCACTTTTTACATCTAGGACTCCTCTTTTTCCTATTAAATTCTCAACTTTACAGTAGTCTATGACTTTATATGTCCCCTTCTCTTTTACTTGGCATATGTCTTTCTAGTTATTTGACTCTACATTGTTTCCACATCCCAAACATTATGTGTTACTCTCCTCAATGATTTCACTACTTGTATCATCTTTGATCAATTGGGTAAGTGTGAAATGTTTGTCCTTGTACATTTCCTTGATCCATTCCTCTATGAATACATTATTTTACATTATCTCCTCACAAATTTTCTAAAGACACTACAACATTTTTACCATTTAAATTCACCTTATAAAGTCATCTTTAATTCAATTAGGTTTTTATTTTTGGATTTTAATGTGGGAGGAAAATTTAGGGGATGACATTAGGGTGTTTCTAACAAGTGACTTTAGAAAGTGATGTTAGTAGGTGACATTTTCTGAGGGTGACATTAGATTGTCTCTAAGTAGTGATTATACAATTAATTTAATTATTAACTTTAAGGTGTTCCTAATGGTGACAATTGAGTGTCACCTTTATTTTCATCACTAAGTTGTGGCATTAGGGTGTCACTAAATGTGACTTTATTATTATCTTTAAATTGACTTTAGTCTATTATTTAAGGCCTTATTTACTAAAGTCACCTATTAAGTTAGAAAAAAGATTAGATTATCACATTTAGGTAGAAAAAGTGCCATTGAGAAACCCAAGGCATAAATTTATTGATTATTTATAATGAATTGAAGAAACTAGAGCATCATTTTGAGAAAATTGGGGTATAATTTTGAGAAAACTAGGCCAAAATTTTGTAGAGTATTTGTAGTGTATTATATATTTGTTGTATTGGGTATTTAAAGTTTTTTTAGGGTGAATTGGATTATTTCTATAATAAATAGAGAGTAAATTTGATTCTTCCTACATGAAATTATGATAAAATTGGGTGTGGGTAATTTTAAAAGTTAAAAGTAGAAACCTCATGTTTTCCAAGTATGTATTGGCATCTCATTAATTTCATTACATGTTTATAATTATTCATTATTGAATTAGATAATAATAAATATGCATTTCATTTTACACACTTTTATTAAATTTGTGGTAGATTAAATCATTAGTGGTTGATATTTTCGACATTTTCATAATGTAGACACATAATTTTGGCACAAGCCTTATTATGGAAATATTTTTAGTATCGATTTGTTCATATGGATCATTGGTTATTTTTTGTCACTCTTATTGGCTCTTTTCCATGTTCTTCCCCCTTTATCTTCTTTTTCATATGGCCTTGTGTCTTAAATTTATTTTTATGTTTTATTTTTATATATGTAAATTATTTGTGCTTAGAGGCTTCTTTTATACTACTCCTCATATTCTTCTATTTTTCATGTTGAGATGAATTTTTTAGTCTCGCAGAATGTTCCTTGGGCATATTTGGTAGCCTCTTAAACCTGCACCCTTTTTTTAGGCCCTTCTACCCTCTTGCACTTTTTTTCAATGTTTAGATCCATAATTATTGTTTGTTGCCTATTTCTTTTTCAAATTTTATGTAATAGTTGGTTCCTAATTCAAACTATGGATGTTTATATATATATATATATATATATATATATATATATATATATATATATATATATCATCTAGAGGCATTCAAATAAGAAGGATCAAATAGGATTCCCATGGAATTCAAGTCTAGACACTGTATGCATGTCAATAATACACGCTAAACTTTACACTTAACTTCTTGAGGTTAGGCTAGGATAATCGATGTAATGGATGGGCAATGGGTGGATTATGGAATGAGCTAGTTATTGGGTAGAATGGGATTTATAATGGGTGGTAGAAAGGGTTTCTCATGATGGAACCAAAATACATCCACATTGTCACATTGCTTGTTAAGAGAATTTAGCTATGTGGAAATAGAGCTCGAAGGTCCTTTGTTGTTTGAGATAACAAGGAGGCAAAGCTACTAATCAATGTTAGGATCAAAGAAAAGGGAATGGTTAAGATGAATGAATCAAAAAATGATATCGACTTTATTAGGTTGACTACACTAGGTCAATGTCATCCATAAACATGAATGATATATGACAAGGCTAGCCCTAAAGAGAATAAAGAGGAGTGGAGGTGAGTATTTGGGTTTGAATCATGTTATATTGGTGACCTCTATTTTAGGGGAGGATAATTATTGGTGGATCATGAATCTGATCTTGATACTCTAGGGCACTAAGAGCATAAAAAATAAGGTGGGGAATGGGTGTATTATAGAAAAAAATTATTCTTAATTTGACACCAATGTCTAATTGTGGGACTAGGTGATTTAACACTAGGGAAAAGACCTTTGACAAGACCAAATGTCTCAGAAAGTGTCATCCAAAGGAGACTAGGAAAAGTATAAGAATATGAACTTGTCTTGGAAAATGTTTTATGATAGGACTTGTGCTATTGAAGCAAGTTTTTAGAGTGCTTCTATAGTTTGACAAGGATTTTGGTTGTTTGATTATTTTTTTTTGTTTTGGGAATATAAGATTGAAATGAAAGCTAACTACTTGCTGAAATTAAATAACTTGAAGTCAAGAATGATAAACAAATAAAATTGAAATGAAATAATACTTTTTTGTGTCTTTTTCAATTGGATTTCAATGCATGAGAGAGAGAGAGAGAGAGAGAGAGAGAGAGAGAGAGAGAGAGAGAGAGAGAGAGAGAGAGAGAGACTCTAATGATGCAAATGCTTATTTTTCCTTTTCCTAGGTGCAAAATGCAATTTTTTTTAATATTTTTTTTCAAGGTGTAGATGAATGAATCTAGTATGTAAACTATGATTTCCTAACATGAAATTGAATGAAAAAATAAAATCTATATCATAAGTAGTAATACTACAAAGTATTTAAGAATTCTCTTTAAAAATGCAAGCCAAATTAAGTTTTGGTATTTCTAGGTGGATGTTGCTATGTACCTAGGGTTATGATATAGTAATGTATATGGGTTGGTGGAGATGATGACATGTGGCACACATCCCCCTTATTTAGTTATATGGGTTCAATATATTAGGAAAATTGAGTACCTTATGGAATCAGTGCATTAGGTAATGATTGACCTACATTAGGATTAGGAGGTTACCCATCTATTGTTAGTTAGGTAGAGGTCTATTTAAAGGAGATGATTATCATTTTAAAGGAATTAAGTTAAGCATTGATTCTTTTATTATAAGAGGATATTGGAGGTTATCCCTTTGAAGAGACATTGTGGAGTTATTCCTTTTGAAAGGAGTATTGTATGGTGTTACTCTACCTTAAGGGTGATTATTCTATTTTTTAATATATTGAGTATTTGGGCATCTTGTCCCACCTATATAATTTGTGTTGTGTTGGTCTACATTATTTCCAAATATTATAAATGTGGATCATAATAAGTAGTGTTACAGCTTCAATTTGGGTAATTTGTGTGTGGTAAAACCTTACATTTATATAATCATCAATATATTTCAGTCAGTTAAAAATTTATGCACAATTTTTTACTGGAGATGAAGAATATTTTAGGGTAGGAACAACAAAAAAAATGAGCCTTTATGATTAATTTTGAGGTAGTTATTGATATTTTAGGGTTTGTACTAATTTTGTCGTATTAGCTGAAATATAAGGATTTTGTCTAAGAAATTTTTACTGGTACTATATGAACATATAATAGAAACAAAATTAAAAGTTTAGAATTTTTATAATTGTTTTGAGTGATTTATTACAATTTTATAATTTTTCATATATTCACTCTACAATCCAAAATTTGTGTAATTTTTTCACAAAAAATTATTGAAGTTCCATTATCATAATGGGAAGCTATAGTCAAAATTTGAGACTATTTTGATTAGTTTTGAATGAGTTATTAACATTTTAGGGTATTTCATTAACCCTAATTTTTTTTTTGTGGATCATGAAGTTGTAAGTATTTGAAGGGAAGCATGATATTGATGTTATAAAATGGTGGCTACTTTTTAAGAATAATAATACTCAAATAATTTTATGGCAAACATGCTTATCTCTTTCTTTGTCTAGGCCTGCACAACATTACTTTAAATAATTGAGCTTCACACAAAGGTATTCTTCATGGGAAAAAATGGAACATGTCTTCCCACATCGATGGGATATAAAATAAAAAGAGGATGAATAAGAGGAAGAAGATAATTATGGTAATGAAGAAGAGAATGGAGATGATGAATAAGAAAAATCAATGGAATAAAATAATTTCAATGAGGAAGAACATACAAGTGATGATGATAAATAAGAAATCAAGCATAATGATAATGAGGAAAGTACATATGGTGTATAAGGAGAGATAGAGGATATCAAATAATAACAAGAAAAATTGGATGATAAGGGTTCAAATAATTTGGCTCCAAAAAAATCCAAGTCAATTTTTCAATTTTATAGATGCATTCAAAATAAGAAGGTTGTTGTGTCCATAAACCCTACCAGCAAGTATAACTTCATCAACATGAATGTGGCCAAGCATATACATGTTCAAACAAAAAATATCAAAGAGGTTCAATTAGATGGAATGAATATTCCAGTGTTTGAAGATTTGAAGATCATTATGGAAAAATATATTTTGTATTCAGATTTTTATGCTTTGAATATGGATGATGTGGATATGGTTCTTGGATATCAATGGTTAGAGACTTTGGCAAAAATCCATTTTAATGTTTAGAAGAAGTTCATAAAGTTTTGGTATAGGAAAAAGGTCACTTTACAAGATATCATAGTTGGAAAGGCACAAAGAGCAATCAAGGTAGATCATGAAGATGAGATTAAAGTAGGTAAAGAAGAGCATGTGAAAGATTTAGATATAGACATAGATGAAGAAACAATACAAGCAAATAAAAACACTTCATTTACTTGTAGAAACAAAAGAACCACCAAAGCAAAAGGTAGAAGAGGTAGAAGAAAAGTTTGATAAGGTCAAAGTATCAGAAAAAATTGAGGTATATAGACACCCACATCATCATGAGAGGAAACAATCATGGATCTATGTGAGGGAGTGTCATAATAGTAGGCACTTTGGTTATACAAGAAATCAAAGTTATAATAACTATATCTATACATGGAAGCCAAGGCAAAACTACTATGGCCAGGTCTGGAATCATAGTATGATAGAATATGGTACATGGAATCAAAGGAGTAATAATTATTCATGGATACCAAGGTGGTATAGTTATGATCATTAATGGAATCAGAGTAGCATACTGGAATTTGTAAACAAGGTTGGAAATATATCACCTACTAAGATCATATACGAGTAGTTGGATGATCAATCTTGGAAACATGTGTGCAATGATTTGAATCACACTCATTATTTGGTTTCTTCTTATGTTTTGGGGGTGAAACATGTCAAGGAAGGAAGGAATTATATGTACCTAAGGATATGATATATTAATGTATATGGGTTTATGGAAATGTCAACATGTGGCACACATCCCCCTTAGTTAGTTATATGGGTCCAATATATTAGGATAATTGAGTAACTTGTGGAATTAGTGCATTGGGTAATGGTCAGCCTATGTTGGGATTAGGAGGATACCCATCCATTATTAGTTAGATAGAGGTATATAACTATATAAAGGATATGATTATCATTGTAAAGAAATTAGGTAAGCATTGAGTCTTCTATTTTAAGAGGATATTGGATGTTGTCCCCTTGAAGAGACATTGTAAAGTTATTCCTTCCTAAAGGAGTATTGTATGGTGTGTCCCTACCTTAAGGGTGATTATTCTATTTCTATATATATTGAGTATTTGGGAATCTTGGACCACTTGTAAATTTTGTGTTGTGTTGATCTACATTATATCCTAAATTTTTTCTAAATATTGTAAGTGTGGATTATAACCGATGCACATTATGTTTGAATAATTTGTTCTGAATAAAATGAATATTTGAATTCTAATTTTCTGAATTAATAAGCTAAAAAATATGTTTTTAATTTACTAAAATAAATAAAATCAAGAGAAAAAATAACACCTATTGATTACGTAGGTTTGATTGGAGTTTTCTACTTGATAATGTGTATATTTATGTGTGGATGAAAAGTTGTTCTAAACTAAAAATTGATTGTGATTGTAGATAAAAGTATTTTGATTTGTTTTCTAGTATTTATTTAGGGTTTGGAATCAAATCTATATGCTTTAAAGAAGTCTATTGAATAGTAGTAAACAACAAGAAAAACTAAATAATAATTTTTTGTAAAGATGGGAGAGAATAATTCTTTTTCCTATCAAATTTGCCTTTTTTCAAATTAAAGAGTTAAACTAATGCAAGAAAGTAAACTAATCTACTATAATATACTAAACAAAATAAATAAATATAAGATAAAAACTCCCAACCTGATCAAGGTGTAGATCACCTAAAGGTAGCAACATTATTTATGATGTGGTCCTATATGTGATAGCTCCTTTTCTCAAAAAATTATTGTAATAATTCTCTAACCAGGAAGATGCTCAAATAACCAAAAAAATAGAGAAGATGAGGGAGACATAACTCCAAACAAATAAAAATTGACTGTGGCTGCTTAAGAACACTACTTGCAAAGAACTAGTTATAAAATAATGACTCTCCTTGCTTGAAATTATGTAATCAACATGAAAATGATCAAAATAAAGATGCAAAGAAATGGTAAGTAGATTGGGGCTATAGAAATCATTATAACTCCATGCTCTAATGTTATTTTTTAGAATAAAAAATCCAAAATTGGATTAATTTTAGAAGAGTAATGGAGGTTGCATGAATGAGTTAAAATTAGGAGTATAACTTAGGAAAAGTTAAAAAATAGATAAAATCAAAAGTGAAAGTGGTTTGGGCCAGATTGGAGGTAAAATCAAGGCAAAAATATCAAGAAACATAAAGGCAACATGCAAAAATATGTGAAAACTTGAGTTGTAGGAGATAATTTTGGAACATGAACTAAAAGTTATGAAAGAACCTCTTTTTAAGGGTGGTTGTTCAACTATCAATCTAGATGATAGAACCACTAACTTAAATGATGAAATCACTGTATGTCATGATGAAACCACCCTACACATGACAATTCTATCATGGCAATTTGCAAAAATATCATGATATTTTCATCACTTCTAATGTATTTATGTAATTAGATGTGTTGGTTCTATCACTAGGTAGGGAAATCCCATCTCTTGATAATTTTTTTTAAAATAAGATAACATAAACTATAAAGGCTAAGCAATAGAGACTTGGAAGGGGCCTAGAGAGGGAATAGGGAAGCAAAAAGGGGGTAAGGGGTTAGAGAGAATTGATCTGAGCATAAATAAATCATTGTATCATCATTAAATATCATGTTAGAATGCCTCACTGTGTAATTTTTATGTACATTCATATTTCCCCTTAGGATGATGCCTTCTCATGAATTGATGAGGCTGTGGTCCTAAGAAGTGGAGTGCAAAAAGGATTTAGAAATACTTACCTTAATTACCTAAATTATGCAATGAAACTAGCTAATACTCCGTACAATCTACAAAAAAAATATGGGAATCAAGTGGAATGTAACAAAAAACAAAAATAAATTGTGTAATCAAATTGTGAATGAGAGTATGCACCATACATGTGGAGAAGGTCATAATACTATAACTATCTCGTCAGGGGGCCGAATCTAGCACCAAGTCATTATATACATGCAAAATCATAAAATGTGCTAAAAAGGATTTAAATTATATTAAAATGTTAATTTTGAAATGAGTTATAAATTTAGCAGTAATGACTCATAAAAATGAAAATATATGTTAAATGCAAAAAATATGACAAAATTGGAATGTTTTCAAATGAAAATGGAAAGTTTGGGGCCTACTATATTCAAAAACTTGCCAAAAACAAATTCATTTGTGTCAATTGATTTGAGATATTTTTGAGCTCTAGGCTACCTGTAACAGATTTGAGCAAATAATTAGTCGAGGGTAGAGCATGAGATGAGGATGTCTAATGTTTGAGTGGGAGATGGAGTTAGGTAAGGATAAGTGAGTTTTGATTATTTTTTGTGTTTTTTCCCCAGTTTTAACATTTTGATAAAAATGTGTTTAGATCCATTAAAATTTGAATTTTATTATATATATATGGGATTACGAGGTTGGGTAAGTTAGAAAAAGTAAAAAATTGAATGTTTTAGATGAATTTTTGGGGACTTTTGGTGGATTTTGGGGAAATGTGGATGATGAATAGAACTACCACTTGGGGATGTAACTATAAGTATTCACAAAACTATGGTTGCATAATTGCCATGGTGGAATTGTAATTGTCATGGTCTATAGAGAAGGTGGTTAGTAACCTCCTATGGTGGTTGCATAACTGCCACCTAAAACAAGGGCAGTTGCAACCCTTGGGAACTAGATGGGAAAATTTAATCTTTAAAGGGTAGGATTGATTTTTTCGGCTAACTTGGGATCTTTGATTATTGTAGGGGGTTATATCCATTGGATTAGATCCAAGGAGTAGGAATGGCTTCCCCATAAGATGGCATTATTTATGGAAGATGAGTTTGCCATCTTAGATAGAGCTAGCATTTTTCACATGGAATTGGTGGGGATCATCCCTACCTTGAGCAGGTTATAATGTGATATACTCACATATTAGAATATTGATCAGAACACTTGCATGCTCCCTAAGGCCCTATGGGAGGGGACTATCACTCTTATATATGTTTATATGATTATTGGCCTTCTGACAATAAGTCAGTTAGTGACCTCCTAGGAGGTCACTAGTAGGACTGAGGTGGAGGTTTGGGCTAGTCACTTTGGGGATGGTGATATACCTGACATGGGTGTCAAGCATGGATTGAGACTTTTTTAGATTGATGGGTTAACACTCCCCAATCTATGAAAGGTGATCATCAATATCCTTACCTCTTGACTAGTGGGAGATAAGGGTATTGACATGTTACTATATAGTTGGTCCCTAATCCTTTGATGGATTGAGGAGAGATGATATAGATACTCATGAAGATAGAATATCATGGTCCATACTTATATATATTTATATCATTTGGCTTAATTGAAATTTTTTTATATCAGTCATCCCATGCTCCTCATGAGTTGGGTGTACAAGAAAATGACTCCCTATAAGAAGGGAATGACTATATGGGATGTAGGGGCTATCAAGGCCTCCAAATGGATAGACATGGCACCATTTTTACCTTTCCCTAGGTCATTAGGACCTTGAAAATAGTAGATTTGATAGCCCTACCCTATCAAGGTATGGTTGTATAGTGGGATAGGGAGTTTATCTATCTTTCAATAGTTGTTAGGGCCACCTAGATTTAATATAGGATTTTATAGATTGAGGTTCACCTAGTGGATAGGTATCATATAATTTTGGCATGCCCTTCATAGGAAACCTACTGGTTCTATTAGTGGTTTATAGGGGCCTACAAGAGGCACAAGTAGGGAGATTAGGATGGTTATCCCTGAACCCATTTATACGAGGTGTGCCTATCACCTGGGTGGTTTAGTTTGGAATTGCACATGAAACTAGAGGAGGAGGAGGACATTGTCTAGGGGAGAGCATCAGGTGGATCCACAACCACCACCATAACACCAAGACCCCACATAATAGGATCATACATAGTAATAGCAATAACAACTAATAGGTAGAGATGGTGAGGAACCTGAGTATATTGATCTGGATGAGGACCTCAATGTGGATGAGGCAGAGGCTGTTGATCATGAATTTGATTATAATAGGCATGATGAAAACATTGATAAATTATTAATTTGTGCATTTCAACTTATACTTGATACTTCATTTTTAGAATTGATTGCTTAGTTGATTTATTGCTTTGATTTTTGCATGACTACATTTAACATTGATTCATCTATTTTGTGATTGTAGATACTTCAAATGGATGGAGGGCCTTTATTATGGATACCCTAATCAACCTATTTTAGATAAGCACATATATGTCTATAGATGACCTACTTGTAACTCCCAAATTACCATCATGATAGGTCAATATACTATCTTCTCTGCTCTATCTTATAATGTGTTTGTGATACTAACTAGGTTGAGGGTGGAGAATGAAACTCTCAAGTTGAGATCCAAGAGATTATAGGTCTTAGTAGACATGATGGTATTTGGTGGAGGTCAGGATTATTCCAACCAATAGATAGGAGGCATGACCTAGCATGGAGGTAGCAATGAGAGGAAAGATATGAGTCCTTAGGCTAGAGAGAGAGTTTATTAGGATGGTACTAATAGGAGATGTCATAGGAGCCACATCTTTGTCACTCTTTTACATCAATACCCTCACAAAGGAGGAGGATAATGTCTTAGGCTGTTATTGGATTTCTTATCTTTTTTTATTGATTTTTGACATTTGAAAGACATTTTACCTATATTAAGGTGATTTTATTGGAGATTTATGTTGTACAAAATTGATAATTATTGTATATATAAAGAGAGACATTTGGTTTACCTTTATATGACTTGTCATTATGTGTTATGGGATTTAATTTCCATGTTTTACTTTTTAGTTTATGTACTCTAGATGACTAGGCATGTGATGATATATTATGTATCTCTATGTTTTTGACATAATGCTATGAGTAGTGCTTATATATGTGAGAAAAAAATGTATGCATATGATATAATGTGATGGATATATACATATGAAACTATAAATACACTAACAATTTTATTTTAGGTGATCACCAATTTGTTTCATTTACACAACACATGACTTTCATTTTATAACATGGAATGAAAAGGGAAATAAGATAAATGTGAGGTGATAAAGAATAAAAACCATAAATAAAAATTTTACAAGAAAAAGGAAGATGACCTAATCATTATGATAAAATGGAAAAATATACCTCTTTCTAGACTTAAAAAACACCAAATTTATTGGTTTCATATAGAGATAGCTAATCCTGACATAATTGGTAAATAAAATAAGGTTACCTTTTTCAGCATAGGCATAAAGATAAGGTTTTTTAAGATATTTTTACTTGGACACTTTCTAATTTAATAATGCTTCTAATTTTTTTTATTTTTTGAGACCCCTACACCTAGTATCATGTGACTAAGAAGATACATGGGCTCATCACCAAAGACTAGATGTAGATAAGTAAGGGCATCTCTCCCCAATGTTAACCCCATATAGCTAGTAAGATGTGAGGGCTCAACACCAAAAGTAAACAAGGGCAATAGATGTGGGATTTATATTTTATGTCACATAAGCTTTTGATAAGAGTGTCTTTTTTTTTACTAGGCCTTTACCCATAAATTTTGGTCCTTTACAACTATTAAAATGCAAGGTCTCATCACTAAAGACCGAGATAGGTGAGTAAAGTTACATGTTTTTTTAGCATGTTGATGTTTTGGTTTATAAGGCATCATAAAATGAAACTATAACATGGAAAATATTATATACTAGACTATAGGCTAAAATTTTATAAGTTCTACAAGAAGATGTAGGGAAAAGAGAAGAACGATGCTCATAAAAACTAAGGCAAGAAATAATGTAATGTCGATTTTGAGAATATTTTATATGGGATAATAGGATAGTGTTAGAATGGAATGATATGATATGATGCATTTTTTAATTTCGCATTATGTAAATTAACAACCAAATAATCACCAAACACAACATCTAATATGCAAACAAACACACAAACTATGAAAATGTAATAGAAATGAGGTAAATGTGATATGCATGAGATAAATATAGACACACTTAAAGAGAAAAGAGTTCACAAATTCATTGAACTCCTTACCCTCAAAATTGCATAACTAATAGGCTCTATTATTGAAATCCTTAGTCACTAGGTAAGGGCCTAACCAGTTAGGTCTAAACTTATGACCTTCTCCATTCTGCTTATCAATCCAGTTGTCAAGCCTTAGTATAAGGTCTCCTACATGTATCGAGTGTTCATGGATGTTTTTATTATATTATCTACCCATGTGATTAGCATAATCAATATGATTACTTGTAGTAATGATCTGATGTTCATCTAAAGTCTCTAATTTAACTAGCCATGCATTTGTGTACTCCTCACGATCAAGTAGAGCTTTAAGAGAAACATGAAAGCTATGTATATCTACCTCTAAGGGTAGAATATATTTATATCCAAACATTAGTATGGGGTTGCCCCTATGGGAATTTTAATGATTATCCTATAATCCCAAAGTGCTAGATAAAGTTGTAAGTACCAATCTCTTTTAGAATCTCTAATAGTTTTTAATCTCTAACACTTTTGACCAATATTGACTTCAGAGTTTTGTTAGTGTCCTTAGCCTAGTCATTGGCTTGCAAGTAATAAAAAGAATTTGAGTGGTGTGATATAAAAAAATTCTTACATAGATCACATACCTTAGGTTTTTTTAAAGGAGATCCATTGTCATCAATGATGTCCCATGTGACCTCAAATCGATATATGATTTGGTTCAAAATAAATTTTATAATGATTGAATCTGAGACAATTGTTAACAACGTAGATTCTATCCACTTAGTAAAACACTCGGTGACCATGATAATGAAATTATGACCATGCAAGGAAGTAGGGGAAAACTTTCCCACTAAATCTAATCCCCAAGTGGAAAAGGGCAATGGAATGATTATGGACTGTAATGCCCTAGTGGTAATATGTATCCCATGTGAAAAGTGTTTACATTTATTGTATTTACACACATACTCAATGACATCATTGTCTAAGGTGAGCCAAAAATATCCCATCTTGTGGATTTTAAGAGTGATCATATGGTAACCAAAGTGTCCACCACAAATACCACTATGATAATGAAAGAGGACCCTTTCTGACTCCTTTTGGTTACCACACTAGAGTAACATGACATCAAAGGATTTATGATAAAGAACCATGTCTAGAATAACATACTTGGATGTAATGATATGAAGGCATTATTTCTATTATGAATTGACACTTTAGATAAGTGTGGTTGATTAAGTAGTTGATGATATCCATTTACTAAGGAGAGGAACTAATAGTATGTTTATATATGTAGCAGATCAATTCATCAAGAAAGTCAATATCAATGAGATGTTTGACTTCTAAGGAAGAATCAACCAACCAATAAATAATGATCTATCACTTAACAAAATTTTGGTTCACGTAACTTAACTCAAACTCACTCATGAATGTGATGAAATTTCTAGCTTTCCTAGAGCAGGTTGGTTAGGTTATAAAAATATGTAGGGATTGAGATCTCATGATAACTCTTGCCACTTGATTAAGCAAAGAATCCCATAACTAATTGGTCACAAACACTATAGCTAAACATTACTTTTCAAATTGATTTTATCATGTCTTGTAATTGATGAGGATGTAAATAATGAAGTAAATGACATGTTTTTTGCCAGTATCATCGTCTTGGGCCAACATGTAGGCAAGAGGCACCATAGTTTCCCTAATGCAAAGTATCAAGGGATTATCTATCTTAGGCACCATAAGAGTGGTGGGAGTCACGAGGAAGAATTTTATTGCTTTGAATGCCTCTTAACAATCATATATATAAGTTAAACTGCTTGTCTTCTTAATAAATTTATTAATTAGATGGACTGCACATGTAAGATTAATAATGAACCATTGAATAGATCCCAAATTACCCAAGAATGTTAAGATTCTTGATTCTACCATAGGGGATTTCCAAGATCACATGAATATTGTCATGTTCAATATAAATCCTACATTGGGAGATGATACACCCTAAGAGTTTTCCACCTATGACTCCAAACACACATTTTCTAGGTTAAAAGTAACACCACATTTGATCAAGCATGTCAGATGGTGCATAATACCTCTAGGTGATCAATTCATCACCTCAATTTTCCTAGAATATCATTTATGTAAACCTCCACTATCTTGTGAATAAAATCATGTAATAAATGGGTCATGGCCTTATGGTATGTTTCCCCAATGTTTTTAAGAACAAAGCGCATTGTGACATAATGAAAGGTCCCCCCATGGTGTAGTAAAGGAGGTTTTACTTTAATATTCATCAAAAATACAAATCTGATTATATCTTGAGAGTCCATCCATAAGTGATAACAACTCATATCTTATTGTAGTGTCAATAATGATGTCAATGGAAGAGAGAAGGAATTCATATTTTTGACATGCTTTGTTGATATCTCAAGAAATTATACATATCTTAATATTCCCATTCTTCTTGAACACGGGGACAATATTGGACAACCACTTGGAATAGTCCAATAGTTTCATAAATCTAACTTCATAAACTTTATAACTTCCCATTTTACCATCAATGTGACTTTAGGCTTGATTATCTTAAGATTTTATTTAACTAGTTTTGCATCAGGCACCGTAATTAGGTTATGGACAACTAATTTAAGATTAATGTTGACCATATTCATGTAAGAGAAAGTGAAATATTTTGAGAGCTTAGTTAGTAGTTGGTTATGTTCTTCTACTTCTTATGTAGAGAGTGAAGACCTAAACTTGAGAATTATGGGACTCTCTTAAGTCACAATGTTAATGTCAATGGTTTTTTCAATGAGGGAAACATTTCCCTCTTCAAAAATAATAGGGGTTAGGGTAAGATTGAGATCTTCACCCTATACATTGAAAATTCCATGTCCATCATCAGAGGATGAGTAATCCTTGACCCGACAATAAGATTCAGAGTATTCATCCCCAAGGACATAACAAGTGAGGGATAAACCCCACTTATGGTGGAAAGATGGGAGGTTATCATAAGGTCATAGGAACTCAAGAATAACCTCATCATTCTTAGCTAAGTCAAGGACTAACAGACTATCATTTTTTTTAATATGAGTAAAGGTTTGATCAATATAAGTATTGCATAAAAGAGGTTTTATCATGACTGATATTATGAAATTGGACTTTGGTATAGTGGGATGAGGGTCAAAGCATGAAGATGAAGAAACCATGGAGTTAACAAGCTAGTTGCTTTCCCTAGGGACTACCTATAGAAATGAAGTCAAAGTCTTTAGAAATTTTACACACAATAATTTTATACAACTGAAGATGTTCAAATTTAGTTTGATAGACACCAGAGATCTAGTTGGCAACTAACTATGAGTCTCCTTGGATCCTTAAGCTATGAATAACTAAACTTTTTTCAATGAGCATGCCAAGTAATAGGGCTTCATATTTGACCTCATTATTTATACACACAAAGTTTAGCTTGAAACCAAATGGAATGACTTATCCCTCAAGATAAATTATAATAACTCATACCCCTATACCTAGGTGACACTTGGTCCCATCATAGTAAAGGACCCACTGATCATGTGTGGAAGAAGGAATATCACTAAAAAATATTTATAGGTCTTATGATATCTCAATCATATGAACATCAAGCATATTTGTTAACCCCTCTTGAGGTTCTTAGTCTTGAGACTCAGAAGAGTGGTAAGTCCTTGCCTATTGTAGAGTGAATGGAAGAGTTTATGTAAACTCAAAAGACCAACTCTTGTTGTCTGATTTAATAAAGGAATCACTTATGGAAGCTCAAAAGGTTTACTTCTAAGATCTAGAATGAGGTAGGTAAGCACCTCTATGAACTCAAAAGGTTTACTTCTAAGATCTATAATGAGGTAGTTAAGCATCTCTAGGAACTCAAAAGGTTGCTTGCTAGGGTTTCTCTTTGGTGTGGTAAGTATGATGACATAGTTAGGATGATCTTTCAATGTGGGAAGCATGCCAACATAGTTATGATCTTTTTTTAGCATGGAATTTTTAGGAACATAAATATGCAACTTACAATACTACTAATAAGACATGGGTAATTTTGTTTTTCACATTATTATATGAGATAAATCTCATAATAACTCAGTGAGTGACTCCCTGTATAGGGCCCTCTTTTCAAGGGGGGAGAAGGCCTCTCTTTAGGAAGTCATGGATAATAATGAGATATAATGTTAATATCTATGGTACCTATTATTAAGATATGAATATTCTCCTTAAGCACTAGCATGGCTAGGGGAGAATGAATGGTCTGATTTCATGTTGGAGAACTCAAAATATGATGTGAATCAAAATTAGGTACAAGCTATAGTAAAATGACTAATATCTTAGGAGGAATTAAACCCAATAGATTAGGAACTCTTGTAAACCAATATGGTCTTGTCATAACATGATCTAAGAGTATGCTCCAAAGAAGATCAATAATAATAAGAGTAGTATGTGAATTACAACTTTCCCTTATGTGATTGAGTATTGGGTGATTATGATGGAAGTAACAAGAAATATTTTTATGAGGGGGGACCTATTCATTATTTGACATCTGTATCATGCAAAGATCAATTAGACTAGCTAACCCCTCTTAAGGTCCCTTTTTATGATATTTAGAGAAGTTATAGATTCCTAACCCTTGTGGGTCAAATGGAAGTATGAGTGGCATGTCCTTTTATAATAGACTGATGATCTCAATCATAGACATGGTGGAAACTATCAAATGAGTGACTAGATTTGAACTAGTGACCTTCTCAAATTTCACTATGTCCTTCTATTCTAGATTATATTTTAGTAGAGCTTGAGGAATTTTAGCCCCTTTCTTTAAGATAACCATTTTAGGCTTTGTGGGTTCAGTAACATCAGCCAATTGTGGGGGTTTCATGACCCCATTGATAGGTAGATGGTAAGCAATGTGTAACCTGAGTTGCCTGCGCATGGTCTCTTATAGCATATCAAAAGGTTTAGTAGCCCCTAGGCTACTAAAACCTTACCTAGGTACATGAATCAGATTTACTAGAATAAGGTTGAAGGAATGGCCTTCATCTTGTGTATCCAAGGTATTCCCAAGATCATGTTATAGTTGGTATCTTTTTCTATGATACAAAATTAGTTAAAATTATCTTGGGATCCAGATAAATTAGGAGTATAATGGTTCTTATGGAAGTAAATTTGAGGCTATCATATCCTTTTAGGTTACTACAAGTCATGTAATAATTAGTTTTCAATGAACAAGATTTTGTAGGAAAGAAAAGGGGAAATATTGGTAGAGGCTCTGTCATCAACCATAGCTCTTTTTGCATAATTATTGTAAATACAAACCTACAAAAACAAGGTTGGATCTCCCCTTCTTACCATATCAGAGTCAGGAGGAAGATTATGTAAATTAAATAAGTATTTATCATCTCAAGATTTTTAACCAGGTGGAAACATATCTAGATCAATGTGTTTGATCTAAAATTATGGTGGGTAGTAACATTGGACAAATTCCCATGTCCTAGGTCATTAAGCAAGTTTGATAGATGAGCAGGTGGGTTCTTGAGTAAATCATGAAGCAAAATGTGAGAGAAAAAATTGGTAAGATTTGAGATCAAATCATAGTTCCCCATAGGCTTAGGGATAGATTCGATTTGTAAAATGTTTGAGGGATGGGGAGTCATAGGAGTCATAAGCTAATACTCTATAGTGTGAGTAATGGTATTTTACTCTTCTTCAACTTCTAACTCTATAAATCCTATCATTTTGTTTTTACCTTGGACTCTTAACTAAGGAGTGACATTAGTATTAGCAATTCTAGAGGTAGAAGCTTCAACATCATGGTTGCATTCCATCATGGGTTGAATGTGTTGAATTGGGTGGTTTTTTGGTCTACCCTATTTTTGATTTTGGGTAACACATGCTTGATGGTTAGTATATGGGCTTTGGTATATCTGTAAATTCTACTTTTGAGGGGTGACATGACCATTTCAAAGGTCTGTGATGTTTACGCCAACATTCCCTAAGAACATGTATACACATGTTTGTCTTTGATCTTTGGGGATCCTTTAGATGAATTTATTGTACTCCTTACAACTTTGAGTATCATGAATAATAATCCAGTGGAAGAGATAATAGACATTGGGATCATATTCCTTAGGCCTATAGTTTTTTCCCTATTGACCAAACCCTTATTGATTATTCCTTTGGTAATATGGTTATCTCTATAACTGAGGGAATCACTCAACATATTGATATTAGTTATGATTTTAGTTTTGGTGTTGCATGTTATGTGGTGGTGGTTATTTAAAATAAACTACATGAATTATAGGTGGGGTATTCATTCTTAACACCTGTATTGTTATTAGAATTGGTGTTGTTTGTGGGTTAAGATTGATTGTTGTTCATAGGGTTTAGATTTTTACTTTGGTTGGTGATGTTGTTAGTGGTGGCTTTTCTATTTTGATTAAAGGTATTGGGACCTTGGTTATTGGTCTTATTTGAACTTGAATTTTAGAATCCCCCATTATTTTGGGTTGGGGTGATAATGTATCCATTGGTCTCGTAAGTTTATCGACCACTGTCAATGGCCACTTGGTTAATCCATAAGGCATTCTCAAGATCTTCTTAATAAGATCGATAGGGGAATTTTTGGATATCCTCCCTCCTCCTTATTAATGGAGTGAAAGAAGAGGTTACATAGTTCCCACTGATCCATGTGAGGTTATCTACCTCAAATGAATATAGAACATGGCTCCATCTCATGATGAAATGGGCAATCGATTCATTATGTTTATGTTTGATATGGATGTATTCTTGAATGTTAGTCTTGATAAGCTTGTTCATGTTAGAGGCATTAATGAATTTGACCATTAATTTTCTAAAGGAATGAATGGACCCCTTTAGGAGGTGGTGATACCAATCAAGAGATATTCCTTTTAGGGTTTCTATAATTTTTTAGGAGTTCCTTGATAGACATAGAATAAGCTTGTACATGTGCATTGAAATCTACTTCCCCTTTAAACTTGGGAAGGTCTGGTAGGGGATGTGAGACAAGAAGCTCTTATATGTTAAGATCAAGAGGCTCATTAAGGTACTCAACATAGTTTCCTATGTTGATAAATTTATTTATTAATATGATATGATAGGATTGGAAAGGTGGGGTCATATAGGGGTTAGCTGGATAACCATTATAAGGGATAGAAGAAGCTTGATAGGGTAAAGTAGCCAAAAAATAGTTATTTGACCAAATAGATTTGCAATACATATGGAAGTAGGAAGCAATATTGTTAGAATAGGAGGATTGGTCATTTACTAAGGAGGGGTATATGTGGTTTTCACATAGCCTAAGGCTATGTAAGGTGGGGTTTAGCCCATATGTGGAGGGGGATTATATGTCATAGGTGCATAACTTATAAGGGTAGAGAATAGTGGATTGTTGGTCACCACATTTTTTTACAAGGGTGGAGCGTAAGTGTATATGATTCTAATTGGGGTTTAGATTATGAGCTTGATAAGATGGAAATGATTTATAAGTATATAGGTTGGTGAACCCATGAGTAAGGATATCCCCAAGGGGTTGGTTAGAGGTATAACTTGGCAGGGGTATGTGCTCTTATTATGGTGGAAGCATGTAAGCTTATTGTTGCAACATTTGATAAGTTGCTACTTGGATGGGAACATAGGAGGAATGAACCTAGGTGGGAGGATTGGGATTCATTTCTTGATTTAGAGCTTGATGGTTGTTCTCTAATTCATAAATGTGACCCACCAAGGTATTGATGAGTCCATTTAGGCTATAAGTAGTGTTAGGTCTAAGAGCCTCTTATATGGGAGGGGTATAGGCATGAGATTGGTTAGAATAAATAGATTGGTTTGGATTAGAGGTCTCATGGGGATTGGTTAGGTTTTATACTAATGGGTTAGAGATATTTTGATTTCCACTAGAGGAATAAGTATCTACCTACATGCGGTTAACCTTGTCCTCTAAATAATATATCCTTCTTAAATATTGGTCATATTTAATAGAGATTTATGAATCTAACTTCTATAGGATAATCAATAGTCTAGTGGCCATGCGAGGAGTGGTTTCTCTCCCTCTAGTGAGAATAATTACATTAGAGTTGTGATGGTTGATAGTAAGTTTGGATATGTCTTATATCTCATGAATAGAGACCTCACTCTTGGTTTGGGTGTTAAGATGAGAATAATCATATAATTGGTAATATACATTGGTGTCAAAGGTAGGGTTATTCCAAATCACTAATTAAGGCTCACTAGAGTTGAGTTGGATTCTTAGAATCCCTCTAGGTCAAGAGATATGCCTATGTTCTATCCAGACATATTATAGGGGTATATGAATACCCATAAAATAAATGTAAGGAGGAGGAATGGATAAGGGAGAAATAAGAAGAGGAAGAAAGGGGAATGCAAAATATGGAAGTATTTCACACCAAGTTCACCAATTTATATGAATGTGAATAGCAAAAATTAAAGTGTGCACTTAACTTCTTGAGGTTAGGCCAGGATAGCTAATTTAATGGATGGGTGATGAGTGGATCTATAGAATGGGATAATTGTTGGGTGGAATAGGATTTGGAATGGGTGGTGCTAAGGGGTTCTTGTTATGGAACCAAAATACCTCTGCATTGTCATGTTTCTCATTAAGAGTGTATAGTTGCATGGAAATAGACCTCTAAGGTCCTTTAGTGTCTGAGATAACATGAAGGTGAAGTTCTTAATCATTGTTAAGATCGGGTAAATGGGAATGGTTAGGTTGAATGACTCAAATAATGATATAAACTCTATTGGGTTGACTACACTTGGTTAGTGTCATCCACAAACATGGATGATAAATGATGAGGTTAGATCTAAGGAGAAGAAAGAGGAGTGGAGGTGAGGATATGGGCTTGAATCATGTTATATTAGTGACCTCTATTCTAGGAGAGGATAATGATTGGTAGATAAATAATATAATATTTCTCCTCTAGGACCCTAATAACATCAACAATTAGGTTTAGAATGGGTGTGACATATAAAATTTTGATTCTTAATTTGTCGCTAATGTTTGATTGTGTGTTGATTGTAGGAGGGACTAGGTGTTATAACCCTAGGGAAAAGACCTTCTCTAACAAGACCAAGTGTCTCAAAAAGTGTCATCCAAAGGAGACTATGAAAATTATAATTATATGATCTTGTCATGTAAAATGTTTTGTGAGGGGACTTTTTATAATGTGGAAGCAAGTTTTTAGAGTGCTTATGTAGTTTGATAAGGCTTTTAGTAGTTTGATTGTTTTTAAAATATAAGACTAAAATGAAAGATAATTATTTGATAAAATTAAATAAATTAAAGTAAATAATTATAAATAACTAGAACTAAAATGACATAATACTTCCTTTTATCTTTTTTAATTGGTTTTCATTGTATGTAAGGTGAGAGAGATATCTACTCTAACGATGCAAGTGTCAATTTTTCCTTTTCCTAGGTGCAAAATGATTTTTTTAAATATATTTTTCAATGTGTAGATGAATGAATCTAGTATGTAAACTATTATTTCAAAACATTCAATTAAATTAAAAAGCAATCTAGATCCTAAGCAGTAATACTACAAGTATATAAGAATTGTCTTTGCAGATGCAAGCCAAACTAAGTTTTGGTGTTTCTAGATGGATGCACACTAGGTTTGAATGATTTGTTCTAAATAAAATGAATATTTGATATCTATTTTTTTGAATTATTAAGCTAAAAACAATGTTTTTAGTTTACTAAAACAAATAAAATCAACATAAAAAACAACACCTATTATTTACCTATGTTTGACTAGGGTTTCTATTTGTTAGTGTGTATATTTGTGTGTGGATGAAAGGTTGCCCTAAACTAAAAATTGATTATGATTAAAATTTTTTTTATTTGGTTCCTTGTATATATATAGTTTTGATGCAAATCTACATGTTCTAAATAAGTCTATTGAATGGTAGTAAACAACAAGGAAAACTAACTAATATTTTTGTGCAAAGATGGGTTAAAGAAGAATTATTTTCCTATCAATTTTTCCTTTTTTAAATTAAAGACTTAAACTAATGAAAGAAATTAATCTAATATACTAAAAAAAAAAAAAAAATTAATCTATAAACTCTGAACCTAATCAAGGTGTAGATCAGCTAAAGATAATAGGAGTATTTGTGATGTGGTCCTTAGTGTGCTAGCTCCTTTTCTCAATAAATGATTTTAGGAACTCTCTAACCAGGAAGATGATCAAATAAAAACAACAAAAGATAGAATATGAGGGTGACATAAATCCAAATAAATAAAAACTTATTGTGTTTGGTTAATAACACTGATTGCAAATAACTGGTTGTAAAATAATGATTCTCCTTACTTGAAATTATGTAGTCCACATGAAAACAATTGATGCAAAGCTCAAAAACAATGGTAAGAAGGTTGTGGCTATAGAAATATTCAAAAATCCATGCTCTAATGAAAATATTTATATCAAAAAATAATCTAAAATTTGTTTACTTTTAGAAGAGCAATAGATGTTGTATGGATGAGTTGGAACGAGTAAAACCAGGAGTATAACTTAGGAAAGGCTTAAAATATATAAAATCAAGAGTGGATATGAACTAGGCTAGATTGGAGGTGAAATCAAGGCATAAAAAGTGTTACATCTTGATTCCTTGCTAAGCAAATTTACTTGATAATTTGTGGATTTATATGGTTAGAAATTTGATTAAGCTATAAGTTATATGTTGTTATGGAACATATGTACGTTACTTTTATTTCATGATTACATTGCATTGATTTAGTTGATTGTATATTCTTTACATTGTGATCATGCTGATTTATTTTTTCAATAATATTTTATGATATATGTGTCATGATGTTATGGACTAACTACTTGCTTATTATGATTTTAACATAGGAGAGACTCATCCCTCATAGCATGACGGAGGAAGAGCATCATCAAAGAGGGTGACTTAGATGAAGATGTCGGGGGATGATAGAGGAATGGATAGAACCATGCACACACCATGTTGAATAGTACACATTAAATACATAATTTAAATGGTTAGAGTTAGTGTGTTCTTTATGTTATCTGCATTTATATAATTACATATGTGTGTGTTAGTTCATATTTATGCTTAGGTGAATTAATCTTGTATGATTATGTTGTTAATGTTATTGTGCATTTATGTCTTGTCATTCTATTCATGATTGTTAATGTTTTCAAAAATGTAAATTTATGTGAATTATGTTGGTATTACTGTATGTAGACTAACCAACTTATCTTAGTAATGGTTGAGAACATTAGTTGATTATCTTTATTATATATGGAATATCATTGTGTGACTTAAAATATAATAAAAGGACATAAATAACCTAAATAGCATAGTGATAACAATGATTATGTTGTTATAATTTAGATTTGAATAATAATGTGTTATTTACCATTTTGGATAAAAGAATATAATAGACTTCATATATTAGTTTAGTTACTATTAAAATTCTGAGGTTAGCATTTCTAAGTTGGTAATGAAATGAAGTAATTGTATTTTATTACACTTAGAAAATTTATAAATAGGAAAAGGAAATAAAATAAATAAAAACACAAAAAAAGTAAAATAAAGACATAAAAAGGAAAGTCATAAAATGGCGGGGGGGGGGGGGGGGGAGAGAGATTTAAAGTAAAGAAAGGTAGGTGAGTTTTAAAGGGGGATTTTGCAATAAAAAAATAGGAAGCATGCAAAGAAAAGGAAGAAAGTTAGCAGCATGTAAAAGGGGGAAGAGAATAGAAGAAGAGAAGGGTGCGAAAAGGAGAGGAAGAGGCAATGTAGTGGAGGAGAAAGAATCTGTTCATAATAAATTACTTGTGGATGTTAGTAAATAGATTGAATGGTCTATTTACCTTATTATTGAACTTGGCCTTAGTAGGGTTCCATTTCTTTTGGAGTGCGTGGCTGAAATTATATAGCTTACCAGATAGGGAAACACTCTACTTGTCATTGATGGGGATGGACTATTCCTTGTGACTTTTCCTATCAAAATTGTGGTAGTATTTTCATCTTGGGTAAAACATGGATTTGTAACAAGCAAAGATGATATGAAGTTTAAGTTTTCATCAAACCCAATAATTTTGGAAGCTATTACTAGTTTTGTGCTCATGAGGAAGGCAACATCTATGGCCTTTGATCAACACAAGTGCATCACTCTAACAACAAATATTATAGATATTATTGTAAAACTCTATGTAATTTTAGTGAATATGGATAGTGATTTATTTAATTTGTAGTGAATATATATAAAACATAATGAATCTATTTAAATGTATAGTGATATTTAAAAATTAGTATAATGATATATCTATATATTAAAGCATCTAAAAATAGTGATCATAATGAATTGTAATAATATATGAATGTGTAGGTATAGGGCGATCTAAGTGCATTATGAGTCAATATAGCAAAATTGGTATGAAATATAACAAACTAGTTGTATATGAGCAATAAAGAATACACATAAGATAGTGTTGTGTGTTTAAATTAACATGTATAAAACCATATAAACATTATAGAGGTGTATTATTGATCTAGATAATGTTTTATCATCCATACATATTTCAATCATAGTATGAATACAGTAGCCATTATAATGAAATATCCCACAAGATATTTGTTTTTTTTTTAATTTTAGGGTTCTGATTTTTGCCCTAATTTTTAGATTTCTAATTCTGATTCAAAATACTAGTTTCTACATTTATAATTTTTTGTTTCAGAATTAATCAAACACTTATAATAGTCACATAATCATGTTAAAACATATTAAAATCATGATAATACATGTTCCAAAATCATAGTTGAATTAAACAATGATTCAATACCAATATGATAGGAAACTCAAATCAGAACTCTGTTATTACAATTTCAAAAATATATAATCTGTAAATACATCAAATATCATGGGCAAACATGCCAAACATGTTTAGCTATAACTTGATATAAAACATAGGGATTTTACATACCAATATATATTTAAATTTGACCTTTGAATGATGAAAAGGAACCTCTAAGGTATGGCACTCAAACTTAAGGTTTGAAACCCTATGGCAATGAATCTCCACAACACCAAAAAGGCTGATTCAAGTGGGCACATAGATATGAAATATATAATACTCTAAAAATGATGTTAATAATGCTGATTGGTTTCAATAAAACCACCAAAAATCTCTTCCAAAGGTAGGTACTCCAAATGAAAGATGAAACCCTAGCCACATGCACCAATTACAATCTTACATAATGCCGAAAGAGGAATGATTTTCTACTATTCCAAATTAAATATACTTTCATAACCCTAGCAACCAATAATATCCACAAATCACATCAAGGATGAGGGCCCCAATCATAGAAGGTGGTGCTCAAACCTTAGGGCCAAACTCTAGTCAATATGCCTCCAAAACTTGCCAACAAATCCTTCTTCAAATCTGATCTGAATATCTAATATAAAAATTTGATACTTTGAATTCTACAACAACTTATTCCATGAAACTCCAAATATCCAAACTAATCAATAAATCTCAATTGTGAAACTTGGAATGAATCCACCCAAAAAGACTGAATGGGTTTTCATCCACACAACTATTTTACCCAAGGGTTTTCATCTTAGGGCATGTTGAACTTGCAAACACAAGTTCTCCTAAAAAATATAATAAAATATGTCAAAACTAATATGTTCAAATGAATCACCCTCATTTCTTTTTAAAGGCTTAGCTTAGTTTTCTAGAAGAACCCAATGTAACCTCCTCAAGATTCTAAAAAAACACTTTAGTTAATAAAGTGACTTTATAATATTTAATAAAGTGACTTTATAATATTTGATAAAGTGACTTTATAATATTTGATAAAGTGACTTTATAATATTTATTATTTTTATTTTAGTCACTTTAATTAAGTTAATTAAAATAAATTTATCCTTATGATCTAATTTATCTAGACAACTTTATAAATAATTAATTTAATTTAATGCCATTACCCAAAAAATGGGGACATTATAGTCCTCCCTTCTTGGAGATTGCTTGTCCCAAGTAATTGATACATGAATGTTAAAGCCAATCACCAGGATCCCATATCAATCTCAATAATGCTCCACTAATAATCTATTGCTCCACTATAATATAACTGAAACCAACAAGTACATCTCCCTACATTACCCTATGAAGCAACTCATCGAGATCCAAATGAAATGATGTGTTAAACAAGTTACCACCTAGATCCCAAATCACCACATCCTTACATCCATCCAACATGAGGAGATGGAAGAATTTGAAAGTGATATCAATATAAAACCACTCTCCAACTCTTATAGATCTGCCATGGATGTGAAGAATACCCATCATAGGTGCAAGAAAATGTATAATAACTCCTCTTAGGTTGTTGATATGGAATAGAACAATAACCTAAAGAATGAAATTTTGACCTATGTGGATGCAAATAATACTACCAAGGTCATAGGATGATAGAGTATCAACCCTATGCGACTTTCCAATGATGAGGAGATAATTCAACTCTCCTCCAAACTCTCAAATAGCCATTTCCATCCAAGAATTATGTAAGAAATCCATGTTCCATGAATTAGAACAAACATATCCTATCAAAGTATGGAGTAGAGATCCATCAATTAGGGATGGAATACTAATTCCATCATGCTCATTTCCAAAGCCTACTCCACAACCCAACTGAGACACAAACATTAGTGACTCAAAATCAAATAGTATAGTAGTACCTCCATACCTAGGATCAAATCTTTGTTGAAACTTGATTCCTCCAAGTGTATGCCACACAAGGGCAAGTGTCTACATCAAAAATACCTAAACTAAAGAAGCTAAAAACTCAAGATTATGAAAAAACCAAAGACTATTGTTCCAAATCAAAAAATTAGAACAACTGTCATACCTTTCCATAGTGTCTTTATTCACCTCACACATCTTCTTCCTCCTTGTTGCATCAAGTATCAATCTATCATGAGTTTCCCAAGGGAATTCACAAGCCTCAAGGTTTATCTTATTGGTTGTTATATCATGATGATATAAAGATAAGGGATTATTTTCATACATTATAAAATCAATCCTTACCTCATGCCCAAGTGTGATGTCTTCCTCAATCTGAATCATCTCTCTTCCCATGAGTGAATGGATATCAACAAGTGTTGGTCCATGAGATGTCTCCAAGTGAAAATCAAGTGTACCTCATGTCACAAACCCTATCCCATGGCTAAAAGCTGAATATTCATGTGTATGTGTCTCTTCTACCTTCATGACTTCATCATAGGACCCTTCAAGTCCTTCTATGTCTCCACATTTTTCCATCATCATGTTGCATTGCTTTTTATCAAATGTGGCTGACATAGAAGTCTAAAATTCTATTGTGTATGATGAAGAGTGTACCATGCTCAACTCCTCATAAAGCTTATCCACCTCATCTTATTTTCTTATCATTCTTCTCAAGGCATCAAAGTATATCTCACCAAGTGTGAGGAGATGATCTCTATCCTCAAGTAAGTGTAGGTAGTTTGATTTTGCTACACCAAAGCCTCCTTGAGCTTGTGAAAGTAGACAAGAGATGGACCTCCCTCAAAACCATCATGATTCCTTAGATCCTTCTAACACAAACCTACCATCATTTATGAACATGACTAAAATGGGTTTGAGCTACCATAACCATACCTTCATTTACCCTTAGTTAACCTTCCAAAGGATGTGACTTATGAGACCTAACACCTTCATGCAAAAATTTTGATTGGTCTTCATAATCATACAACTCTAAATCAGCTTCCTTCTTAGCCTCTTCTCTATTACATTCATGTGTAAATACTAGGGTATCATCATTCTCTATAAAAGGGTCACCATCAAAGTAATCATGATCTTCCTCAATGGCTGATCTAGAAAGTGTATGTATAACTATGACCTCTTTAACCACCACATGATCCTTCATGTCTTGCAATGTCAAGTCAGTTTTATCCAAACATCTTTGTTTACCATATACTGAAATTTCTGAATTGCCATCATATGGATTAACAACATCCATCTCAAAGACACCCAAACCATAATTTGATTCCTTTCCAAGATGAGGTAAGGGTGATGAAGCAATGCTAGGCTCAATTAGAGGAATATCAAATGAACTCATACCTTCTTGTAGTTGATTTAACATGGCTAGTTTGATAATCTCCATGGTGCTATCTTCTTCAATCTTCATGTGCTCTTCATTTGTAGCTTTAATAGGTGACCCTCCTTCATCCTTGTCCTCATAGGGCTGAAGTGAACTTGTGGCTTTATATTATTCTTTCTTTCCTCTCTCCTTTTATTTTTATTCTATAGTGGTAAAATTATTTATCGTAGTGTTTGCTTTCCTTTCCTTTGAAAAAAGAGGTTCTAATATTTTAGGATTTTCTAACAATGTTGTTAGATTCTTTTGATATTCTTGCCAAGCCTGCATAAATTCTGTCATGGGTTCCTGCATAGACTTCATCTTTCCCAAACTAACAATATATTGAAACTGAGATATATGAGTGATGGTCACTCAACAAGCAATCTCAAATAGCTTTTACCCATTAACCCCTCAGATTGATAGGATGCACAAGATCTGATACCACTAAAATATCCCACAAGATATTTGATATTTTTTTATTTTAGGGATTTGATTTTTGCCCTAATTTTTAGATTTCTAAATATGATTCAAAACCCTAGTTTCAATAGTTCTAATTTTTTGTTTCAAATTTAATTAAACACTTATAATAGCCATTTAATCATGATAAAAAATAACAACAATCATGCCAATACATGTGACAAAATCATAGTTGAATAACATAATGATTCAATACCAAAATGATATGAAACTCATATTAGAAGTTTGTTGTCACAATTTTAGAAATATGTAGTTTTTAAATACATCAAATAACATCAACAAACATGCCAAACATGCCTAGATATAACTTTTTATAAAACATAGGGCTTTTACATACCAATTTATATGCAAATTTGACCTTCTAATGATGAAAAGGAACCTCCAAGGTGTGGCACTAAAACTTAGGGTTCGAAACCCTATGGAAATGAATCTCCACAACACCAAAACGGATAAATCAAGTGGGTACACAAGTTTATAATATTTATTGATACAATAATGATGTTAATGATGTCGATTAGTTGTAACAAAACCATCAAAAATCTCCTCCAAAGGTAGGTGTTCCTAATGAAAGATGAAACCCTGGCCATATACACCAATTACAATCTTCAACAATGTCTTAAGAGGATTGATCTACAACTATTCCAAACTAAATATACCTTCCAAACCCTAACAGCCAATAATCTCCACAATTCACATCAAAGATGACGGTTCCAATCCTAGAAGGTGGTGCTCAAACCCTAGGGCCACACCCTAGTCTCAATATGCCTCCAAAGCTTGCCAAAAAATCCTTCTTCAAATTTGATTCGAATATCTGATATAAAAATATGCTCTTCTGATTTCTGCAACAACTTATTCCATGAAGCTCCAAATCTCCAAACTAATCAATAAAGCTCAATTGTGAATCTTGGAATGAATCCAACCAAAAAGGTTGAATGGGTTTTCATCCACACAACCATTCTACCCAAGGGTTTTCATCCTAGGGCACGTTGAACCTATAAACACAAGTTCTCCCTGAAAATCTGATAAAAGATGTCAAAACCAAGATGTTCAAATGACTTGCTCTCATCTCTTTTTAAAGGCCCAGTTGAGTCTTCTAGAAGAATCCAATGTAACCTCCTCAAGCTTCTATAAGAACACTTTTTTTAATAAAGTGACTTTATAATATTTAATAAAGTGACTTTATAATATTTGATAAAGTAACTTTATAATATTTGATAAAGTGACTTTATAATATTTATTATTTTTATTTTAGTCACTTTAATTAAATTAAAATAAAGGTATCCTTATGATTTAATTTATTTGGATAACTTTATAAATAATTAATTTAATCTTATGCCATTACCCAAAAAATGTGGACATTACAGATAATAGGACATGAAGAGATTCATATCAAGCCTTATGTCATGAAAATGTACGAAATTATATCACATAAAATGTTACTTCCACATCTTATAAAATGATATAACATAATAAATATAGATTCACATATCCATAAAATATTATTTTATTATCCTATGTTTTTGATATAGATAAGCTACAAAAAAGGGTGTAGAACCTTATTACAAAATACCCCAAGGGCAGAAAAACAAGCTGGCAACCACAAACAATGAAGCAACAACAAACAAACAATAGACTAACATAAAATCATTATAAGACCCATACCTAGACACAACATAAAACACAAGACTAATTAAGTAGAGCTTTCCAATCTTCCTTGAGGAAACCCAAAAGTTCTTCCTTACTAGAAGCCTTGCCATCTTTATCCAATTTATCACCCTGATCATCTTGTAGGACCATCATTGAAGTAGTAGCCTGATGAATCACTTTGAAGCACATGGTGGCAATCATTTCCTTTTGTTCTCAAGAGAGAACAACCCATTATTTACATCCTCCAAATCCTTTTTGAGCTAAATACAATTATCACATAGCTTTTCATTGACAACTTCTTTCCTAGGTGTATCCATGAACTCAGTATCCTCCTTGTTATAATCATAAAAAGAGTTATTTAACTCCTCAAATTAGTTGGTACCCTCCTATTCCCCTAGTTGATCAAGAGTTGATTTTTCCTCCATGATCTCCACTTCATCCTCTAGATTAGAGGCCAAAGAATAGTCAACTATTTTTAGCATTGGGGTTTTTCCACCTATCAGTCTATTTGACCTCTGAATGCTCAGCTTCCTTGTAGTACTCCTCTATACCTCCTTGCAATTATCTTTTTCAATATCCTCATCCTCTTGCTCCTAAATCTCAAAGTGCCCTTTGTCCATATCTAGCTTTACTTAGTTCTCAATACTAGAAGCATTCTTAGATTTATTCTTACCTAACTTCCTGGGCATAGAGTGTTCTCAAGTGTCTCCTTTCATTTTATTGTCACCAAAGTGGGAAGGACAATTCTTCAATTCACGTAAACCCTCAGCCACCACTTTTTGTGATTGGCTGAGGGAGCTAGTCACACCACCTATAGGAGCCAAAATAATGGGTCCCTATAGAAGAGGGGACTTAGATCCTTTCTTCTTGTGGGGTCGAGAAATATGGGTAATAGTGACCAAATCCTTGGGGTTATGGGAAGTATCAAAGGGGCCCAAGGAAACTTTCGCAATAGGATTAGATGTCTTACATTTAATATGGCTACCAAACTTAATACTTAAGGGAATGTTATCTTATGACTTAATATCGCTAGCCTCATCAAATAGATGGGATTTAATGGGCTTAGGTAGATAGAGTGCTAGCTAGAAATGGTAGAGACAAAAAATTAGGCCTTAGTGGAGCATAATAGCAATAACCATAGGGTTACTTTCATGCACATTCTTAGCAATCTTCATAGAGGACTCAAGATACAACAAGAGGTAGAATGGAAAATTTACAAGCACCTTATGATGAAAATGGTTGCACAAATCAAATTGATAATGGTAGTAACACTTGAATCTTCCCTCCAAGGTAATGTATTTCATAATAAGAAATCAAAACTTATCTTAGGGGTTGATGATTCTCTCTCTATTGAATCCACCTTACAATTAAACCAGTGAATTTCCTTATCTAAAAAATCTCTTCATGCCTTTAGGGTCTTGGACTTTAGTTTGTTTCTTAAACCTTTAACCCTCCCATCTTAGACTTGTAGCCTTTACAATAGTATCTTCAGTCACTTTAAATTGAACACCACCAACCCAAACCTTATGATCCTCATCCCAAGACATAGCAAACTAGACTGAAAGATTTTCATTAAAGTAGTTGAGGCATTCCAGGAGTGGGGTGATACCTCCCTCATAACAAATACTCCACAACATGGTGTTAGTCTTAGATTCAACACAAGACAAGGGCTTATTTTGGACTTTGTCTCCATCTATAGTAAAAATATTCATGATTTCAAGGAAAAGATCACACAGAGCAACCTTAGCACCTAGGGAAAATGTGACCTAAAACAGAAAACTCTAGAAATAATGGTGTGCTTATCATCATTTAACCAACTCTTGGGGCCATTTGAACACCTAAGCTCATCCTTTAAATCATTCACATTGATCAAGTAATAATTGTAAACGTAATGAAGCTTATTTGGGCTATCAATTAAATAATGCATAATTGGGTATTGAAATAGCCTCATGGGACATTTAGGAAAATGCCACAAGATTTTTCTGATTTGACTTTTGCTGATGTGGTAGATCCCATCATTTAAAGTGAAATCATTCATCATTTTACCCATATTGATAACCACCTCTATTCTCCCCTTCTAATGGTAATTGTCAATCATGGATCCCTAATTATAATATATATTAAAATATATTCTAAATTATATCACTTTATAAAGTCATTAGGTTGAAAGAGGTTGGGCCTCTATTTGAAGGCAATTTCTAACATTAGTAGGTACATTGTTTAGATTCCTCCATCACCTTATATGGAAAAGGTTGATTCTCAAATTATCCATAGCATCCACCACTTGGTTTCCCTCGCTGTAGATATGCTTAACCTCAAATACCTCAAAGCTAAGAAGGATTTTCTTTATATCATAGATGATGTCATCAATCTATTAGCCCACCCTAGCTTTCTCTTTAAAAACATCAATGATAAGTTTGGAATCACCTTTGATTAGGATGTTTTTAATGCCAATAACAAGATCCACCTTAAGACCCCAAAGGAGATCCATAGCCTTAACAACATTATTATAATTCTCCCCCAACCCACCAGCAAAGTTAGCTAAAAGCTCCCCCTTATCAGATCTCAAGACACCACCCTCGCTTACCTAACCTAGTTTACCTTTGCTAGCCCTATTGAAATTGAGCATTATCCATCCATCACCAGGAGAAGCCCACTTATTAGTAACATGAGCAATCCTCTTAGAGTTATTAGTTTTAAAAATGTGGGCTGAGACACTCCACTAATTGATGATACTAGCTTCAAGCTTATTTGGAGGAAATTTAGTAGCTTTCAAAGTGTTGTTAGAGATATTTTCCTACAATAGTTTAGCAAACATACATAATACCTCCTTAGGAGATTTTATTTTATCTATAAATAACCTATTGTTTCATTCCTTCCAAAGTTACCAGGTCAGGATAGGGGAATTTGAGCTCATATCTCTTTTCATATAGGATGAACAAAGGGTGGAAACCAACACCTTATGACATCTGAGAGGTCATTATTCATGCTCCTGAAGACTCCAAGATTTTGCGTAGAAAAGCTCCAAACCTCCCATGAGAACTCAAAATGCAGCAAGAGGTGGGAAATTGATTCTTCCTTCATAAAAAGTGCACAATGTTTAAGGATTTAGAAGCCTATAGTATAGAGATTATCCATATTAAGGATATTATTATGTATGACAAGCCACTAGAAATGATTGATTTTGGGAATAAAGTTGTGATTCCAAACCCTTCTCCAAAATTTTGAGTCCTCATTGGACTCTAAGAGTAGATTATAAACCAATTTGATGGTAAGAACTCCCATTTTATCTTTACCCACAACAATTTATCCATTGAGGGGAATATATGAATCCTACATCCTCTGAGAAGGAGTTGTAACTCCTCAGTAATCAAGAGAAGGTCATTATGGTCCTAACAATAGTTTGACAGTTATTTCCAGTCACCATTTCCAAGTAGAATATAATTAGTAGAAAATATTCCAAAGTGATCAATGGCTCTATCAATAAGTATTTGGAGGTTTTGGATCTTGTAGAGAGGGGTACCCTTTAGCCAACTATCTTCCCAGAATTTGTTGTTTCTTCCATTCCTCAACTTCCACTTAATGCCCTATAGAAGTAAGGTTTTGATTTTTAAAAAATTATTACAAATCATCAAACTTCTAGGGATACCTATGGTGTGGAGGAAAACATCAAGGTTATTCTTATATAGGTACTTTTCCCTTATAATGCTACCCCACTCCTTGTTGCTACGCAAGAAATTCCACCCAATCTTAGCAAAGAGGGCTTTGTTGGTCAGGTGAATTTTTGTAATCCCAATACCAACCTTACTGCTATAGGGCATTAAGTGAAAGCTGGGGGATGGAATAAACATCAAATTTTGGGAAGATAGCTAGCTAAAGGGCATCCCTTTCTACAAGATCCAAAACCTCCAAAAACTTACTGACATAGCCATTGCTCACTTTGGAAGATTGGTTGCTGATTATCTTATTATCCTATGTTGTTATTGACATAGTAATAAAAATTTGAGTACTGGTGATATGAGTTATCCTATATTGTTATATTATAATGAGTATTAGCGATTTGACTATTGTTAAAGAGAAATAAGAATGTATCCTAAGTAATTTGATATATATATATATATATATATATATATATATATATATATATATATATATATATATATATATATATATATCAACATGTAATAAAGTGTTTAAGGAAAAACTAATAACACGGTGATCTGTAAAATACATAGCGAGTTCAAAGGAAATAACTATAGTGTTATCAGCTAGATATTATAAAGTATCTTAACATATATTAAATATTATACATTGTGATTTCAATAGTATCAGTTGGTTATCATGTATTAAGTTATTGATATTGATATTAAGTTAGCTAGTGAAAATTAAGTCAACTATAATAATAACTTATTGAATGACCACTTAGTCAACTACATAGTGGTAGATGTCAAATCAATGAGTCAGTTACATATGACCAATTTATCTAATATTGGTTATTTTAAGTTAGAGCATATTAGGTACATATCAGATTAATTATCTAGTTATACATATAATATTTTCCTCACTAATAGAGCGAGTGGTGACTGATAATGGTTCTGATAAGTCTGTTCCTTATATGAATTTAATTTTCCTTTTAAACCTTGACTATTCCTTGATTATCTATAGAATTGCATAGTCAAATTTTTATCATGTATTATGACCATCTTACAATGATTCTTTTAATAATGATCCAAATTTATTTTAATAATGATTTTGGCTTACCATATTAAAGCATTAAGCAATCTAGAATAATGAGATTTAGGAGATTTGTTATAAATTATTAATTTAAGACAATATAAAACCTATGTGCATATTTATTGATTGTAACATGACTGTATGCCATAATTAATGTTACACTATAATATAATTCATAGTGCCTATATATATTTTGCTATAGTTTACTTTATAAGATAAACAATATGGAATATTAAGTACTAAAAGTACATTTATTTTCTAGGGCCAAAAAATGTTAGCACTCATACATATATGGAATATATATTGATATGAAGATTTAAGTACATGTATGCATATATTGTATATATTAATACACTAGGAGGTGTGCTTTATAGTTTTTTTTATCTAAGTACTTATATATGATACATGTTATGTATATAATTAGGATGTACAAGTGCTCATATAAATGGAAAAGATCAACAAGAGGACATAGATACTCATATGTATATACAACATATAGAGGTGTGTCTATATCCATTATAAATAATAATAAGTCATAGGATCTTGAGGATCAAGGACTATAACCATATAAATATAGTCTCCTAGAAATGTAACAAGTTGTTTAAATGAAAGATTATGTTTTCATGAGAATTATGACTTTTTTTATTATGGTTGTTTGTTGAAATTAAGTAGTGTGTACATGAAAATGATAGATGATGATGTTATTTCTTGTCATAGAATATACTATATTTGTATCTACTTACAAAAATTAGATTATGTAGTCTAAACATAGATTATACCCAGCTGGTATAAACTGTACTTATTTGCTTATTATTTATGTGATAAATTATACTATGGAGATTCATTCATATGTTTGATGTTAGGAATAAATTCATGATACTACATGTTATATCAATGAAATATATCCTACAATGAAATTAAATAACGTGAAAAATAAGCTACAAAATGAATAGACAAGCAAGAGGACACATTACACAGAGATTATGTGGAAACACTGTAATGTGCAAGGAAAAATCATGGGAAAAATGGTAGATTTTAAACTTCATTAATAAAGCTAGCATCACTCTCTTCTACAATAGCTCCTCCATAACAACTCCTTAAATGATTCCATACAAATCACTCAATGCTTCCACATGAAGCATTCAGGTTATTATCCAAGCTAATCTAACCTACATGATCCAACCTCCAAGCATGCAAGCCCAAGGCTTACATAGATCCACTAATTTGATGAATTACAATGAGAGAGATAATAATTCATATTTATGGATTTTACAACATAAGAGAGAGAGAGGGGGGAGAGAGAATAAATAATATCACCAAATAATTTTGACCCATACTTGATGTGTATGTGATCCTCAATAGTGGTTGTGTTGTATTCATGTGTAAAAGTCTTCAAGTCATATTTAATTTTAAAAAGAACATGTGCCACCTATATGTGGCCCCAAAAACATTGTCTACCACACACATGTGAGGTCAATCTTCTATAATAACTTTCTTGTCTTCATTCTCCATATGACCACATGAGTCCAAAAGATGCTTGTAATCACTTTTTAACTCATTCCACACATAGGAATCATGGGGTCCCTTAAAAATTCGACCCACACCAACCCTTTTATCTTTTTCACCATGTGACACCACCCATGTGACTACTAAGGACAAATCCATGTGCCTTGATCGAGTGTTATGCCCCATTCCCATCACATCAACTTGATCATTCATGGGATACCCTCTATGATCACCTACCACATCACCAATCAGCCACATCAATCACAAGCCACATCACTAACCATCTACATCACCATCATGCCATATCATCATGAATAGTGACCATGAATAGTTCTTGTGAATAGTGATTCATGAATAATGAATTCATATCCTAATATTTGATGGACAAAATATATGCATTATGATTGTTATCATGTTTATCATATTTTATGATTGCTAGTAGGAAGTAATCTATATGAATTTGTTGGTTATAATTATATTATCCAAATCTCCATTACAAACTTCACTAGATTACTAGCATCACCAATGTCAGATGAGGGTAATCTGATTAAGTGGTGTGTATGAATTTGATTGATCTTAGAAATTAATAACTATTTAAAAAATTTGGCCAAAATAATGTTAGCTAGACATTATCATTTTGTATATATGATTTACATGTTTGTGTGATATCATGTTAGAATAGATTTCTTTATGGTACACTTCATGTTATTAGAAATCATATAGCATACAGGTACTTATTTGTCTCTCTAAATTCCCATAACATCACTATCTACTCATTTATGAATGGAGAGTCATTCCCTAATGAGGGATTATGTAGGGCATGGTTGGTATAGAAAAGCACTCAGATGATGCTCTCCCTCCCCACACAATTACGTCTTTGGAGACAACACTTGAGATTGTAATAGATACTAGATTTTAGGAACTCTTGCTCTGTGGAGCCTTGTATCTTGTACATTATATTATATTTATTATTATTGAGATATTATTTTGATGAGATTTAATTATTTAATTATTATACTATTGACAATAGTGGTTGTACGTTTGTACCAACCATGGCTAGACACTGTAATTAATTTCTATAGTTAGTTATGATGTGTTTCATATGATGATATTGATCTGTAATAGGTAGATGTTACATGATTATTTTATAGATGATATGCTTAGAATTTTTGTAATGGGTCACTAATTAGATTCTTATGGTGAAGTCTAATGAAAGAATACATTGTTTAAATTTTAAAAAAAATATGCATTTCTAAGTAGATCTCAATGGGGATGTTACATGTGGTATCAGAGTTATGGCTAAAACTCTAGGACCTAATGATTCCAATAACATATTCATATCCTTTTGTTTACTAGAAAGGATAATGGTTAGATCTAGAGTATCTAGAGAGGGTCCTTTAAATGTTAATGATAGTAACCCTCCATTTGATCCTAACTGATTTGCGACTAAGCAAGTGGTAAAGTTAGATTAGATTCTCTCAGCTATGAATGAAACTAGGGATCAAATTTCAGCCCTAGAGAAGGAAGTTCATGTCCATGAAGAGGAATAACACTAGGATGAACCTAAAAAACATTTTGCTGAGCAAGAAAACCCTTAGGATGTGAAAGCATAGGTAGTTATGGAGATGGCTAGAGATATGAAAAAGGTAAATCCACCTAAGTTCAATAGAACTATTTTGGGTGATAAAACTAAAGCATGGTTGACTAAGATGGAAAAGTATTTATAGATTTGAAACTACTCTAAGGTCACTAAAGTAGTATTTTTTTGATATCTACATTTGGTTAAATAACTTAATCTCTTAGGAGTGTATTTTGTATTTTGACTCCTTGAGCAAGGTTTTTCCTCCTTTGTTAGGTAGGCATTGATAGATTTATTTATTTATTTTATAAAATTTGCACTAAAATAAACTATCCTCTATTAAAGATATTAGGTTTGATTTACCTAAGAACCTATTTAATTGAATCATCTGATGTGTGGAACATTAAGATAATAGAAGGAAATTATAGAAAGGATAAGGCATAATCATATGTGACCCATTTTATGAAGTGACAAGGATTGATAGTTGATTCCATGAATTTTTTTGTTTAAACATGAAATGTTGTGCGGTGCATTGAGTGTGTACCCTTAGGATCACTCGTACCCTATTAGAGTTGTTAAAGGGTTGGTTTATTAAGTATCTCAATGGTGATAAATGTATATGATGTTTAGGTAGGTGAGTATATAACATAGTTCATGAGTCATGAACAAGATATTCCTACAATATTTTTGATCACTTAAATTGAACACCTCAAGAATGATTACATCCATACTTGGTAATCAATCATAGGGGAGGGAGTCCTAAAAGACTGCTTATGGACTGGCACCACCTAATGTAGTGGGAATTCTCCTTGTAGTGGAGTGTAGTTATCTTTGTTGAGGATTTCTATGTGTTAGGAGTTTGCTCATGGATTGGTACCCCATATGTTTATGTGGATTGGAAGAGTTGTAATCTCACATAGCTATCTTAGAGGTGAGTTGTTACTCTCTCACCCTCTTTTGACATCATTATCAACCCATTGAGTGGATTCATATTTTCATGATGTTGATTAAGTGTTCCCTTAATCAGAAACTTGTTTCCAAAATGTTGTTCTAACAATATTCCCTAGAGTTTGGGGGATAGTGTCTTCTAATTCTTGTTGATATAAAATTTATAGGAATGGATTGATGCATCTATGTGGTTAATATTTTTCCTTTCAATTGTGGAAATAGTTTATGATACTACATTTACAGGTTTGGTAAGTTTGTAGTGGTTTTGGAAACTTAGGTTGCGATGTTTTCTTCATACCATGTGAGGGTATTTAAGAGTTTTTTTATTGAGATGTTAGTTCACTACATTCCACTGGTGGATTTTTAGAGTCACACTTGCTAGTGCTACTTTATCTAAACTTGTTAGCTTTGACCATGTGGAGTAGCAAATCTTGAATTTATATTGGTTCTGGATTAAGATTTATAAATTGATTATAATTATTATGTTATGATTCACCCTTGATTATATTGGTATTATTATCATATTATTTAAAACATGTTGTTTTGATGAGACATTTGTGTACCTTTCACCTAGAGCGGGTATGAACTAAGATGTGTGGAACATCTTGTTAATCTAAGGGGTTGAGATAAACTTATAACTTCTTGTGTAACTCGCTAAGTAAGTGGGGAGGGATTATCTCACTTGTTCCCTTTATAAGGTTGTAAGGACAATGTGATCCTTGGCCTTTGTTTTTTATGTTAATTTTAACATTACTCCTTCCTAACTATGAATATAACAAAGATGGATTAATCTTTGAAATTTGTTACTAGTTATGTTTGGCTAATGAAAACTTATTACAATTTTGGAATGTTTATATGATTTTTATTTTGATGGATATTAATACATCTTAAATTATTTAGCATATATCATTGCACTCTAGGATTTTTTGGTATGGATTTCTGATTCATTGAACCATGTGCACAATTTTAAAAAATATTAGGTCATAGAGACATAAAGGATGAGTGGTGAATTAAGAATGTGAGTAGTAAGAGATAGGAGTGTATCCCAGTTAGTCTCACATTGTATCAGTAGTTACTAATTTTGGATGTGACAAGGGAAGCTTGTCAAATCCAAGATTTGGCAATGGGGACATGTCAAATTCAATCGTATGGCCATATACATGTATATTGAGGAATGTTTATTCCTTAATGTTGTATACATTAGAAATGTATACTTTCTAGTTCTTATTCATCATCATACCTGTTAGGAGCTACATAGAGTAGCAATAATATTAACATGTTATACTTATCAAGAGTTACGTGAAGTAGCAATGGTATTGACTTATACACATCATTCTTATCAGGTTCTCTAAACACTTTTCTTAGGAATGAGAAAAACACTCTTTAGGTTAGAGAGGTGTGTAGAGGGGCTGAGCGACTTTGTGGAACTCTCCCTTACCATTTATTTTTTAGCTTTTATGATGATTTCATGTGCTTATGGTTGAATATTAAATTTGAGAAGTTAATAAAATTATCATTGAGATATGTGGGACCTTTTGAGGTGTTAGAAGTGGTCAATCATGTAGCCTATAAGATTGCATTTTCACCAACCCTAGATCTATTACTTAATGTTTTCCATGTTTCTTATCTTAAAAATTATATAGCTGATCCTTCACATGTGTTGGATTGGAATGCTTTGTACGGTATAGACCCCAAGGTGGTCATGTTAGAACCAATCAAAGTAATTGACAATCGTAAACTTCATTTATGTAATAGAGAGAGATGTCACAATACAAAGTCTTGTGAGACCAATACTTTGAGGATAGTGTTATTTGGGAGGACTATGATGAGTTCTTCAAGTGATTTTCACATTTACTTGTTTGCTTTGATGTTTTATACTATGTTATATTTTTGCTAAATAATATTTTAATTCAGAACTTATATTTGAATAAGTGTCATCAAGATGATGACCAACTTTAAGGGTGAAGGATGTCATCTTGATTCCTCACTAATCATATTTACTTGATTTTCTGTAGATTTATATGGTTGGAAATTTGATTTGATTAGTATTTTATTAATCTATAATTCATATATTATTATGGGATAGATGTATGTTGCTTTGATTTCATGATTGCATTGCTATAAGTTAGTTGTATTGTGTATTCTTTACATTGTGATCATGTTGATTTATTATTTTAGTAGTATTTTATGATATATGTGTCATGATGTTATGGAATAACTACCTATTTATTATAAGTTTAACATAAGAGAGACTTATCCCTCAGATCATGATGGAGGGAGAGCATCATCAAAGAGGGTGACATAGATGGAGGTGTTGGGGGATGATAGAAGAATGGCTAGAACCATGCACACACCATGTTAAATAGTACACATTAAATGAATAGTTTTAATGGATATATATATAGTACGTTCTTTATGTTATCTACATTTAGATAATTACATATGTGTGTGTTAGTTTAAATTTATGTTCAGATGAATCATTCTCATGTGATTACTTTGTAAATGTCATTGTGCATTTATGTCATGTCATTGTATTCATGATTGTTAATATTTTTGAAAATATAAATTTACATGAATTATGTTGGTTCTACCATGTGTAGACTAACCAACTTATCTTATTAATGGTTTAGAATATTAGCTAGTTATATTTATGATATCAAGAATATCATTGTGTGACTTAATAAATGACTGAACATAGATAACCTAGATAGTAGAGTGATAACAAAAATTATGTTATTATAATTAAAATTTGAATAATAATGTGTTATTTACCATTTTGGATAAGATAATATAATATACTTGATATATTAGTCTAGTTACTATTTAAATTCTGATGTTAGCATTTCTAAGTTGGTAATAAAATAAAGCAAATGTATTTTATTATACATATAAAATATATAAATAGGAAAAGGAAATAAAATAAATAAAAATATAAAAACACAAAGAAATTAAAAGAAAGACACAAAAAAGAAAGTCATAAAGTGGGGGGAAAAAAGAGAGCTTTAAAGGAAAGAAATCTAGTTGAGTTTTAAAGGGGGATTTTGTAATTAAAAAAATAGGAGGCATGCAAAGAAAAGGAAAAAATTTGGCAACATGGAAAATGAGGAAGAGAATAGAAGAAGAGAAGGGCACGAAGAGGAGAGGAGGAGGAAACATAGAGGAGGAGAAATAATCTATTTGTAATAAAGTGCTTCTAGATTTCAACAAATAGATTGAATGGTTTGTTTGCCTTGTTGTTGGACCTAGCATTGGCAGGGATCCATTTCTTTTGGAGTGCATGGTTGAAATTATATAGCTTGTCAGACAGATCAACACTCCACTTGTCATTGATGGGGATGGACTATTCCTTTTGAATTTTTATATCATAATTGTGGTAGTGTTTTCATCTTGGGCAAAACTTGGGGCTATAGCGAACAAAGATGATATTAAGTTCAAGTTTTTGTCAAACCTAGTAATTTTGGAAGCTATTTTTCATTCCATGCTCAAGAGGAAGGCAACATCTATGGCCTTTGAGCAACATAAGTGCAACACTCTAACAATAAATATCATGGAGGTTTTTAGAAAAAGGTATGTAGCTTTAGCAATTATGGATAATTATTTTAACTAATTTGCAATGAATACATATAAAGCATAACAAATCTATTTAAATGTATAGTGAGCTTTATAAATTAGTATAATGATATATCAATATATTAAAGCATCTAAAAATAGTGATCAGAATGAACCACAGTAATATATGACTATGTAGATATAGGGCAATCTGAGTACATTGTGAGTCAATATAGTGAAATTGGTATTAAATATAGAAAACTAGTTTTATATGAGTAGCAAAGAATACATATAAGATAGCATTGTGTGTTTAAATTGGTGTGTATAAAACTGTATAAAAATTATAGAGGTATTATTTATCTAGATAATTTTTCATCATCCATACAAATTTCACTCACAGTATGAATATAGTAACCATTATAATATGACATTAAGAGATTCATATCAAGCCTTGAGTCATGAAAATTCAAGAAATTATATTGCATAAAATGTTACCACCACATCTTATACAGTGATATAACATAATAAATAAATATTCAAATATCCATAAAATGTTATTTTGTTATCCTATGTTGTCGATATAGTATTATAAATTTGAGTATTGGAAATATGAGTTATCCTATATTGTTATATTGAAATGATTATTAGCAATTTGACTATTGTTAAAGAGAAATCAGAATATATTCTAAGAAATCTTTTATGTGTGTGTGTGTGTGTGTGTGTGTGTGTGTGTGTGTGTGTGTGTGTGTGTGTGTGTGTGTGTGTGTGTGTGTGTGTGTGTGTGTGTGTGTGTGTGTGTGTGTGTGTGTGTGTGTGTGTGTAATAGTGACCTATAATAAAGTGTTTAGGGTAAAACTAATAACATGGTGATCTATAAAATGCATGGTGAGCTCAAAGGAAATAACTATAATGTTAGCATATTGGGTACATATCTAAATAATTAGCTAGTAATACATATAAGATTTCCTCACTAATAGAGTAAGTGGTAACTGATAATGGTTATGATAAGTCGAATCTTTATTATATGGATTTAATTTTCCTTTTAAACCTTGACTATTCCTTGATTATCCATAGAATTGCATAGTCGGATATTAATCATGCATTATGACCATCTTATAATGAATCTTTTAATAATGATCCAAGTATGTTTTAATAATGGTTTTGACTTATTGTACTAGAGCATTAAGCAATCTAGAATAATGATATTTACGATATTTGCTATAAATTATTAATTTAATACAATATGAAACCTATGTACATCTCTATTGATTGTAACATAACTCTATGCCATAATCAATTTCACGTTATAAATGAATTCATAGTGCCTATATATTTCACTATAATTTACTTTATAAGATAATTGATATGGAATATTAAGTACTAAAAATGCATTTATTGGCTAGGGCCAAAAAATGTTAGCACTCGTATATATATGGAATATATATCTATATGAATATTTAAGTGCATGTATGTATATATCATATATATTTGTACACTAGGAGGTGTGATTTTATAATTTTTTGTTTGAGTAATTATATATGGTACATGTTATATATATAATTAGGATGTACAGATGCTCATATAAAAGGAAAATATTGTAAGAGGACATAGTTACTCATATGTGTATATAACATATAGAGGTGTGCCTATATCCATTATAAATAATAAATCACAGTATCCCGAGGGTCAAGGACTATAACCATATGAATACAGTCTCCTAAAAATGTAACAAGGTGTTTAAATGAAATATTATGTTTTCATGAGAATTACGACTTTATTTATTATGATTGTCTATTAAAATAAAGTAGTGTGTACATGAAAATGATGGATGATGATGTTATTGCTTGCCATAAAATGTATTATTTTTGTATCTAATTATAGAAATTATATTATGTAGTTTAAACATAGATAATACTTGGTATAAATTGTACTTGTTTACTTATTATTCATGTGATAAATAATATTGTGGAGATTCATTCATACGTTTGACAGACTAAATGTATGCATTTTAATTATTTCTATATTTAGCATAATTTATGACTACTAGTAGGAATTAATTTGTATGAATCTATTGGTTATAATTATATTAACCAAATCTCTCATTATTGGTATTAAGTAATTAGTGATATGGACTTCATTAGCTTGCTAGCATCACCAATGCTAGATGAGGGTAATCTGATCAAGTGATGTTTATGAATTTGATTAATCGTAGAGTTCAATAACTATTGAAAAACTTTGGCCAAAGTAATGTTAGTTAGACATTGTTAGTTCATATTATGATTTACATGTTTATGCGATATCATGTTAGAATAGATTTATTTATGATACACTTCATGTTCTTAAAAATCATATAGCACATGAATACTTGTTTATTTCTCTAGATTCCCACACCATCATTATCTACTCATCCATGAAGGGAGGGCCATTCCCTGATGAGGATTATGTGGGTGATCAATGGTCCGTGTTTGGTGTGGAAAAGTGCTTAGATGATGCTCTCCCTCCCCACAATAGTAATTCTTTGGAGAAAACACTTGAGATAGCCATAGATACTAAAGTTTAGGCATTCTTGCTCCATGGAACCTTGTATCTTGTACATTATATTGTATTTATTGTTATTGAGACATTATTCTAATGTGATGTAATTATTTACTTATTATACCATTAACAATAGTGGTTATACATTTGTAACAGCCATGGCTGGACATCTATAATTAATTTCTATATTCAGTTATGATGTGTTTCATATGATGCCAGTGATCTATAATAGGTAGATGTTACATGCTTATTTTATAGATGATATACTTAAAATGTTTTATCTAGATCACTAATTATATTCTCATGGTGAATTCTAATGAAAGAATACATTGTTTAAATTTTAATAAAAAATCACATATTTCTAAGTAGATCCTAGTGGGGATGTTACAAAAATCAATAAATGAAAAGGTAGCATGTAAAAACACATAAAAGCCCAAGTTTTGGGATCTAATTTTAGAACACTAACCAAAGGTGATGAAACTACTCCTTTTTACAAGGGCAGTTATGCAACCACTGATCTAGATGACAAAACCACCATGTTAAACTATGGAACCACTACATGTTATGATGGAACTACCTTGTATGTGATGGTTTCATCATATTAATTTACTAAACCATCATGATAATTCTATAATTAAATTCTATGGTTCCATTACTAGCAGGGGTGGTTCTATCTCTTAATAAAAAATTTAAAAATAGGCTAAATACGTTACAAAGGCTAAGCAAGAGATATCTGGGAGGCTCCAAGAGAGGGAATAGGGAAGTAAAAGGGGGTATGGGTTATAGAGAACCCATCTAATTATAAATATGAGATCATTGCATCATCATTAGACATCATGTCAAAACATCACACTATGTAATTTTTAGGTGTATAAGCATACCTCATATCACTAAATATTTTATCAAGACTTGTACGAAGAGTTTTACTTACATATTATACCAAAAGAAGAAGATAGGTGAATTTCATATATTTGCATTACAGTTTGGGAGAGAATGTGGATTTTTTTCTCTCACATTTGCATTCACACAACACATAGCTACATGGTGTCTAATTCTAGCTTACATAATATGTAGTTACAACTCCCTTGAGGAACCCAACTTCTTTTTACCTTCTCTTTTATATGTGTTTTGTGGTGAATAAAGTTAAGGAAGAAAAATAGATCAAATTAGACACATTCTACCTAGCAAAAAATGGAACCATAAGTACATGTAATGATGGTATTCAATGGTGCAAAATTATATAAAAAATACAAGACTTTAAAGTCAATGAAATACACATTTAACTATAAGGGACATACTTGGCTAAACAATGGGGATTATTTAGCAGTCTCACTAAATATACCCAAATCATATTCAATGGTCAAACAATAGGCACAAAATTATATTCTCGTATTTGGATTGTCAGATTTTCACATAAAGTTCTAAAATTTCTTGCACAACTTAAATATGAATTTAAAGTCCCAAGATTATACTAAGGTGTGGTTATTTCATCACTATTTTCTTCTTTCAATTTTACAATTTCTTGTGAGGTCATTTAAAATATGTTATTTTGTTATTTATGGCCACTAGGGAAGATTGAATATTTTACATTAATAGATGATAATCTCTCTTGTGTATTTAATTTCATTTGTTATTAGTGGTTGTGTATTTAAAATATATAATTTTTTGGTGAACCCATTCTTTATTCAAATGCTCACACCTTCTAGGTTTTCCAATTAGGGATATATGGTTGCTTAATACATTTTAGATTTGTGTCTTATTCTATATGTTTCTATCAAACCTTAATTGGATTTACATCCCTTTGTGCTTTTAGATTACATCCACCCTTAAAAAAGGGTGCTTACACCTTGTGCTTTGAATGCATATATATTTAGAAGTTCCTTTGGTTTGTTTCCTCCTATTTTATTATGATTTTATATAAACCAAATTTATTGCTTGTGCCTATTTTGCAGACTTTTATTTTTTTGAATTGTGATGACTATGTGAAAATATGGTTGATATTTATTTAATGGTTCATGTCTAGGCTCATGTTGCTTTTATTACCTCATGAGTAGATCATATTTTCACTTTATATTCATTTCTAAAAAGTAATATGGGTAGTTTGCTTTTAAATATTCATAAGCTTGATTACCTTGTCATTATACAAATATTATCATTATTTCCATGTTTTTTTCCTAGTGTTTATTATAGAATACTAGATTGTGGAATGAGACATGATAGGGTTGTTTATAATTCTTTATGTGATGATACCATAAAACTTGATAACTTTTATTTATCTCTTCCTTGTTAGCATATTTAATTACTCATATATTATTATTGTATGGTGTTAAGATGCACTTGTAATCTTTATTGTAATATAATTCATAGATAATCACTAATTGGTGCACAATTATCCACAAAGTATTATTAGAGGAGAGTATCAATCAATTTATTGACTTGATTGACTTCCACTATTAATAGTAAAGTAATATATTAAGAAGACTTGTTCTATAATTTAATTACTCTCCAAACCCTATGCCTAGTATATTTCTTATCTATATAAGAGCATAAATATCTAGTGATTGAGGCAAAATCATTATGAAAGAGAGTGCAATTCAAGCTAGAGCATTTTAATGTAAAGAGGTAGTCATGTTACATGTGGTACATATGTGTATTATATTTATATAAAAATTTCATTTATTTATATTATTACTTGTATTTTAGGTGTATTTATTATAGTAGATAACATGATTCTAGACCCTATCTAAACAATTTAATATGGTATCAAAGCTATATAAGCTTCACCTCATTCTACATATAAGTTTATTTTTTAGATATTTAGTTTTCTTTTTAGTTTCATGCCTAGATTTTATATATTCAGGGTTTGTAAAGCATTAAATTTATCCATTTGATTTGAAAAATTACTAGATAGTATATTTTCCCTCTATAATAAACTATCCTTTTACATCAAATTTTGATTCGATCTCTGTATAATAGTTTTGGGTCACCTTGGAAATCATGAAAAAAATAAAGTACTCAATTTAACCTCAAAATTTACTAGATGGTAGATTTTATCCTATACATAAAACTATCATTTTGTGTGAAGTGTTGATCTAGCATCTTTATGGAAGTTTTGGGCTACTTTGAGATTTGTGAAAATATCAAATTGCTTAGTTTAACCTAAAATTTATACCAAAAAATCTATCTTGGCACTTATAACAAACTTTAAATCTACATTAGGTACATATACTTGTTGTTAATGACATTAAAAGTTGTGCCAAAAAAAATTATGGGTTGGGTTGATTTTTTTATAGGCAAGCATTAACTTCAACATATTGTATTCTACACCACTCTTAAAAATGGTGTATCTAAGCATAAAAATTGTACACTAAATAAAATGGTAAATTTCATGGTACATTTGAATGACTTGCCTCCATAGTATTCCCAAAATATGATGCCACTTTACAATGTATTTAATGTGCACCTATATCCAAAATCGTACTCCCCACTTTACAATGCAAAATATGATGTCTGACTAAAAATGGTCTGATGTCAAACTAGATGTTTCTAATTTCCAAGTTTGTGGATTTAATGCATTATCACACATTCTACATGAAAATTCCAAAGCAATGGAAAGGAAGGAATTTCCTTATATATTTGTCAGATATTGTGAAGATGTGAAGGCATATTATCTTCTTTATTTGTGTACCGCTAAAGTGATTTACTGACATGATGTGTTTTTTAATGAATAATACCAAACTTTCATTCCAACATCTCCTACTCCTCTATTACCTTATATCAATTAGGACATATCTTATTATGTCTCTTATAAATAATACAATAATTTTTATGACTCCCATTCTAAAAGTTACTATAATTTAAATGATGAGCCATAGGGGAGAACAACCAAAACCTCCACCAATGTCATAAAACATTTAGAATGCACCTACACAACTAACATAGCCTCTAAAAAATAGATTAATGAGTTTTGAAATGAGGTTGATTCAATGGTAGAGAATCTAAGAGATCCAAGCAATACAATAATGCAACATTTATATGGTGTTGTACATTTGGTACAATTGGTAATGACACTAGATCCATATACTTGTCATGAAACTTCTAAGCATCATGAATGGTAGACAACTATGGTATAAGAACTTCTTTCAGTTAATAAGAATGAAACTCTAGGCTTAGTTCCAATTTCAAAAGGAAGAAAACTAGTGAGATGAAATTGGGTGTACCACACTAAGTATGTAACAAACAAGTCAATCGATAGATATAAAGTAAAACTTATAGAAAAATGATTTTCATAATTTGAAGGTGTTGATTACCACAATGTTTTTTCTCTAGTTGCCAAAATTAATTTCATTAGGCTAATACTCTCCTTAGATGCAACAAAAAGATGGGAAGTCTATCAAATAGATGTCAAACGTGCCTTATTACATGGAAACTTATATGAATAAATCCACATGTCCCAACCTCTTAGCTCTATAATCAATGAGAACTCTAGCCTTGTGTGTAGATTGAAAATTTACTTGTATGATTTGATACATGTTTCTCAAGCTCCATATGAAAATATTGACATATTCTTAATCAAATTTGGATTTACGTAGAGTCCCTTCAACCCCATAATATACAGGAATAAATTAGATGGAAAAATCCTAATTTTGGTCCTTGATGTTGATGACTTAATCATCATAGTGAGTTTCACCAATCAGATTCATGATTTGAAAGCTAGGATAATGAAGTCCTTTGAGATGATTGACTTAGGTTTATTACATTTTTTCCTTGATCTTCAAATTTCACAGTATAATAAACTAATATTTATTAATCAGTGTAAGTATTATCCATACATACTTAACCACTTCAACATGAAATACTACAAGTCTTCACCAATTCTTTAGAAATATAGAGTCAAGTTTTCTAACAATTATTCTTCTCCTATGGTTAATGGTACACTTTATAGGAATTTGGTGGGAAGTCATTTGTATTTTAATCATACTAATCATGATCTTTAATTTGATGTGGAATTCGTATCACGCTACTATTAGGACCCCTATGAAATCCATTGGCAAGATTGGAATAATCATATCATTTATGCTTATCATCTTATCATACAAATGTTAGGATAACTATAAGAGCAGCCTCGTGTTATTTAGTATATGGTGCACATTAAGTTATCCCACTTGATATTGAGATTCTTTATTTATGTGTATTGCTTAAAATTAATATTAATGAAAATAAATATAGAATCAAATGATCTAGCTAATCATAATTTTTTTAATGAAGTGCGCATACATGTTCTTGAGCAGCTATGAGTATATCAAAATACATTAGAAAATATTAAAAAAATATTAAATCACCAATAATTTATATTAGCAAATTGGTGCTAAAAAAAATCAAAACACATAAATGCATATAAATAACATAAATTTAAAATCATATAACCAACTAAGTCCCTTCATTATTATAGAGAAACTTAGTTTAGGGGAATACCATCAATCCATGTTAGAAAGTAAACCCTCATATAATCTAATGAACATAATGCGCTTGCATATTTTATACACATGATATTTGAAATGACCTTTGGGTGACACAATATACATGTCTTCCTTATAAGTTATTCCTCTAAAATATATAATGTGGATGAAAACATCTTCTCCATGTTTCATTACTTGCTTATTGTATATGGGGCATGGCACCAACATCTATTCACCACAAGTTTTATTATAAAAAAGTTTCTATATATAACACTTATCACACCCTATGTCTAGTGAACTTACATTTATTTTACATCATTATCTTATATACACCTTGAAACATAATATTTTTCACACATGACACACATATTTTTATACATTTATTCTACATCTACTTACATTGGGGGCATAACTTCATCCCCATACGTTACCTACATCTTGGCATTTTTTGGCTCACACTATCTCATCTTCACATGAGGATACACACATTTATCGAGATTCACATGAGTTATTTATATTATATATATTTTTCATGGGCATACCACTTGTCCTTCTCTCCTACCACTTGCCTACAATAGGGTATCCTATTTTGGAAAATATTTTCAAATATTTGGCTATATAATGTAATGAAACATGGTGCTTTCAACTCTTTATTTTGAGGTGAGTGATTGTAGGCACATGTTTTTCAATTCACCACCTCAAAAGGGGGCATATATCTAGATATTTTTAATTTTATTCTAAATGTAAAAAATTAGAGCAACAATTTGGACCAAATGCCTAAGAAAAAGGTTATAAGGAAATTTTGGACTGAGGTTGGAGAAATATTATATACTTCTCTGATAAATAATTTGATTGGGTTATTATAAATCTCTTAGAAGTGTTAACTATGTATAGCACCTGGACTAAAAGTTTTAAGTGGAATAATGTTTTCAAGTTACCAAAAAAATTGGTTTAAATAAAAACAAGTTTATTCTTTCCCATGCTCATTTTCAATTTGTATTTATCAAATTTGTTTACTCACATTAATTTAATACTACATTTATTACTTATTGGGAAATTATCATTATTGACATATATACTATAGTTTTGGGGAATTACTTAGGGGAATTATGTATACACCTAATTTGGGTACAACACTTATTGTTAGATTTTTTGTAATATTTATTTTGTGCATATGGATAATTGGTTTTAATTATGCTATTATTGGCATATTTTCCATTACAACCCCCTCTATCTTTTTCTCCACATGGTCTCATGTCTATCTCTTGATTTTATTTTTATCTTTACCTATTTTAGATTATGTTTGGAGACCTCAACTTTTATTTTTCTCCTCATCTTCTCTATTTTTACTACTAATATAGATTCATCAGTCTCACTGAATGTGCATTGGGCATATTGGTTAGGCCCTCTAAATTTTTTTACCTCTGTTTTGTGGGCATCTTTATCCTCTTGCACTCTTATTTGATGTTTATCCCATGATTTTCTCTTATATCTTATTTATTGGTCATATCTTATGCACCAATCAGTTCCTTATTCAAAGTATGGACACACACACACACACACACACACACACACACACACACACACACACACACACACACACACACACAAAATCTAGAGTAATTTAATAAGAATGAATAATGAGTATTCCCATGGAATTCAAGTCTACGCACACCTCATATTTCTAAAATTTTACTCAAGGACTTATGTCAATAGTTTTAGCTACATTTTATATTATAGTGAAGACATATATAAATGTTGTGTAGTTGTATTACAGTTGAGGAGAGAAGGCAATGTTTATTATATCACACTTCCATTCACCCTACACATAAAACTACATGGGATTTGATTCTAGCATGCAGGATGTATAGTTTCAACTCCCTTGAGGTTTAAAAACCTAGATACTTATTCCCTTACCTTTTGTGGTGTTTTATGGAAAATATGTCAATAAAGTAAATGAGATAAAATTAGACATTTTTTTCCCAACAAAATAGGGAAGGACAAGTATAGGAAAAGATGACATATGATGGTACATAGTTCCTAAAAAAGTGCAAAACCTTAAAGTCATTGAAGTACACATTTAACTGAAGGAGAAATATTCAGCATTAGTTTAAAACCTTATTAGGTGGTCTTACCAAATATTCTAAAGGTGTATTTGGTGGTTAGACAATAGGCATCAATTTTTTTTCTCAAAGTTAGTTTTTTGGATTTCACATAAAGTTTTAGAATTGCCTGCACAATTGAGATCTAAATTCAAAATCAAAATATTATTTGAAGGTGTGGTTATTTCATCATTATTTGATTCTTTCATTTTTCCAATTAGTTTTAAGGTTGTTTTAATTAAGCTAGCTTATTGTTTATGGCCACTGGGGTAGTTTTTATTCACTACATTACATTGTTAGATGATATATCTTCCATGTGCACTTAGTTTTATCATGTTATTATTGGTTGTGCACTAAGAAGATAAAACACATATGCTACCTTTGACCCTTACCAATTATTTTTTTCATTTTTTCATATTATTTATAGATTATATTTGAGATGGTAAAACCACCGTTATGTCTTGATATTAATAAATGCTTGGTTTTTCTTTCACCTTCTAACTAAGTGTTTTGAAGAAAGACCCTATTTCAAGAACTAAAATAATTGTTAGGGTGTAAGGTAAATGGGATGAAGCTGAAATTTAATAGGTGATATTTATCAAAGCTCATAAAAACCTTGACTCTTGACACAGAGGGCCTAAACATTCAAGTTTTGATAAGCGTTTAGTGAACCCCTCATCCCAATTCAACCCCTTAGCTCTCATAAGAAGACTAAATAAATGCATTGATATTGAAACATAAATGTATGATTATACACATTGATAAATGATAAATAGTTTCTAAAACATAAATGGTAAGTGATTGAGATGATAATATACATTTGATAATTCTTATACAAAATTTTAACTCAAATTCTCCTCTAGATCCTCATTCAAATTATTTTACACACACCCCTCCTATGAATCTTGACAGGGGAAATTCTCTATTCCATCATGTATGCCATTGTTTTAAAAATTCATGTAATATATTATAGTCTAAAAAAAAAATTCTGTTTAGATTTTTTTTAATAAAATAATTATCTTTTTTTTAGGTAAATGAGGGTGATCCACTTCATCTACCACTATAGAGAATAGGCAGTGGCTGAAGAGGAATAATGGGAATATGACATAGTTTTGGTGAGACTAGTTCACTTTTTGAGGTAATATCCAATAGGGCTATTACTTTAGACTCTTAATCACTACCCTCATTCCTAATGTCTAGTTATTTTTTTAATACACTAGAATTTTCACTATGTTATTTTGATCTCAAGATCTTAGATGAAGAACAGGAGGTAAAAGTTCTTGTTTAAAAGTCCAATTTTCAATTTTATTGAAAGAATTAACCAAAGATAAAGGATGGGTGTTGTAAATAACTTATGAGTATAAGTATAGTAATTTTGGATATTCAAAAAATATATATGTGATTTTATGATGTAGAGTTCAAAAAAATCAGTGTTTAATGCATGTCGCCTAAATAAGCTACTTCCTAAGAAAAATATTTCAAGGACGATAATATATGATACAACCATCTACTATATTTCATGATATTTTGGGTCTATTTATTTTAACCCTCATCAGTATGAGACAAAAAAACAAAAAACTATCATCGTATTCCCATATTACCATTTTAAAGAGTTTAACACGCATTTAGTGTTTGGACCAAGCTGGTTAAGTATAAAGTTTAGCATTTAAAATTATGGTTTATGTTCAAATTAAAAATAAATTAGAGAGAATAAGGAGAAGGGAATAAAGTGTGGAAATTTGTTGTGGTACATATATATATGGGTGTGTTTATGCCTATAATATTATTGTCAATTTTATAGATAGTTCTAAATGATACGTGTCAAAGAAAGCCAATTTTCAATTTATGGACTGTGGAAACAAAAAAGATAATGATATGCCAAATAAATTCTCTCATTATATAATGGTTGATGAAATTAGGGATATTAGAGCAGGGGAATATTTTCTTATTTATTATAGCCATACTCATCCCCCTCAAATAAATTTAAGACAATATCCAAAAGAAGATGCCATCAATAAATTTGTAATCTTAAACATAGGGGAAATGAACAAGTGGCTTGATATTTACTAGTAAAAAAGAGAGGAGATTAACATTTTTAGATGTTATTATAGAATATAATATGCTTGCAACCCTTTCCCTAAGAATTATGCACTAAATGGCCAAAGAAATTTACTTAGAATTGGACGAGGAAAAATTAATAAGTTATTGATGAGACAAGTCATAGAAACATGTACATGGATGCTTCAAACATTATTTATGAATTTAAACATTGAGTATAAATCTCATTTTTTTTATAAATCAATAATTCTATGTAGAATGAATCTCTATTACTCAATTTTTATTCATTACAAACATGTTATTTTAGATGTAAAATCATAGTTCAATGTGGGTGGATGGTAAAAAAATTTAGATAGAAAAAATTGAAAATAAAAGGAAGACCTAAAATTGTGGCATAACAGTTATATTTTACCAAACTATAGACATGGAATTTTGGTAAAAGGATTATTATTTCATTATTTTTAGTGTTATATTGTGTATATGGATCATTGGTTCAAATTATGATTATTATTAGATAGTTTTTCATGCAATTTTATCTCTATATCTTCTTGTCCATGTCATCTCATTCCTTTTATTTTTTTCTCTCTCTCTTCTTCGTTTCTATCTAAATTTGGAGGCTTTGTGTTTGCTTTTATTCTTCATTCTTTATATTTTTCTCTTTTTGGATGGATTCAATGGATTATCAATGTGTCCCATACACATTCAATGGCCCACTGAAAATCCTTTAAATTTTTTGGGCCCTTCTTCCCTCATTCATCGTGCTTTGATGGTTGGACCCATAATTGTCACTTTTTGCATGTTTTCTTTGCTATATTATGAGCCAATAGTTTCCCTATTCCAACTTGAGATCTATAAATAAAAAAACATCCTAGATTAATTTTTTTATTAACACTTTAATTAATAAAAAAAGATATATTATATTATTAATCATAGAAAAAAGATGGGTGGAAAAGTCATACCCCAAAAACATATCCAGATCAAGCTAAAACAACCCTCAAGAAGAGAATAAAGTCCGTAAAAGGCCACCCTAAGGCCAAAAATACCAAGGTTAAACTAAATCAAGTTTATATTAACCAAAAAAGGATAAATAAAATTATAAAAAATAAATAACTTATTAATCAGAAGCAATGAACATGGAAACTAACAAAGGTGAAGGATCCTGAGAGTTTCCTCCCCACCCCCTTGGGTAGGGGGTCTTCATCAACCAACATGGGATCCTAAACATCAATATGCTAGTTATTTTTAGTATTGTCTAGTTACTTAATTGCATAACCCTATATGGAGGGTGAAATGATAAGGGATGATAGTGGGAACTTACTCCCAAAGGAGGACCCCAACCCCCCACCATCTATTAGGGTGTGGAGCTAAAAGCTTCACCTTAAGGCAAACATGGAGGTTTCTGAGCATATGCAGTCACCAACGTCGGCAAGCCACAACCGACGTTGATTAGGGGAAGCGCAAAAGGAAACTGGCATCGGCAGGAGATCGGCTAGCGTCGGTCACCTCCAGTCAGGTAGGGACTGACGTCGGTCACTTATGGTGGTCAGAACTACTGTTGACGAATAGTCAGTTAAGTGAACATGTAGTTTGCATGATGAAGACCCGTTCGAGTCTTTGAGCCACTTGTCTAATTAGTGTATGCATGAGATCTATATAATAAACTCATGGGATGTATTATTAAGTGTTGAACTTGTAGAACCCAAGTGTAGAACTTGGAGAGTTCTTCCCATGGTGGAATCAAGTAGGATTCCCCATGTCTATAAGATCAAGTTTGATATGCAGGGTGTTGCAGGATCATGGTGGAGATCTACATGTGATAAGTAAGATCAGGTTGGCCTGTAGGGATGTGTGTATGTGAGGGTCAGAAGAGGATTGGCGGGGGAGCAAGATCAAGGTGTCAGCAATACATTAGGAGCAGGATCATGTTGAGATCTACTTGGAGTACCGGTTTGTACTCGATTGTATAGGTGTACAATGAGGTGAACACCAATTCTATGTGTGAGTTGTGTGTTGGGACCATTTTTGGTAGGAGAGTGTTTTTGAAGAAGAATTACTATACACTTGAGGTGTGGGAAGCCTCTGTAAGGTGGAAGAGTGTGGCGGCTCTTTATTGTATTCTTTTTTGTATAAATGTTAATACAAGATAGTGTATTGTCTCTCATATTCTATGTTATTTGTGAATTCTAGTTACTTGTGCTTCTGGTATATTTCCACATGTTTAATTGCTTGTATTTGTTAATCATATTGTGCTATATCTGAGGAGCAAGATCCTAACAAGTGGGATCAGAACAAGGTGTGTTGTTCTTGGATTCCCTGACACCATCATTATCTCTAGTATCCCTGTCAGATCCTCAATGTGGAGATGGACAATGAGGGCAAGGAGAGGAGTTCCTATAACTCTTATACCATTGTCTATGATAATGTTGACATATACCCCCATTCCTACTTCCCTAGGGGAATGGTGGTAGGGGGTCAAAGGCTCACAATTGACTACATAATGAGCATTCCCCCAATGGTCCAAGAGAATTTACAGATGGTGGAGCTCAAGTTAGACTTTATCCAATTTGAATCCAAATCTAGAGGTTAACATTAGATATCATAACAACTTTGTTAGTTACAAAAAAAATTCCCTGTCTTCATGATTAAAAATGCTTTATTTCTATTTTTCCAAATTTGAAAGAGAATATTAGTACAAGTTTTTTTCTAGAAATGGTTATATTCCTCAGGGAGTAAGGTGGATTCCCCTAAGAGATCCATATTCCAAGTGAACATTTAAGGCCTAAAGGGCATGAAGAGAGTATGAATCCATGTTCAATTAGACTGAGCATGAGGAAAAAACTAGAAAAGGTGTTTAAGGGATTCTAGGTGGTGATAGGTAGGGTAAGTGGGATTTGAGACCCCCATGTGCTTGAGTCAGTCACCCATAGGTAAACCTTAGTAAATAATACACTAAAGGAAATGAGATTTTTTAGTTTCAATGAAAGTCACCCAGATATTCTCAAACCTTCTAGCCCAAAAATGGTGAGGGGATCTAAGATTCCATTGATGATTGAGGGTTTTAGTGTCAATATATTGAGAGACCAAAATATTATACCCAAGATGAGGGGGTTAATGATGAAATAATGTATCATTAGGCTAGGAAATTATTTCCATCATTACATAAGAGAGGTAACACAAATTTTGTGTAAATACTTTTTAGGTATAGAACTATACAACTCAAAAATGGACTTTGCATCTTCATTATTAAGCTTGAAATTAGAATTCATAAGATTCCATGGAATTCAGTCCTAAATGGTTTTACAGAATAGATCCCAATCATGTGGATACCTTTTTAAAATAACCTTGAACTTTAGATCTAAGGGACCTTGGCAAAAGGAACATTATGGAAATTCAATAATTTCCTAAGAGACTCTGTAAAAACCATGATGGCCATCAAAATTAGCCCATATAAATTCTCTTAGGAGTTTCTCTAGCTTGGCATAAGATCCATTGGAAGGGGCCCAATAGGATGATTATTAAACATGAGTAGTAGTGAGCACCTTACAACAAATATGAAACTTCCTAACTAGAGTCAAGGGTTTGGTGATCCAAAAAGAAATTATTTTCTCAACTTTTTGAACCATATAAGACCATAAATTAGTGGGAAAGGCTCTAAAATCAAAGGTAATTCCTAATAACTTAAAATATACTCTAGGGATAATCTATTTACATTGTTATCCCTCCAACCAAGGAGGTTTAGGAGAGAGGGACTAGTGATAACATTGAGTCTTCTACCATTAAATGAAAGACCCAAAAGTGAGGTATAAAGTGTCTAGGAAATCCATAAAATATTTAATAGATCCCTCTTCTTCTTTAAGAGTGAGAAATGAGTCATTATTAAAATTCCCATTAATTAGTTGAAGGTCTAATTTGGGGAGAGAAATACCCTTCACTAAACCTGTGGAAGCATAATCAATCAAGAGATAATTGAAGCCCTAAACTACCAAAACATAAATAAAGGGAGCTATAGGTCACCCTTGTCCGATACATTTGTGAATCTCAAATCACTAAGATTGAGACCCATTGATAGTATTTCAAGCACTAGCATCTTGAAAAAACATAATAATAGTTTGCCCAAACCTAAGGCCAAAAAGAAGAGCTTGAAGCATAGTTATAATGAAATGCCATTCAATTCGATCATAAGCCATTTTTTAAAAAAATATTGATGAATAAAACATTCTAAGTGGACATCTTAACCCATTCCATATCTTCTTAGACAACATTTATGTTGTCTAAAATGTATCTATGTTGAATAAACCTAGTTTGGTCACTTCTATTAATTAAGGGGAAGAGGTGTTTTATGTTAAGAGCTAGAGATTTAGTTATAGTTTTATAAGATACATTAAGAAGAGTGATAATCCTATAATTGGTAATAAATTTAGGTTCTCTATATTGAGGAATGAATTTTATGTTACCTTGATAAATGAGAGAGCATAAAAAGTTGGACAAAATAGCTTCAGAATATACTTTATGGAGATCAGGTCCAATAGTATCCCATAGGGTATGATAGAAATCATAAGGAAACCCATAAAATCATAGGGATTTATTAGTGGCCATCTACATAATGAATTATCTAATATCATTCAAGTTGAGAGGTCTATCATAGGGTATTCTTTGGGCTTCAAATAACTTACATGGAATAACACCAAGGCATTGAGAGAGAGAAGTTTCACAAGTAGGAAAGGTGGGTTGAGTAGTAAACACACCGTGATAATGATAAAAAAAAGCTTGTAATATGTCAGGTAACTTGGTAAACCTAGCTGACATACATCTACTGGCTTTGATTCTATCCATAGGTTATTTAAATTGAAAGAGAGAAAATAATTCTTTGGTCATTTTATCTCTAACTTTTAGCCAATGCATTCGTGCTCTAATTTGTGCTCCTCTAGCCTTGTAAGCCTTGACCAATTGGATTTTATGTCTCCACATGGCTACTTGAGCCTATAGATGAGGTCTAAATGTGATGCTTCTATATCATGTGAAACCTTAAGATATTCATGGTTTATAGCATGATGTATATGTTATTGAAATATTGTAGCTTGCTTATCATATATTCATAGAAAATTTATGGTGCAAGTTATGGCATTGTCCCACTAATCAATATTACTAGTATCCCTAATGGGTCTAGGAGCCAAGTTCCAAATTTGAATGATATGCCCAATACTCCTCTCATGATTGAGATGGGTAATATTGAGGTAAAACTAAAAATTATGGGGTTTGATTCGGGGGGTATTCCATTAAAAATAAAAGTAGATAAGGTGATGGTCAGATAATAAAGTGTCTAAAATCATAGTTACAAGCTGATTATGCAAAGGAACAAAGAATAAAAGGTCATTTCCTACTAGAAAAGCATATTCAAGATGTTTAAGCATTCTATCTTCTCCCTAAAAAAAACTAGACTAGGTAAACCAGGGAGAATTTAACTCCTTCGATGGTGATTGGGATAAAAAACCCCAAGTTTGTTATGCATGTACATCCATGCCTCCCACTCTCCTGCACACCATCACTTGGGTATATGTCCTTCTTTATCTTCAACAAACTTAACCATGTTGAAATCACCATAAAGGATCTAGTGGGTGTCTAGAAGGGAATATGCCAACCATCTCTAGGGGAAGGTACATTTCACAACATCATTGGATGTATATAGATTGATTAGGCTAATTATGTGACTACCAAATTCAAAAAGTGTCTAGTACACTTGATGGGTGGGGTCAAAACCCCAAGAAATGATAAATTAATAAAGTTTAGGTTCCAAAAGAGTGACAACACCACCATGATTGGTTTTATGATAGGTGGATTTATAAAGGGCCCCAAACCAAATAGTGTCAATAGTAGGTTGAAGAAGGAAGTCAATTTTTTTGACTTATTACATGCAAAAAAAATCATTTTAGAGAAATTTTGATAATTATTCTTGATTGTATACTTACATGTTAGATTAGTGAGGCTTTTACCATTCCATGAATAAACATTCATTGAGAATCATCAAGATTTATGTCATTTCCCCTGGTAAGGTCTGATAGGGTTACAAACTAATTAGAAGCTTAACCAAGAAGGGAAAACTCTCCAAGCTCAAAGGGTTACCTCTTATTTGGCACATAGTCCTCATCCACATAAGGTGAGGGGATATGAGAGTATCGTATAATAGCCTTATGGTTGATATTCATGGGATGATCTTAGATTCTAATAAAGTCACCCCCAAAGGAGGATGTGAATATGGAGCTATAGGAGTAGGAGATAGAGAGGAGACAAGATGGCTGACTACTTGAGGTGAGTGATAGATAGGAAATGGGGGTTTAACTTGTTAAGGTATAGGAAACTTAATAGTAGAGATTGATGAGCTCAGACCCCCTGTGGATTGGTAAATAGCTAACTAGGGTTTGGTATTACCCTGAGCTAAATTATTTTTTCTATTATCAACTATTGTCTATCTATTATAATTCCCATTCTAGGGTTTTGATTCAAACCCACTTTTTTCTTAAGGACCAAAATAAATGGGGACCATTAAAGGGTATTCTTTAATCATATGTTCTAAAGCCCATCACTATAATTAAGTGTTTAGGAGGTTAATATACAACACATGCTGTGTGAATTGATTATTACCCACTTGAATCTCAATGGAGTCCTTAAACTCTTTGGCTAGGTCTATTTCCATAAATACCCTTCTCTAAGGGCATGCTACATAGAAATTTAGTTGTTAATGGTAGATAAGCCACCCCAAATCCTTAAATAGTTGGTTAACAAAATTCCACAAAGGAAGAGGTAAGCCCATAAATTCTATCCAAACTAGGATTTTAAGTTTGACTTTTTCAAAGACTCAAAAGTCTTGGGTCTAATGCAAGAAAATAACCAGTGTGTTGCTAATAAAATAGGTTCCATGGGTAAAAATAGATTTGTAGTGTTCAAGGTTGGTGAAACAAAACATGAATAAACCATTGGTAAGGTTTTGGACCCCTTTAAATTTCACACCATGGGCTTGTCAATGGTTATGAGCCCACTGCTTTAATAGGCTCTCTAGAGGGACTCAACCCAAAAAATAAGTAAGAAGGGTAAAGTTTTAAAAATAATTATAGGCTTTATCAAATTTTGGTAAATCCAAAATAACATCAAGTATAGGGGTATCTGAGTCATAACCAATACCTTATGGTAGACATTCAGCATAAACTTTCGAGCTTGTTTTAGTGCCATTACTTCTCAAGATCTCATCAGTTATCCCTAAATTAAATGATGTAAGAATGGTAGAGGAAACCATTTAATAAATGGAAATAAGCATCATCAAAAGGGCATAATGACATCCAAACTTAGCATAATAAATGTGTTGTCAAAACAAAATTAATCCCACCTAGATCAATGGTAGATCAATGATGTGACAGATGGGGATGAAACACTAAAATCCTGTAGACATCTAGTGCTCTGTATGACTCCCTTCAATATTTAAAACTATAATATGATAATTCAATTGAAAAAATCCTAGATTAATTTCAATAGGTAAGCATTAATAGGAATTCAAGTCTAAGTACACTTTAAATTGCTAAATTTTTATGCAATGACTTTAAATAAAGGTTTTAGCTACATCTTATACCAAAAAGAGGTTATTTAAATGTCATGTCATTGAATTTGTCCTAGGGAGAGAAGGTGAATCACCTTTCTCTCACAATTCCATTCACACTACAAAAAAACTACATTGGCTCTAATTCTGAGTATGTAGGATATGTAGTTAAAAATCCTCAATGAGGTTGCCCAAGCTAGTTAATTCTTTCATTTTTATCTTCCTCTCACAAGAATTTTATTAAAATTAGGTTAATGAACAATAAAAATTATAAACTTTTTCATGATTAAAAAAAAGAAAAAATATACATTTGTTGAGTGTGGAGCCCTTTGGGGCTATCACATGACCATGATGGTATGTTTTGGGGGCTTAGGGAGCTCCAAGGATGTGGGGAGTGCATTTTAAATTTACTCCTCATGTGTGTGAATATTATTAAATTATTAGTTAATAATTTTCATGTTGACTTCCATGTTTATTGGAAGTGGGATTGATTTCCATATGAGAAAATTATTAAATGTTCTATTTAATAATTGTTATGATGTATTATGGAGTGGGATGGACTTTCTCATTGGAAGTTGTGAAAACTTTGCTTGGAGGAGAGGAATGGCATGTTTATTCTCAAGGATCTTATGGATAAGAATTACTTATGTGGCATATGGTGTGTTTCCTAGGTGGATAAGGCCTCCTTGGATAAGGATGGCGAGTTTGTCCTTGTGAGATTGATTTCTTCATTATTTGTTATATATATAGGTTGTGGTGTGACCTTTTAGAGGTTGTTGATGATTCTATTTACATGTGTGAAAGTGTAGGTGTTTTTCAAAGTGCAAGTGTTCATTTATAGGGTGTGGTATAGTAGCTTGTGATATACAATATTGTGTAGGTGTAGGTGTAGGTGAAAGTGTAGCATTTTATACAGGGGATTTTATACCTCTATCAGAGTTCATTGTAATCTTGTTTTAGATTACTATTTTATTTTAGGAATTTCTTGGTGGATGTAGCCCACATTAGATAAACCATGGTATATCTGTGTTATTTGTGATTTTATATTATTCTCTCTATTTTATACTTTCTTAATAAATATAATTTGAGGAATGTTTATGTGGTGCATGTTATTGCATAGTTTATATCTAATTTATGGTCATATTAAATTTAGTTTAAGAGTTTTTTAAATTCCTAAAAACTTGTATCAGAGCTTTGGTGATGTGTTTTGCTAAAGTGGTAAATCACAAGAAAGGTTATTAGCCTAAGTGGGAGCTATGGGAGAAGATATTAGATTCAAGGTTGAGAAGTTTGATGGTAAGAATTTTGATTTGTGGAAAATGTAGATAGAAGATTACTTGTATTAGAAGGAACTTCATCTCCCCTTAGAGGGGAAAGCAGAACAACCAATAAGTATGAGTGATGTGGATTGGTCATTACTTGACAAGAAGGCATTAGGAGCCATACGGTTATGCCTTACATCTTCTATTACATTTAACATTTATAATGAGAAAACTACAAAGGATTTCATGGATAAACTTGGGAAGTTATTTGAGAAACCCTCAGCTTCAAGTAAAAATTTTCTTATGAAAAGACTGTTTAACATGAAAATGTCTGAGAATGGTTTAATTGCTAGTCATTTAAATGATTTTAATATGGTTGTAAGTATGCTCACTTTTGTTGGAATTAATTTTGATTATGAAGTTAGAGCTTTGTTTATTTTGTGTTCTTTGCCTGATAGTTGGGATAGTTTGGTTATGACTATGAGTAATACAGTCCCTACCAAGGGAAGCTTGAATTTTGAAGATGTTGTATGTGTGATTTTTAGCTAGAAAATGTGAAGGAAAAAAACTAGTGAATCATATTCAAGTAATGCTTTGTCTATTGATACTAAAGGGAGGAAAAAGGAAAAGAGAAAAGGAAAGCATGGAAATTCAAAGGGTAGATCTAAGTCTAGATCTAGATCTAAGATAGTATGTTGGCATTGTGGGAAGAGTGGACACTCAAAGAAGGATTGTTCATCACTTCAGGATAAAAATGACAATAAGGAGGAAATGAATGAGGCAAATGTGACATCAGGTAAATCATGTCAAGATGCCTTAATTCTTTCTATGGATAGTTTTTTGAGTCTTGGGTATTAAATTCAGGGGCTTCTTTTCATGACACCCCACATAGGCATTCTTTTACTAATTATGTTTAAGAGAATTTAGGACATATGTATTTTGGTGATGATTAACCATGTGAGAAACTAGGAAAAGGTTGTGTTCAGGTTAAAATTTAGAATGGGAACACATGGCTACTTAAGGATGTCAGACACGTGCCTATGTTTAGATGGAATTTGGTTTCAGTGGGGCAATTGGGTAGTGAGGTTTATTCAATAATGTTTACTGTAGATTCTTGGAAAGTTACCAAAGGTGCTCTTGTGATTTTGAGAGGTAAGAAAGTTGGTACTTTATATTTTACTAGTAGTGTTGATTCTCTTGATTTAGTTACTACATATGGAAATATAACTATGTGGTACTATAGGCTTGATCATATGAGCCATAAGGGCATGGAGATATTGAAGATAAGTTGCTTGGACTAAAAGATATATATCTTAACTTCTATGAGGATTATGTGTATGAGAAATAGAAGTAGGTTAAGTACTTGAAAGTTGGACCCACAAAGAAAGAACACAAGTTAGAGTTGGTAAATTTAGATGTATGGAGACCATTTCAAGTATCTTATATTAGTGGATCCAATTATTATGTCACTTTTATTTATAATGCAACTAGGAAATTTTGAATTTATTGTGTTAAAAATAAATTTAATGTATTTGACACATTTAAGAAGTGGAAAGCCTTGGTTGTGAATGAAATAGGTCTCAAGTTGAAATATCTCAGATCAGATAATTGAGGTGAGAATTATAGTAATTATTTCTTTGATTATTGTTGTAACAATGGAATTCATAGGCAAAGGACAGTTCTAGGAACTCCAAAATAGAATGGGGTATCTTAAAAGATGAACAAAACAATAATGGAATGTGCTTGGAGCATGAGGTTACATGTAGGGTTGCCTTTATATTTTTGGGAAGAAGCAGTTAACATGGTAGTTTATTTGATTAATAGAGGACCTTTTATACCTTTGGATGGATGTATTCATGAACAAGCTTAGTCTGGTAAGAATGTTGATTATTATTTTTTTAGAGTCTTTGGATGTGATGCTTTTGCTCTCATTAAGAAAGAGGATATGACCAAGTTAGAGGCTAAATCAGAGAAATGCACATTTATTAGATATGGTGAGGATGACTTTGGTTTCCATTTATATATTATTAAGGATAAAAAAATATTTTGGTCTAGAGATGTAATTTTTAATGAAAAAGTCATGTATAAGGATCAGTTGCAAGAACTAGAACAAGACCAGAAAGAGGACATAGTATTGGATGACATTGTGGATGGAAAAGTATCTAATGAATTAGTTCAAGAACCTTCCACACAAGGACCCCAAAATACTATGGTAAGAATATCTTCTAGGGTAAGAATAGCACCTAAACATTTTTCTCTTTCTTTGAATTACTTGTTACTCACTGACAATGGAAAACCAAAGTGTTATGAGGAAGCAATTCAGGTAGATGTCAGGTTGAAGTGGGATCAATCCATGGATGAGTATCATAGATCTCTCATGGAGAACCAAATGTGGGATTTGGTAAGGCTACCCAAGGGCAAGAGTGCATTGCTAAACAAGTGGATCTTCAGAATAAAAGAAGAGGATTAAGGGAGAAAAAGGTATAAGGTTAGGATGGTGGTCAAGTGTTTGCACAAAAATTAGAGTTGTATATGAAGTAGCCATAGGGATATGAGGTCAAAGCAAAGGAGAACTTTGTGTGTAGACTAAAAAAGTGCTTGTATGGCCTGAAACAAGCTCCACAGCAATGGTATAAGAAATTTGATAGTTTTATGTTGGAACAAGAATATCAAAGGTGTAATTCTAACCATTATGTGTATATAAAACATTTTTATAATGGTTCATTTATTATTTTATGCTTGTATGTGGATGACATGTTAGCTATAGGAAAGAACATACACCATATTCATATGCTCAAGAAACAAATTAGTGACTCATTTTCTATGAAGGATTTGGGTTATGTAAAGCAAATCCTTGGTATGAGGATTACTCATGATAAGAAGGAGAGGAAGTTAGTTTTGTCCCAATCAGAGTATGTGAATAAATTCTTGGAAAGGTTTAGTATGTAGATGTTAAATCTATTGGTACTCCTTTGGTAGGCCACTTTAGATTATCAAAGGAGCAGTGTCCCAAGATGGAAGCTAAAAAGCTTAAGATGTCTAAGGTACCTTACTCATCAATAGTTGGAAACTTGATGTATGATATGGTTTGTACTAGGTTAGATATTACCCAAATAGTGGGAGTTGTGAGTAGGTATATGAGTGATACAATTTATGAGCATTGACAAGTAGTGAAATGGATTCTTTGGTATTTGAGAGGAATCATTGATGTTGCATTATGTTATGGTGGATCAGATACCACTTTACATGGTTATGTGGACTTGGATATGGTATAGGATATTGATAGTAGGAGGAGTACGATAGGATATATATTTATTGTTAGAGATATAGCAGTTAGTTGGATTTTTAGGATACATAAGGTTGTGGATTTGTCAACCACAGAGGTAGAGTATGTTGCTACCATAGAGGCTAGCAAGGAGATGATTTGGTTATAGGAGTTGTTTCAAGATTTGGGGCATGAGAAATAAGTTGGGAGACTACATAGTGATAGTTAGAGTGTTATTCATTTGGCAAAGAACTCTGCTTTCCACTTGAAGATGAAACTCATTCAGTTACATTATCATTTCATTAGGATAGATTTAGAGGAAAACTTGGTGAAGCTAGAGAAGATTCATACTAGGAAGAATCCTATAGATATGATGACTAAGGTGGTCACATTGGACAAGTTAATACTATGTTTAGATTTGGTTGGTCTTAGTGATCATGGAGTAGTGATAGATTTTGTTCAAGATAAATGGTCTCCAATGGGGATTATTGAGTGTGGATACCTTTCAGGCTGTCACATGACCATGATGGTATGTTTTGGGGGCTTAAGGAGCTCCAAGGATGTGGGGAGTGCATTTTTCATTTACTCATGTGTGTGAATATTATTAAATGCTTATTTAATAATTTTTATGTTGACTTCCATGTTCATTGGAAGTGGGATTGATTTCCATATGAGAAAATTATTAAATGTTATATTTATGAATTTATATGATGTATTATAGAGTGGGATAGACTTTCTCATTGGAAGTTGTGAAAACCTTGCTTGGAGGAGAGGAATGACATGTTTATTCTCAAGGAGCTTGTGGATAAGCATTGTTTAGGTGGCATATGGCATGTTTCATAGGTGGATAAGGCCTCCTTGGATAAGGATGGTGAGTTTCTCCTTATGGGGTTGATTTCCTCATCATTTCTTATATATATAGGGTGTGGTGTGACCTTTTAGAGGTTGTTGATTATTTTATTTATAAGTTTGAATTTTGAAAGATAGAGTCAAAGTTTAGGTGTTTTGCAATGTGTAGGTGTTCATTTATAGAGTGTGGTATATTAGCTTGTGATATATAATATTGTGCAGGTGCAGGTGAAAGTGCAACATTTTCTACATGAGATTTTATATCTTTGCGAGAGTTCATTGTAATCTTATTTTATATTACTATTTTATTTGAGGACTTTATTGGTAGATGTATCCCACATTGGGTGAACCACTGTATACCTATGTTTTTAATAACTATGTGATTTTATCGTGTTCTCTCCATTTTATTCTTTCTTAATAATTGTGATTTGAGGAATGTTTCCATGATGCATGCTATTACATAATTTACATCTAATTTATGGTCATATTAAATCTAGTTTAAAAGTTTTGTTAAATTCCTAACACAATGCATGCAAAAAATTTGACAAATGATAAGCCCAAAAATTTTAAACCTTGAAAAGTATTGCATGATAGATTTAACAACATAAAAAATATTTAGAAACTTGCATAGGGCATATTTGCTTGGCTATTGAATATTACCTACATAGATTTGATGTTTTTTAACCTATCTTTTCAAATCCAAGCAATCATATTATGTACAAAGTTGTATAGACACTTGCACAACCTAGATCAAATCTCAATAAATAAAATTAATAATTGAATGTGTTAGTTGTCATCAGTTTATGCTTCTTATTCAATTTCAATATTTTAAAACTATTTTTCATTACTTTAATTAATTTTTATATCCATAAGGAATATCTAGATGTTTTTAAGACCATATCATCCATGTTATTTGTTGTGTCATCTTTTTAATTGTTTGTGCTCACACTATTTATCCCTAAAACTATCATAGTTATTTTTTGGGTCAACCTGTTCATTCTTTAATTGCCACAAGTAGGGTTTCATAACCTTTTCCTCCTAATTTTTTTTTCTATTTTTTAATTGTGATTTATTTTAGGGTTTTATACAAACCCTTTCCTTGCTTGTGCCTAATTTCTAGAATTTTATTATTTGTAATCATGATGATTATGTTTAGCCTTAGTTTTCTTTCCCCTAATAATTCATGCCTAGGTTTATGTTTCTTCTCTTACCTTATGGGTATATCATATTTTCATAATATATTCATTTTTAAAAATGCATTGATGTATTCAAATTCTATATGTTCTTAGGCTTGGTACTTATGGTTTTTATGAAAATGTTTATCATTTTATCCATGTGAATTTCCTATAATTTATCATAGCATAATATTTTATGGATTGACATATGATATAATTATTTTTGATGCATTGTGTGATGATAGTGTAGTGTTTAATAGATTTGTTTTCCATCCTCCTAGTGATGGTCCTTCTATTATTGATTATATGGTGATTCACTGCATGGTATATGTTGTAATAACCTAAAGAGATAGGGCATACAATGTCACACTATATCCTCTTGGTTATCATATTCAAGATGGGGTGAACCAAAAAAATCTTTCTCAAGTATCTAATATCCATTCCTCCCCCCCTTAGCATCTAGATCAAGCATCTAAACCTTATGATATTTTAGATCAACTTTAAAATACACAAGTCAACATTTCCATCATATATTATATAAGTAATCAATTATTTTATGAGACATATTGTGTGATGTAACTCTACCAAGTAACACTAAACCCAACTGTTTTACTTTTAGTATTAATAATTTTAAAAATAGAGAACACATGTATACAAATGGAATTAAATGGCTCCTCATACATGATAGGTCAGGATTAGACATACTGAGTGTGCCCTTATTAATAAACTTGGAATTGACCAAAATTATCTTTCACCTTTGGATATAGTCATCAATGTATTTTACAATCAACTATGAAGCCATTGATGAACAACTGTATTAAATATTAATGTCGGCTATAAAACTCTAGCTACAAAATGTCAAGTAATATTTAATGACATTATATACAATATTTTTCTTGGAAAATCATGATTCATAAAAATAATTATGTCTCCTTTACATTACATAGATGCTTATGTTTTTTAAATATGGATACATTTATACTTGTCACATGGATGATGTACCCTTATGGTAAAATAAAGTTATATAACCCATAGAAGTTATAATCCCTCATTTCAACATACCTCATCCAAAGATCATAGTGCCTCAACATTAAATTCCCAAGGATAAAATACATACCTATGATGTGGGTGAATCTAATAAGCCCAATGATGATATTGTGCTTAGGATGATAATGAAGATGATGATTAAAAACCTAATATCATAGATGAGCATTTAACAAATCTGATATTTGCACCTTGTGGCCATACAAATTTAAATGACATATATACATTTGGAATAATCTAAATATATTTTACTCTAAAATATTATGGGTGAGATTTCCAAAATTTCATGCTTGAAAACAAACCATATTCTATGGATAAGGGTAAGTAACCTATAATAAATAAATTTTAATACCAATCAACTAAAACAACCTAGTGACCCATCCCAAAGTACTTTAGAACAATATGAAAATGGATACACTTACACAAAAAATGTGGGATACAAAGGTATTGGGTTAGGGAAAAATGAATAGATTATTATAGAGTGAATAATTATCACTACTAATTAATTTAAAATATGTCTTCAATATAGTGCATACACTATAGATAATAATAAGCCTTTCTAACAAGATAAAAGGACTCTTCATGCTTATGATCATTATTGTTACAATGTATAAACCTTTACATGTTCAATTTTCCAAGTATATTATATGACATGAAAAATAATTTTATAATGTTACATCTTTAGAGATTCTACATCCCAAGATATTTGATGAAGACACTTCACTTGAGCTACTTACACTTGAGAATTTTCCTAATGATGAAGCCCTTCAAGAATATGTGGGATGCCAAATTTTCATATTGTCACCATAAAGAAAAATTCCCTCAAAAACTTAGCTACCAGGCTTACTTTGGTGAGTGTGAACCTTCTCCTATTGATTATGACATCCCATTAGATGGTTTAAAATATTTACCTAATACTCCATATATTGATTATTGATCCACATTATTTAATGAAGTGAAAAAGAAAAATTCAACTAAGGCACCAAATATGACCCTAAAGTAGTATTAATTATTAAATTTTTGGCACCTCAAGAAGATAAAGACCATAGAGAAAATATAGTATAATTTCCTTAATTATTTACTTTGGATTACTTTGACATGCCCGATATTGATCCATTTATTGTGGTTAATAAGTTAGACATCAACCTTGTTATTAAACCAATTAAGTAAAAGATTCAAAACATGTATCCTAAATTTGATTTAATATCTAAATATGAAATTTATTATGTATTAAATATGGGTTTTATACAATAGATCAATTATTCACCTTATATTTCTAACATTATCCTAGCTACAAAACTTGATGGTTACATTTGTATTATCTCAGACTTCAGAGATTTGAACAAGGTTTTTTCCAAGGATGACCTTCTTGTTATCACCAAATATTTCACCCTAGATGAGGGTGTTCAATCCTCCTCCATATTTTGGAAACGTGTTAATACTTATAGGTATGTGGGTTTACCTATAGTAGAAGTAGACCTTTAAGTTTAAGGGATATCTCCCTAAATATACCTTGAAATGCTTATCGCCTACTTAACTAGTTACTTATGGGATAAGAGATATAAGTTTGCATGAAATGAGGATATTATAAGGGGGTGATAAACCATGATTATTTCCACAAGACCATCATACTTATTTCACTAAGAAACAAGGCATACAAACTAGCTTCCAAGTCCTAAAAGGTTTTAGCATAAGTCTTTCAACATAGAGGTTATATGCATGAGACAACACATGGTAAGTTAACTAGAGGGAATATTACACACTCTAAGAATAATTTTACACTTGAGGGGAGCCTAACACACTAGATGCACTCTATATGACATGTTATAATATGAATTATTGCATAAACATGAGAGGATAAGGAGAAGCAAGGATAGGAGATTATCACTTAACTTCACCATACATCACTTTAAAAACTTAGAAAAATGTTCATGAACTCAAAACCAAACTTGAATTTATTTTTAAAATGAAAATTAAAATGTCAAAACTAGTATGGATTCACCATAAATTGTGTGGCATTAGTATACAAGAGCCAAAATAACTACTAGTTATAGAATTGGAAAAAGAGGAGAAGAGAATGAAGTCCAAGAGTCACTAGTACATGTGTCATGATGAGAAAATGAGTTATACGTGTAGGAGATAATAATATGGACCATACCATGTAATATATATTTGGAAAAATGTCCTTAAAAACATGAAACTCCTAAAATATGGTGTAGGATTCCTCATTTGTTTTCTAAGAATCTACCTTCATCATTTGACTCCCTTTGAATGCTCCAAAATAGACTAGGGATAGATGTGATGATTTCACTGAGAGGGAGTGGTTGTATAAATTATCCAACATGAGTTATAGGTGTCCATAATCATCAATATTATTCTAGACATGAGTTATCACTACCTACAGTCCAAATAACTCCTCTTTCACTCACCTTACACACTTGGCACCAAAGTTGCCTTTAGTTTTCCAAAATAACCTATACAAAAGAGTGTATGACACCTTCAAATATCCCTCATGGATTTATATTCCTGAGGAAGACCTTAAAAGGCCTCCCACTTAGAGTTTTCACCTTCTCACTTGCTTGTTCACTATACCAATTTGGACTGGCTAAGATGAAGGCACGTTTAGAGGTACTTGTGAGATTTTTTGATGCACAAAAACATCTCCCAAAGTAACTTACATCCTTTGACTCTCCCTTGAACCTGATAAACAATAACAAATATCAAAGAAACTAGTTTTTTACCCTGTCTGTAGAAGTAGGGTACAACTCAATTCAATGGTAAGGAGATATAGTGAGTCCTCTATAAGATAAAAGTCATTTCCTAGAAAATATATCTCATTTGTGTGTCTTTACTACTTCATATTTCCAATTGAGTTACTAGCAAGGGTTTAGGAGGGATTAGATCCATTTTCCCTCTAAAGATTATTTATGAAGATGTGACTTTATATCCTTCAAAAAATTCAATAAATATTTTTTAGGGACCCTCTCTAACATTCCCCAACTCCTTAGACTCCCATGTTATGTGTCTGTACACATATGAGCCATCAAAGTAGCCCTCTTGAGCTTCTCTCTTCATTCTACATAGGCTCAAGTTGGTTTGGGTCAAAATCTGTTTTCTCTATGACTTCCCATACACACCAAAGGTTATATCCAACCTTATATATCCCTATGAAGGTGTCCTAACTCATTTAAATTTTCCTCTAGTATTGGAAGTGATATTGGAATCCCCTTAGCCATTAGGCCTAACCAAGACCTAGTAGGTTTAGCCTACATAAAACTACTCACCACCTTTTTTGAGCATCTTGTTACAACTATAAGGTCTCTTATACATTGGTACATGTTTACTACCACTATATATACCATCATTTATCAGACTTAAGACCCTTAAAACATCTTATTATCATATGCTCACCCAATCTATAATTTTCTTATTTTCTAGAGTACCCTCTATCTAAGACAGAATAGAGGGTATCTCCTCTATCTTCTAAGGTAAATTGAAGATATGGGGAGATAAATCTATGCATAAATGTAATTTTTACCCATTTTTAGGGTATAGTCATACTTTTATCACTTCCAAAACTCCAAGATAGGCTTTATGAACATTAATTGTACATGGATCATGATCATGACTATAAGTTGGGTTCTAAAGGTTTATCCTTAATCTATTTCCTTTATCTAAGGACATCATGAGGTGAATATCATATTTTTTAGGTCTTCATATCAACATTCCTAACCTCTGATAGCTTATTTAATGCATACCCTTCTCTACTTGAATGGGTTAGATAGGCATAATGCATGACTATATGTTTACTCAAAAGGCATGCCTGTAGGGTATCATTTAGGATTTAGACTTTAGTTCTTATGCATTATACATATTAAAAGTCACTAATCCCTTCTATTTACTACATGGACCTATCTCTTCCCCTAGGTCTAGTCTACATTCAAGTTGCATAACATCTTGATAGTGGATTCATGGCCCAACTGTAAAGTATCTTGTTAGTAACAAAGGACTCCTATAGGGTGTTTATTTGCATAGTCCACTTAATGAATAGGAATTATTGGGGAATTTTATCTTCATTGATAAAATTTATCATACTCAAATCCTACCTAGATCATGAGGGTAACATATAAATTGTGGGTTATATCATATTACCTTTCCTTAAAAATTGTAGATGCATTTTCTTTAGCCCAAAAAGAGATCCTGTAGGTGGTGGTTTACACCAAATATTGATTGATAAACCCTTTGATTGTATTATAGGAATTCATAGTGTCATTGGTCTATACAAGGAGTCATTTACATATAGATTATGCCTCCACTATGTGTTATATCATGATAAGGTCATTTGGACTCCATCACTGCAAAGAATCATTAACATTCTACAGTGTAAAGATGCATAGAATGAGTTGCCTTTAACATCATCTTCTCTTGACTAGCTATTTGTTGGAAATATTGTCATTGATGTCAAAGGTCTAGCATTATTGGTGATAAAGGCCCCATTGCATTTAATGTTGTTTTTAATAAATATATCTTGGCTAATATGAGTTAATATTTATTTAATATTAATGAATATATTTCTGGTTGCATATGAGACAAAAGAAGGGCCTATGGAGAAGTCGAAGAGCCACGGGGTAAAGACAAAAGAAGGATGGGATGTATTTTCCCATGAAGAGTCATCTTGTGGAATACCAAGAGTCACCAAGTGAAGACAAAATAGTAAGGGCACAATTTCTCATGAAGGGACACTTTGAGGAACACAAAAAGTCACCAAAGATAAGGACAAAAGTGGGAAGGACGTTTCTGGTCATGAAGGGTCACCACATGAATTTTCAAAGGCTTGAATATAAAGGGTCATCCAAGATTGGTACCATTTTCCATGAGGATTGAAGGGTCACAAAGGGGGAAGGCCAAAGGTCATTTGGAAAGCTATAAATAAAGGCTTGAGAAGCCATTTATAATATGGGAGATAGAGGTTGATTTGATATTGTAATATCTAGCTTAGAAGAGCAATTGTGAAAGATGAATATGATTTGTATTTGTTATATCTAGCTTAGAAGAGCAAAGGTGAGAGAGAGGAAAGAGATGTTGTATTGATCTATCATTTGTTGAGATAGCAACATTGAGAGATAGGTGTGTGGTATACACAAAGGGGTTGGTGCTCCTGTGGGTTGGTGCTCACAAATTATTGCTAGGTTGGTGCTTAGCAAATGGGTTGGTGCTCCTGTGGGTTGGTGTTCATGAATATTAGTTGGGTTGGTGCTCAACAAAGGGGTGTGGTGCTCTTGTGGGTTGGTGCTCATGAATAGTAGCTGGGGTGGTGCTCAAAAAAGGGGTATGGTGCTCTTGCAAGCTTGGCTTGTGAATATTGTTTGGGTTTGTGCACATTCATATACTTGAGATTATTTTATATGGTTTTCCCCACATTGGGTTTCCACATTATATCTGGTGTCTCTCTCTATCTTATGTGGTCTTTATTGTTTGAGTTTTATTGCATATCTTGAATGTTTGATTAAGTGAAATTTGGTTAAAGAAAAGTTTTATAAGATATATGATATACTGATTCACCCCCCCTCTTAGTATATCTCGTGCTTAACAATTGGTATCAGAGCAGGTTCTTTTTTGAAAAGTTTTATAGCTTGAAGGTAGATCGAGAAAGCACGATGGCTGGGTCATAGGAAGGATTTTCTACAAATAAGGCACCTTTGTTTGATGGGATGAATTATGCTTTTTAGAGCGTGAGAATGAAGTTTTATTTTATGGCCCTTAGATTTGACATATGGAAAGTAGTGGTGGAGGAATATGAAGAGCCATAGACATTTACAATTACTCCAGTAGAAAAGAAGGCAAGTGAATGTAATGCTAAAGCTTTAAATGCTATTTTATGTGGTTTATGTGAATCTGAATTTGTTAAAGTTATGCAATGTAAATCTGGTCATGAAACTTGGCTAAAACTTGAGAATATTTACAAAGGTGATGGAAAGGTTCAGCAAGCTAAGTTTCAAACTTTTAGAAGGTAGTTTGAAAGTTTGAAGATGGAAGAAGAAGAAGATATAGCAAGTTATCTTTTACGAGTTGATCAAATCATAAATCAGATTCAAGGTCTTGGAGAAATGTTGGATGAGTCAACAGTGGTGTAAAAGGTTTTGAGATCTCTATCAATGAGATATGATGGAAAGGTTTCAGCAATCGAGGAGATGAAGAATTTAGCCAAGCTAAAGATGGATGAGCTTCATGGTATTCTCATGGCATATGAGATGCAGACAGAACAAAATAAACCCTCAAAGAGAGAAGTAGCTTTCAAAACATCAAAGAAGGAGAAAGATAAGATTCAAGAATCAAGTGATAGTTCCAATGATGATGAAGATGACAATGGAGCACTTTTCATTCGCAAGCCAAAAAGAGGAACAAGTAAATATCAAGGAAAATTACCTTTTAAATGTTTTAATTATGGAAAGATTGGACATTTTTCAGCTAGATGCCTAGATAAGGTTAATGATGATGAAGAAGAAAAGCCTACATACAAGAAGAATTTCAAAGGCAAATCTAAGAAGGGATTCGAGAAGAAGAGCCTGTATTCTAAGGATCCTAGTTCAGGCGAAGATAGTGGATTCAGTGATTTAAAAGAAGAAGAGATTCTATTCATGGCCATACATGAAAATGATCAAGAAGAAGAAGAGAAGGAAGCTTAAGTGAATATGGAAGGAGAGCTCATTTGTGCCTTAGAAGAGTTAGAAGCTATGCAAAAGAAGAATCGAAGATTAAAGTGCCAGATCAAGAAAAATGAATAGGAGTCAAAGGAAATGATTGAAAATCTATAAGCACACTTTGAAAAAGCCAAGAAGAATGAAGAAGATCTCACAGCATAGTTGGAAATAGCAAGAAAAGAATGTCAAAGGTATGTTATTGAAATTGCCTCTTTAAAAGAAGATATTAAGAAAGCAGTCAGTGATAAAGTAGTCAGTGATTCAAAATTTGAAGATAGCACTAACATGCTGAATAAGATATTGGAAAGTCAAAAAGCATATTTAGATAAGATAGGGATCAGTTTTGAAAAGAAAAAGAGCTATGCTGAACTCTTACACAAGAGGAAACAAAAAGGGGAGAAGTGAAGAATACAGAGGATATTCCAAATAGAGAAGGCTGGAAGGAACAAAGCTATAAAAGGCAATCAGGTCAGAGATATATAGATAGGTCTTATTTTTATGGCTATTATTTTTATTGTAATGGATATGGCCACAAGAAATTAGAATGTAGAAAAAGAGCTAAAATTTTTAGAAATAAGGAGAAGGAAAGTCAAGTAGAGTCAAACAGAAGCCACAACTCTTTTGCTCGTCTATCAAGCTTTGATGAAGAGACCATAGTATACTACAAGTGCAACAACTTCAGACACATAGCTCGGTATTGTAGAAGCATGTTCGAGTCAGTCAAAAAGGGTCAGAGTTTCAAAGTTCCATTCATTAAGAAGAAGGATCAGAGTTTCAAAGCTCCATTCATCAGGGAGAAGGTTCAGACATGTTCTTGGTAGAAGAAACAACTTAAAGATTCTATGATGGTTCAGACAGCTCTGCATGTAAGAGGTAAAGATCAGCCATGGTTAATTGATAGTAGATGTTTGAGGCATATGATAGGTGATAAAAGTAAGTTCATATCTCTAAAGAATATCAATGGTGGTACAGTGAGATTTAGAGATAAAACCATTGCTAGGATAGCTGGAAAAGGTACTTTGAGTTTGGATTATGGTAGAACTAAGATAGAATGTTTTATATGTAAAAGGTCTTAAGCATAATCTGTTGAGTGTTAGTCAAATATGTGATCAAGGATATATATTAAAGTTTCATAAAGAAGGTTGTGAGATTAGAAGAAAAGATTCAAATGAGTTGATTTCAGATGCTCAAAGGATAGGGAACAATGTGTATGTATTTTCAAATATCTTCTCAAAGGCATGATCAAAGGATACATTCAAAGATCAACAAGAGGAGTTGGGATTAATTTCTATTACTTCCTGCCATTGATGTTCAGTGTCAAGTGAGGGGAAGCTAAGATTTAGCTCCAAGTAGGCCCTTTGCCATTGATGTCAAAGGGGGAGAATAATAGGTATAGGTATAGGTGCAAAAAATAGGTACATGTAACATGTACAGGTTGCTACAATAAGGAGGAGTTATTATATGTTTTCAGCTGATAGCATGTGCAGGTGATAGGATGTGGCAATTTCAAGATTGAGGTTTCCATCTATAATAAAGGGGGAGATTGTTGGAAATATTGTCATTGATGTCAAAGGTCTAGCATTATTGGTGATAAAGGCCCCATTGCATTTAATGTTGTTTGTAATAAATATATCTTGGCTAATATGAGTTAATATTTATTTAATATTAACGAATATATTTTTGGTTGCATATGAGACAAAAGAAGTGCCCATGGAGAAGTCAAAGAGCCATGGGGTAAAGACAAAAGAAGGATGGGACACATTTTCTCATGAAGAGTTATCTTGGGGAATACCAAGAGTCACCAAGTGAAGACAAAATAGTAAGGGCACAATTTCTCATGAAGGGACACTTTGAGGAATATGAAAAGTCACCAAAGATAAGGACAAAAGTGGGAAGGATGTTTTTGGTCATGAAGGGTCACCACATGACTTTTCAAAGGCTTGAAACTAAAGGGTCATCCAAGATTGGTGCCATTTTCCATGAGGATTGAAGGGTCACAAAGGGGGAAGGCCAAAGGTCATTTGGAAAACTATAAATAAAGGCTTGAGAAGCCATTTGTAATATGGGAGATAGAGGTTGATTTGATATTGTAATATCTAGCTTAGAAGAGTAATTGTGAAAGATGAATATGATTTGTATTTGTTATATCTAGCTTAGAAGAGCAAAGGTGAGAGAGAGGAAAGAGATGTTGTATTGATCTATCATTTGTTGAGATAGCAACATTGAGAGATAGGTGTGTGGTATACACAAAGGGGTTGGTGCTCCTGTGGGTTGGTGCTCATGAATTTTTGTTGGGTTGGTGCTCGACAAAGGGGTTGGTGCTCCTATGGGTTGGTGCTCACAAATAGTAGCTGGGTTGGTGCTCGGTAAAGGGGTGTGGTGCTCCTGTGGGTTGGTGCTCATGAATAGTAGTTGGGGCAGTGTTTGGCAAAGGGGTATGGTACTCCTGCAAGCTTGGCTTGTGAATATTGTTTGGGTTTGTGCTCATTCATATACTTGAGATTTTTCTCCATGGTTTTTCCCACATTAGGTTTCCATGTTATATCTGGTGTCTCTCTCTATCTTGTGTGGTTTTTATTGTTTGAGTTTTATTGCATATCTTGAATGTTTGATTAAGTGAAATTTGGTTAAAGAAAAGTTTTATAAGATATATGATATATTTATTCACCCCCCCCCTCTTAGTATATCCCATGCTTAACACTATCCCTTTATCATACCTAAACATTGATCTTGCACTTGGACTGCATGATGGAGGCATTAGACTAGCTAACACTTCAAAATGCTTCATCATGAAAATTTTGAAAGAATCGCCTAGTCTCTATTCAAAGAGATTAAGGTAATTGATCCCTAAATTCTTCTTGCCACAAATTCATATGACATTACAAGCCTAACTTCTCCTTAAATGAATTAAACATGATTTCTATGACACTATCATTGTACTCAAACCTTAAAAAATGTTCAAATAAGTCCAAACACTTGCTCAGTCTTATTAGACCTATGTAGAGAATTGTAAGTGTTCATAAACTACTTTCATGATCAACCCTAAGGTTCCCATTAGTCTAGTTTGAACTTATCCACCTAGTGATACCTCAAACTAGTCTTATGCCTTCCATTTCAACATGTTCAAATCTTTATGAGGCACTTGAAGGTGAATGCATAGTATACGGGGTACTGAGAAGGGAATATGGATATATGCATAAAGAATGATCTTATGATTCACTTATACCTTCTCAACTTATCTGAATGGATCCTCTTCACCTTGGGATACCCCAAAAAAATTAATTACCAAGTTTCAACATGATTATCCAAGCTATGGGGAGCCTATATTTACACATTAACATTGCAAACCTATGTATATATCTTAAACTGGCTTGTCACAGTCCTTCAAATGCCATCTGAGAGGCTTGGCCTAAATTCTCATGTTTTAGGATTATTATCACACTTTATAACTCTTAATTATCTCTCCATGAACATTTTCAAGATCTCACACACTTCACTCAGTTGACTGTGAGTGAACATTTATAGAAAGCTTGACTGTGTTGAAGGTTGACTACAACTACATTAGTGATCTACTTTGAAGCTAAGTTTAGAGTGAGAAGTGGATGCCAATACATGTGAGGCATAAAATTAAACCTATCACCATCCTTTAAAACCATCATAAAGGCATGAAAACTCTAAAAGTGGTGAAAACCTACCTGCAACACACCAATGTGCTCTTATCTAAAACTTAAGATGTTTGACTTATAAAATCAGCTCCAATCATGAAACCAAAGCTAGAAAACATGTGTACAATATGTCCATGTCCTCTAAAATCAATTTCATTAGCTAGGCTATATGGACCTGCTCATACAAGAAGGAAACCTATAGTGTGTTAGAAATAACATGTAAAATGGGGCACTTAACTTCTAAAGTATGGTTCATAAATAAAAAGTGACCAATACTTGAACTTATACTATGAAAATGAATTTTATTAAGTGTATTATCACCCCACAAAGGCATTTGACCTAGAACTTCTCCTACTATCCATACCAAGAAGAAACTTGTTAACAAGTTTTGCATGTCTGAAAGGGAGATGAAGGAGTATAATGGTTTTTGACCATTTTAAAGATTTAAAAAGTAAATAAAATGTAAGTATCAATCCATGGAATTTTATGATCCACTGAATAATATTTACACACTTTCCACCTTCTTTTAGAGGTTGTTCAACTCATAAAACTATCCAAACAACCACGTTTCTTCTTATTTCAATAGAGTAAGTACAAGTTTTAGTTAGGTAATAACATTACTAACATATATCCAATACATAAACGTTAAAAAATACTTTGGAACACTTTTCTTGCTTATAAAACCATACAACCTTCACAAATAGCTCTCATATGTGACATAGAATGGATTAGGAAAGAGATTGACTATGACCAAGGTGATGACACCTTAAATGACATCAAATAACACCATGACACATCCTATAATACCTTAATATACCCATATACAATTTTTGTACTATAGGTGGGTTGACCTGTTTTGACTTGTGGTTAAAATAATCAACATTCTTGGCAATTTCTAGGGGTGGTATGCTTGTTATACCCAAGACCAGTAGCCTTTTACTATCCATTGGGATATGAAATAACCTATATATGGGTATGATAGTGTAAATCCATTTTAAATATACCAAAACACAAGAAACAACAAAAATAACACACCACACACTTGTGCTTCATGAGCAATTATGGAACACACAGACATAAACCAAACTAGTTAACTCAAACACAAACTAACTTGAAAGAAACACTTCCTCTAGGATAAAAGGGGAATTTTCAAACCTCTCTTGATACATGAAATGAATAAATTAATGAGGCATTTTTTTATCTTTGGCATTGATGCCTCTATCTTCTTCATGGTGCATGCCAACTTCATTGGCATGATGTTCAATGAAAATAAAGTAGCTACAACTAGGTCAGCTATGGGAATTAACTCTTATTACATCCAAAAAACATCAAATTTCTCATATTACTCCTCAATTACAACCTCCAATGGTGCTTCAATAAGGCATACCTTCTTATTTTTCATGGTGCTCTCAATAAGATTAGGTTTCCCTTCAGTAGCAAGTTCTTCAAGCTCATCAAATAGATCTGCATAGTCTACCCAATCTAGGTCATTATCTTCCATGGAAAAATATTTCTCCACATTCTCAAGTACTTGAACCTCATCTTGGAAAATATATTCAATCTCTTGGAAGAGTTCCATTTTTTGTTGCCAATCATTTTTGTCTTCCTTGTCTTTTAGAACCACCACCTCTTCAACCTTTTCTTCTTGATGTATGGGGTCATCAAGCTAATCTTATTTATGATCCAATGTATCTAATGGTGATCCAACATTAGGATGAGATATGTATTAGTGTTCAAGGACTACGTCTTATTGAGGGATGACTTGAAGTTCACCTTCATTCTTGATAGCACACTCAACTTCATGCTTTAGATGATCATCAAAAATCTCATGATCAAGTATGTAATTTTTAGGAGAATAAATTGAATCACTTAGCTAATTAAACTCTTTGTTTATGTAATAAAACTTTTGCCATAGGTATTCTCTTTCATGAATGTCATGTTCAATAACTTCTTCATCATGGACAATAGATGCAGTGTCTTTGTTAAGCACTTTCTCCTTTATGTTTTCATCAAATTTTGCATGTGTAGTTGTAATAGGATTTTTAATGTCTTTCTCTTCATTCAAGAAGGTAGAGTTACACTTGTATTTATCAAGGGGAGTCCCTATGGTTATTTCCTCTTCATATTTACTCATGACATATTCTTGATCAACTATAGCTTGGGCTTGTTCCTCTTCACTTGCTTGCTTCAAAATGGGGTCCTTTTCAAGAAGGGGTGAGATAGAAGGTTGATGGATATGCACAAGAGTTGGAGGTGAGGAATGAGGTGTGGTAAAGTTATTATTAATTATAGATGTATTATGAGATGTATTAGGGAGATTGTGAATGGATTTAGGAAAGAGGACTTCACTAGTAAGCTCATGGGGAAGTGAAAATTTGGGTTGATTATAAGGAAAACCACTTACATCAGTAGAAGTTACACCTTTCCAATAGCCTCCTTGATGCTCTTCAATATGAGCATGTTCATTCTTAAGTTCTTTGTCTTCCCACATCCTTAGCCTACTTATTCAACATTTGGCACACTTCTTCTCCAAGTGCATTAGCTCTTTAACCTCCCATTGAGTTTATTTTTATCTCTTCAACCATATCCAACAACTGCATATAACTTTGGGCAATACCTATTAAATGTTCCATAAAATGTTTTGTGGGTACATAAAATTCATCATCCCATGTTCTCATATTATCTTCATTAAGTAGCAACCCTAGTATGAGTCCTAAAAAAGATTTGGTATAAGATGGGGTTAATGGAGGAAGAAAAGGATAGTGATGGGGATTGAGGCCAACTCTACATTGTTAGATTTGAGTTTGTAAGATTTCATATCTTGTCTTGTAGTATCTTTGTGTGCAATCAATGGTATCATTTGATTCTTCATTACAAGACTGATATGGATCCTCTTGAGGTTGATAGGCATCATGATATGGTTGGTAGAGATCATATTTGGACTTATAGGGAGATATTTTTTGATAGGTTTCTTGGTAACCTTCTTCATAAGGTTGTCCAACAACATGATGTACATATGGAGAGCGAAATGGAGGAAAATAGGTTTATCATGGCTCATAGGATTGGTAGCAATTGTGATAGTATTATTGAGGGGTATGACATGATTCAAAGCAAGGCTGATAAGGAGGTTCATAGTAGGGATATTCACCATAGTTGTTAATATCAACCTCATATGTCAAATGAGATACAAAGACTCATTAAAACTTCAAAAAAATATACCTAGGTTGTTTAAAACTAGAAGATTTCATTCGGAGTCACCATTGGTGCTATCTTGCTTGCTTCCAAAAGTTGATTAGAGGAAAGACACACCAACAATATTTCTAATCTCTTGGAACTTGGTCCTAATGGGTGTGCCAAAAATTTTGTCACCAAATATTTCACCCCAGAGGAGGGTTTTCAAGCCTCCTCCAATTTTTTGCAACATGATAATACTTCAAGGTATGTGGTTTTACCTATAGTAGAAGTAGACCTTTAGGTTTAAGGGCTAGATCCCTGAATATACCTTTAAATGCTTATCACCTACTTAACTAGTTTATTATGGGAAAAGAGATATAATTTTGCATGAAATGAAACTATTATAAGGGGGTGATACACCAGTATGATTTCCATAAGACCATCATACTTATTTCACTAAAAAATAAGGCATACAAACTAGTTTCCAAGTCCTAAAAGGTTCTAACATAAGTGTTTTGACATAGAGGTGATATGTATGAGAAAAGACAAGGTAAGTGAACAAAATGGAAAATTATACACTCTAAGAAAAATTATACACTTAAAGGGATCCTAACACACTAGATATACTCTATATTCCCTATTATAATAAGAACTATTGCATAAACATGAGAGGATAAGGATAAGAAAGGATAGGATATTATCACTTAATATCACCATACATCACCTTACACACTTAAACAAATGTTCATGAACTCAAAACTAGACTTAAATTTATTATTCAAATTAAAATTATAATTTTAAAACTAGTAGGGCTTCACCATACACAGTGTGGTATTATTCTATAAAATCTAGAATGGCTACTACTTATATAATTGGAAAGAGAAGAGAAGAGATTGAAGTCTAAGAGTCACTAAGACATGTGTCATGCTGAGAAAATTCATTACACACATAGCAGAGAGGAATATGGAATAGATCATGTAAGATATATTTGGATAAATGTCCCTTAAAACATGAAACTCCTAAAATGTGGTTTAGGATTCCTCATTTGTTTGCCAAGAAACTGCCTTCATCATTTGATGTCCTTGGAACACTCTATATCATGCTAGGGTAGATGTGATGATTTCGCTAAGAGGGAGGGGTTGTATATATGATCCAACATGCATTGGAGGTGTCCCTAATCATTAGGATTATTCTAAACATGAGTTATCACTTCTTATAATCCAAATAACTCCTCTTTCACTCACCTTACACACTTGGCACCAAATTTGCCTTCAATTTTCCAAACCAGTCCATATATAGGAGTGTATGACACTTGTAAATATTCTTCATGGATTTATATTCCTGATGAATACCTTAAAAGGCCTCCCACTTAGAGTTTTCACCTTCTCACTTGCTTGTTCACTATGCCAGTTTAGACTGGCTAACATGAAGGCACTTGTAGAGGCACTTATGATCTTTTATGATGCATGAAATGGACATGATGTGTTATCTTAGGTCCCAACCTATTTCCCAAAGTGACTTTAATCCTTTTACTCTCCCTTGAAACTTAAAAACACCAAAAATTATCAAAGAAACCATTTTGGTGCCCTGTTTGTACAAGTAGGGTACATCTTAATTTAATGGGAAGGAGATCTTGGGAGTCCTCTATAAGTTCAAATTAATTTTATAGAAAAATATAGCTCATTTAGGTGCCTCTCCTACTTCATCTTTCCAATCGGGTTACTAGCAAGGGTTTAGGAGGGTTTAAAGACATTTTTCCCTCTAAGGATTGTTCATGAATATGTGATGTTCAATCCTTAAAAAAGTTTCACTAAATTATTTTAGGGACCCTCTCTAAAATTCCCCAACTCCTTATACTCCCATGCTATGTGTTCATACACATATGACTCTCAAAGTTGCACACTTAAGCTTCTCTCTTCACTCTACATAGGCCTGAGTTGGTTTGGGTCAAAATATATTTTCTATATGACTTACCCTACACACCAAAGGCTATATCCCACCTTATATCTCCCTATTAAGTTGTTTGAACTAATTTTAATTCCCCTTTAGTATTGGAAGTGATATTTGGAATCCTCTTAGCCATTAGGCCTAACCAAGACCTATTAGGTTTAACTTGCATAAAAATAATCACCACCTTCTCTAAAAATATTATTATAACTATAGGGTATATTATATATTGTTACATGTTTACTACCATTATAGACACCATCATTTATCAGACTTAAGATCCTTAGCAGATCTTGTTATCATATGCTCATCGAATTTGTAGTTTTCTTTTTCCTAGAGTACCCTCTATCTGAGATAGAATAGAGGGTATATCCTTTATGTTCTCATGAAACATGAAGATATGGTGAGATAAATCCATTCATAAAGGTAATATGTACCCATTTTTATGGTTAGCTCATACTTCTATAACTTTCAAACCTTCCAAAACTCCAAGACAGGCTTTGTGAACACTAACTATGCATGGACCATGATCATGACTATAAGTTAGGTTATAAATGCTTATCCTTGATTTGTTTCATTTATATAAGGAAATCATGAAGTGAATGTAATCATTTTTGAGTTGTTAATATCAACATTCCCAACCTCTGCTAGCTTATTTAATGCATACCTTTCTCTACTTGAATGGGTTAGACTAGTAGAATGCATGACTATATGTTTACTCAAAAGGCATACATGTAGGGCATCATTTAGGATTTAGATTTAAATTATTATGCCTTAATACATATTAAAAGTCACTAATTCCTTCTGTTTACTACCTAGACCTATCTCTGCCCCTAGGTCTAGTCTACATTCAAGTTTCATTACTTATTGACAGTGGCTTCATGGCCTAGTTGTAAATGATATTTTTAGAAACAAAGGACTCCTATAGGGTGTTTGTTTGCATAGTCCACTTGATTATTATGCATTATTTATTCCTTTTAGATTCATTAAACAAGTGTGGCATACTCAAATTCTACCTTGATCATGAGTGTAGCATTTAACTTGTGGGTTCTATCATATTACCTTTACTTAAAAACTGTAGATGCACTTTTTTTAGCCCAAAAGGAGATCCTTCAAGTGGTGGTTTGCACCAAATATTGAATGATAAACCATTTTATTGTCTTATAGGAATTCATAGTGTCATTGATCTACACAAGGAGTCACTTACATGTAGATTATGCCTTCACTAGGTGTTATACCATGATAATGTCATTTGGACTCCATCACTTTAAAGAATCATTAACATTCTATAGTGGAAAGATTCATAGAATGAGAGCCCTTTAGCATCATGTTCTCTTGAAAAACTATCCTTTTTTCATGCCTAAACATTGCTCTTCACTTAGACTATATGATGGAGGCATTAGACTAGCTATCACTTCAAAATGCTTCATCATGAAAATGTTAAAAGAATGGCCTAGTCTCTATTCAGAGGGATTAAGGTAATTTATCCTTGAATTCTTCTTCCCACAAATGCATATGACATTACAAGCCTGCCTAATCCTTCAATGGTTTTAACATGATTTTTATGACACCATCCATTTACTCAAGCCTAAAAAATGTCCAAATAAGTCCAAACACTTGCTCCTCAGTCTTATTAGACCTCTATGGAGACCTGTAAGTGTTCATATAGTGATAGTCAAGGTTGTGAAAGTATAATGTACTACTTTATACCTTATTAATTGATTTCATGATCAACCCTAAGTCTTCCATCAGTATAATTTGAACTTCAACACCTAGTGATACCTCAAACTAGTCTTATGCCTTCCATTTCAACATGTTCAATTTTCTCTGAGGAACTTGAAGGTGAATGCACAGTATATGGGGTAGTGAGAAGGGAATATGCATCTATGCATAATAAATGATCTTATGGTTCACTTAGACCTTCTCAACTTATCTAAATGGATCTTCTTTACCTTAGGCTACCTCTAACAAGTAAAGTACCAAGTTTTAACATGATTATCCAAGTTGTGGGGAACCTGTAGGTACATATTAACATTGCAGACCTATGTATATATCTTGAATTGGTTTGTCACAGTCCTTCAAATGCCATCTAAGAGGATTTTCCTAAATTATCATATTATAGGAGTATTCTCACACTTTATAACTCTTAATTATCTCTCCATGAATGTTTTAAATATCTTACACACTTTACTTAGTTGATTGTGAGTGAACATTTGTAGAAAACTTGATTGTGTTGAAGGTTGATTGCAACTCCATTAGTGATATCCTTTGAGGTTGAGTTTTGAGGGATAAGTGGATGCCAATACATGAGAGACATAAAATTAAACCTATCACCATCCTTTAAAACCATCACAAAGGCATGAAAACTTTGAAAGTGGTGCAAACCTGCCTGAAACATAGTAAAGTGCTCTTATCTAAAACTTATGATGTTTGACTTATAATCTCAACTCTAATCATGAAAAAAATGTTTCAAACTATGTGGAATATTTATCCATGTCCTCTAGAATCAATTTCATTATTTGGGTTATACGGACCTATTCATACAAGAAGGAAACCTGTAGGATGTGGGAAATAGCATGTAGAATGGGACACTTAACTTCTAAAGGATGGTTCATAAAGAAAAAGTGACCAATCCTTGAACTCATACTATTAAAATTAATTTTATGAGTTTAATAGCACCCCATGAAGGCATTTAACCTACAACTTCTCCTATTGGTCATACCAAAAAGAAACCTATTGACCAGTTTTGCATGTTTAGAAGGGAGATGGAGTATAACATTTTTTGACCATTTTAAATAATTCCAAAGTATATAAAACATAATAATTATTCCATGTAATTTTAATATCCATTTAATAATATTTACACATTTTCCACCTTCCTTTAGAGGCTGTACAACTCCCAAAACTTTCCAAACTACCACCTTTCTTCTCATTTCAATAGAGGACCTACAAGTTTCAGTTAGGGACTGATATTCCTAGCATATATTGGCACATAAACATTTATAAAGACTTTCTAACACTTCTATTGCTTATAAAATTGTACAACCTTCACAAATAGCTCTAATATGTGACATATAATGGCTTAGGAAAGAGATTGACTATGACCAAGGTGATGACCCCTTAAATGACATAAAATAACACCATGGAACACCCTTTATGACTTTAATATACCCATATACAAGTTTTTTTCTATAGGGGTTTACCTATTTTGACTTGTGGTTTAAATACTCAATATTCTTGGTGATTTTTGGGGGTGGTATGTTTGTTATGCCCAAGACTAGTATCCTTTTCATATCCATTGGGATATGAAATCACCTATTTAAAGGTATGACACTAAACCTCCCTTCAAAATAGACCAAAACACAATAAATAACAAAAAAAAGACACAAAATAACACACCACACACTTGTTCTTCATGAGCAATTATGGAACACATACACACAAACCAAACTAGTTAACTCAAACACAAACTAAATTGAAAGAAACACTTCCTCCAAGATCAAAGGGGAAGTTTGAGAGCTCTCTTGATCCATGAAATGAATAAATTAATGATTCATATTGTTTTTTATCTTCGGCATTGATGTTTCTATCTTCTTTAAGGTGTTTTCAAACTTCATTGGCATGATGTTCAATGAAAACAAAGTAGATATAACCAAGTCAACAATGGGAATGAAATCTTCTTGAATCCAAAAAACATCAAATTTAACATAGTAATCCTCAATTAAAACCTCTAATGGTGTTTCAATAAGTCATACATTCTTAGTTTTCATGGTTATCTCAATAAGATTAGGTCTCCCTTCAGTGACCAATTCTTCAAGCTCATCAAGGAGCTCTGCATAGTCCACCCAATTTTGGTCATTGTCCTCCATGGATAAATATTTCTCCACATTCTCAAGTAATTAAACCTCAACTTGGAAAATCTCTTCAATCTCTTGGAATAGTTCCATTTTTTTCTACCAATAATTTTTGTCTTTCTTGTCTTCTAGAACCACCACATCTTCAACCTTCTCTTCTTGATGTATGGGGTCATCAAGCTAATCTTATTTGTGATCCAATGCATCTAAGGGTGATCCAAAATTAGTCTAAGATATGGATTACTCTTCAAGGACCACATATTCTTGAGGGATGACTTGAATTTCACCTTCATTATTGATAGGACACTCAACTCCACACTTATATGATCATCAAAAACCTCATGATCAAGTAAGGAATTTTTAGGAGAAGATATTAAATAGCTAAGTTTCTCAAACTCTTGGTTTATGGAATGAAACTTTTGACATAGGTCTTCTCCTCCATGAATGTCATGTTTAAAAACTTATTCATCATGGAAATTAGATGTAGTGTATTTGTTAAGCACTTCCTCTATTATGGTTTCATCAAATTCCACATGTGCAACTGAATTAAGATTTTAAATGTCCTCTTCATTAAATAAGGTAGAGTTACACTTTTATTCACCAAGGGGAGTCCCTATGTTGATTTCCTCTTGATAGTTACTCATGACATCTTCTTGATCAGCTATAGCTTGGGCTTGTTCCTCTTCACTTGCTTCCCTCAAAATGGAGTCCTTTTCAAGAAGGGATGAGGTGTGGTGAAGGTCTTATGAATTAGAGATGGAGTGTGATATGTATTAGAGAGATTTTGAATGTATTTAGGAAATAGGACTTCACTAGTAAGCTCATAGGGAAGTGAAAATTTGGGTTGATTATTAAAAAAACCACTTACATCAGCAAAAGTTACACCTTGCCAATAGCCTCCTTGAGGCTCTTCAATAATAGCATGTTAATTATTAAGTTATTTGTCTTCCCACATCCTTAGCCTACTTATTTAGCATCGAGCACACTTCTTTGCCAAGTGCATCTACTCTTTAACCTCCCATTGAGCTCCTTATAACTCTTCAACCATATTAAACACCTACATATAACTTTGGGCAATACCTCTTAAATGTTCCATTCAATGTTTGGGGGGTACATCAAATTCATAATTCTATGTTTTGATATTATCTTCATTAACTAGCAAACCTGGTATGAGTGCCAAAAAATATTTGGTATAAGATGGGGTTAATGGAGGAGGAAGAGGATAATGATGGGGATGGAGGCTAGATATACATTGTTGGATTTGAGTTTGTAAGAATTCATATCTTGTCTTGTAGTATATTTGTGTGCAATCAATGGTATCATATGATTCTTCATTACAAGACTGATACCGATCCTTTTGAGGTTGATAGGCATCATATATGGTTGGTAAGGGTCATATTGGGACTAATAGGGAGGTATTTTCTGATAGGTTTCTTGGTAACCTTCCTCATAAGGTTATCCAAAAACATGATGTTCATATGAATAGGGAAATAAAGGAAAATAGGTCTACAATGTCTCATAGGATTGGTAACCATTGTCATAAGACTTTTGATGGGTATTACATGATTCAAAGCAAGGTTGATGGGGAGATTCATAGTAGGAATATTCACCATAGCTATTTATATCAACCTCATAGGTCAAATGAGATACAAGGACTAATCAAAACTTTAAAAATATATATATATATATATGGGATATTTACAACAAGAAATTTTCATTTGGAGTTGTCATTAGTGTTATCTTACTTGCTTTAAAAATCTTATTAGAGGAAATACACGCCAACAATCTTTCCAATCTCTTTGACCTTGGTCCTATCAAGCATGCTAAAACTATTGTCACCAAATATTTCACCCTAGAGAAGGGTGTTCGAGCCTCCTCCAAATTTTTGAAACATGGGAATACTTTTAGGTATGTGGGTTTACCTATAGTATAAGTAAACCTCTAGGTTTAAGGGTTGCTCCTTAAATAGACCTTGAAATGCTTATCACTTACTTCACTAGTTGATTATGGGAAAAGAGATAGAATTTTTAATGAAATGAAACTATTTTAAGGGGGTGATACACTAGGATTATTTTCAAAATACCATCATACTTATTTCACTAAGAAACAAGGCATACAAACTAGCTTCCAAGTCCTAAAAGGTTCTAACATAAATGTTTCAACATAGAGATGATATGCATGAGACAACACAAGGTAAGTGAATTAGAGGTCAAATTTTGCGCTATAAGAATAATTTTACACTTTAAGGGAGCCTAACACACTAGTTACACTCTATATTACATGTTAGAATAATAACTATTGCATAAACATGAGAGGATAAGCAGAACCAAGGATAGGAGATTATAACTTAACATCACCATACATCACTTTGAACACTTATAAAAATGTTCATGAACTCTAAACTAGACTTTCATTTATTTTTCAAAGGAAAAGTAAAATGTCAAAACTAGTATGGCTTCACCATACATGGTGTGGTATTAAACTAAAAGAGCCAAAATGGCTACTACTTATAGAATTAGAGAGAGAAGAGAAGAGAATGAAGTTGAAGAATCACTAGGACATGTATCATGCAGATAAAAGAATTTACACATGTAGGAGAGAGGTGTATGGAATAGACAATGCAATATCTATTTGGATAAATCTCCCTCAAAACATGAAACTCTTATTGTGTAGGATTCCTCATTTATTTGCCAAAAAACTACCTTCATCATTTGACTTCCTTGGAACACTCCATAGTAGATTAGGAATAGATGTGATGATTGAACTAAGAGGTTAGGGTTATATACAAGCTCAAACATTCATTGGAGGTTTCCATAATCATTATGATTCTTTTGGATATGAGTTATCACTGCTTGCAATCGAAATAACTCTTGTTTCACTTACCTTGCATAAATGGCACCAAATTTGCCTTTAGTTTTCAAAACTAATCCATATAAAGGAGTGTATGACACCTTTAAATATCCCTTATGGATTTATATTCCTTATTCATACCTTAATTCTTCCCACTTAGAGTTTTCACCTTCTCACTTGTTTGTTCACTATGTTAGTTTGGACTAGCTAACATGAAGGCACTTGTTGAGGCACTTGTGAGATTTTATGATGCATGACATGGACATGATTGGTTATCTTAGGTTCCAACCTATTTTTAAAAGTTATTTTAATCCTTTCACTATCCCTTGAACCTTAAAAACACCAAAAACTATCAAAGAAACTAGTTTTGTGCCATGTCTGTATTAGTAGGGTACAACTCGATTCAATTAGAAGGAGCTATATGGAGTCCTATACAAGATTAAATTCATTTCCTAGTAAAAATAGCTCATTTTGGTTCCTATCCTACTTCATCTTTCTATTTGGGTTACTAGCAAGGGTTTAGGAGGGTTTAGAGCCATTTTACCCTCTAAGGATTGTTCACGAATATGTGATGTTCAATCCTTCACTAAATATTTTTCAAGGACCCTCTCTAACATTCCCCAACTCCTTAGACTCCCATGTTATGTTTTTATACACATATGAACTCTCAAATTTACTGATAGTTGTTCCATTCACCACTAGGTTTAAATTCTAGTTTTTAACCTTTGTCTTAGACCAAGAAAATTTATTGATAGTTGTTCCATCCACCACTTAATTGGTTTTCTCTCTCCAAGTCTTTCATTGAGAATTGTAAAATTTGTTATGTTTTTTACTGAATGGTACTATTCATAATAAATGGGTTTATAAAATCACTTCATTTGGTAAATCACAATTCTCTTATACAATTTGTGATTTTTAGATAATACATGTGGTTTTGTCAAATTAGTGGATTTGACTTAATTAAATGGGAGACATTATCATGGTGGGGCAAAAGATTTTTTGATTATTTTTATTAAAAATAATATATTGTATTTATTGATTATTTTTTAATTTAAAAATTATATCTTATATATTTTTTACTTGTTTTTTATATAAAAATAATCTTTGCGAGATTTCTTGGGAGATATAAGGAGATTATAAAAGGTATTTGCTTGTCACATTCCCTCTCTCATTTGATGAAGACTAGAGGGTGAGGCTCAATTTGGTAGGAGGCCAAACCCCCTCATAAGAAAACAATCTTCATCCTTCTTTCTTGCTCACATTAATCACTTGCTCTACTTGGAGGTCATCATCTACACAATGGAGGTCGACTTCATCAAGGGTATGGGCTCATTATCAAGCACAGTTAGTTTTCTATTTCCTCTTTTTTTATTTGGGGGGGGAGGTTCTATGATTTTTCTCCTTTTCTCCACTTTATGAGAGTTTATATGTACTTGGGTACCTCATTAGGCATCATTGTCAAGATCTAATTCTTCTACCTACCTAAGCTATTTTTAAGGGGGGTTGTTGGTGTAGGATACTTCTTTCCCTACCATTTAGCTTGTTTAGTTGTGTTTGTACATTTGGGAAGTTTATCCCACATGTATTGTAATATAGGTTCCTTGCATTTATTCCACCTATTTTTGGGAAGTTAGTCTCACATGCATGGTATGGTTTGTATTATCCTAACTTTCACCTATAACATCCCTTTGTAAGCTCTATTGATATGAAATATTTGGAGTCTTATGGATTGTGGTGAGCTACTTAGCTAGGAGCTATGTAAATTATGAGTTGTGACAACTTTGAGAGTTATGAGAGTTGTGAAATTAGTGAGTTGTAAGCATTGATTCTTTATAATACAATCCATCTCTATTATATGAATACATCTATTATAGATTCTACTCATTTATTGATTTCTAGCTTTAACATCTTTGTGTGTTTTAACCTTTTAGTGTTCATCTATTTAAATATTATGTTTGATTAAAGGAATGAGTAGTTTAAATTAGTGAAATAATATTCAATAAATAACCATTGATTTGTTACAAATTTTGACTAGCTTTGAATTTCTAAACATAGTAATAAATATGTGCAAATAAAGAATTATTTGGAAAACACATGATGTGGAAGATATGAATGTTGAAAACTGAGGTACAAATAGGTATGAGTGTCATCAATTAGACACTTATGTCAAATCCTCTCTTGTATAGTAGTGCCATACTTAGGTAGTAGTACCATGTGGCTCTAGTGTCCTGAAAATGGTGTTAGTATCCTCTATGCAAGAGTGTTCTTAAATTTTAAGGTTAATTACACCTATGTTTATGAGTTATATTCCTACATAGATGAATTTTTAAAATCTATATTATGCCTATAATAGTTGATTTATGATGTAAACCCTAGTCTTCCTTGTAAGGCATAAGCTAAAAATGTGTGTTTATTAGTAGGATAAGCTAGACATCCTCAACACCATATTATGAATAAGGTTTCCTACATACCAATACTCTGAGGAGGGATCAAGCCCGATGTAGTTTTCCTTAGCTAAGTGTTGATGTAAGTGTAAGTTATATGCAATTAAAATTGCATGATATACATGAATTAATCATGGATTAGATAAGATAGAGCACACTTCACTTTTGATTGGGTATACACTTGTTAAGCGGGAGCATGACCAATATGGGGATCCACTAGACCTGATTAGGGGATCACTTGTATCATTTGTCACAACATATCATGCTAGGAAGGGATCCAAAGCCTACAGTCTAACATAATCACACAACAACCCTAAAATAGTCCTATGATTTGATATTTCAATTATGCTAACAAACAAGAGAGTAAACTATTCTAATAATAAGAAAAGTAACTAATATAATGCACACCAAAGCTTATGGCACAAAGTGGGGGTTAGAACAAAATAAATAAATAACAACTAAACTAAACATAGATAGGAGACATATACTCATGCCAATGTATACAAAATCCTAATACATGGAAGATAAGAATACATATTGCATTATCTATCTACTCTTACAAATGATAAATAAAGTTAGGAATACTTACCTTTGAAGATGAACCTACCAAGCCTCAATCTCTCCCTTGGCCAAGGTGCTTCGCAATAGATTTTTGTGGTTTTTAAGGATAACCAAGATAAATTATCTCTAGGCTACACAATCTACCTAATCATCTAAAATACTTCTCCACAAGATAAGATCAGAGCCCCAAAGAAAGTATTGAACCCTAAAGCTTATTCCTCAAGTATAATGGTCAGTAATCAGATGTTCATTCATACTTATTCACTTAATTCAACTCTCTCTTCTTAATAATGATGAAATAAACTTGTATATGTAGGTGGATCTTACCTAAAAACTTTTAGACATGTCGACTGTACTAGGTAAACCAGGCTGACCTAGCATGTTTTTGGGATAACTCACTAGGTCTATGCTAGGTCAGTTGGGAGGCTAACAAACCAAAAGAGCTAAATTTTCCCCAAAACACACTAGGTCGACTAGGTTGATCTAGTTTGTTTAATAGTTCAAAAGGGTAAAAAGGCAAGAAATAAAGGAATAAATCATGGAAATGACTATAATAGATAGGAAAGAGATAAATAATCTTCAGGTTCAAGGTTTTTTGGAGATAAATGTGTAGATGGTAAGTGGAAAAAGGAACAACAATCTTACAAAGCACTAATGGTCTACCCACCCCTATCTTGATACACCCCTTTAGGCATACACTTAGAGAGATTGAGACTTGATAGGTTCTTAAAAGATAAAAAGTGTCAGTAATCAATAAAAGTTTGAATATATTATGTGTATACATATGCCCTAGCCGAAGCTCATCATGTGTCACGTAAGTGTAACACAAGATGGTGCTTTGGGATAGAACATAATAACACACAAATTTGATGCTAAGTATGGTGTAGTACACAAAAAATAAGATAAATAAAAGAATAGAATTAGAAAACAAATACCTTTAACTTACCTTAATGCTATAGATAAAGAAGAAGGCTACAAGAAAGTGAAGGTGTCCAATGTAAATCACACTAGGAGAACCTATAGGATTTAGTGAAAAAAATAGCCAAAAAAAAAAGTTGGAAGATAGGCATATATTAGTGGAAAAAATCTCTACATCACCATGAATCCAACTCATTTTATGGTTTGCAAAATGGATGAGCAGAAACAAAGATATGAGAAAAATAAGGAATATGAAGGAAAATAATTAAATAATTTGAATTGCTAAAAAGTGGGTTTAAATGGGAAAAAGAGAAGTCATTTTGTTATTTTGAATTGTAAGAGAAGAGAAAAAGGGCTCTGGAGATAAAATGAGCTAGGATGGTGAGGGAACAACATGCTAAGCGAGAGGGACCTCCAGGAGTGACAACAGGGGTACGACGGGTATGCATCTATGAATTTCAAACTAGTTTTTGAAATTTGTATCGAATTAAGTGAATTTTTGATAAATTTTTTTAAGCATTTATACATGTCAAAATTGAGCAAACTTAGATTCTATCGATAGAAAATATGAAGACGGGAAATGGGTTTGAAGGAAATAGGGAGAAAATAATAAAAATGCATATTTTTAGCAAAATATACTAGGTCAGCACACAAAACATACTAGGTTGACCAAGTCAACCTAGTAGGTTAAATCAGGGTAAAAATCCATATGGTCTGCCTAGTAGGTATAGGTCAACCTAGTGTAATTTGTAGGCTAAGACCTAGTGAAAAAGTGTCTAGTTGGTTTGTAAGGGCCAGAATGGAAACTTAACACCAAGGAGAAGAATATAAGAGGAAAAATAAGAAATTTAGGATAAAATAAGACAAAAATAGGGGAATTTTGGTCAAACTAGGTTGACCAAGGAACCAAATTAAACATGAAAAAGCATGTTGAAAGCCAAAAGAGGGCTAGAATGGCCCAAAATGACCAAAGAAGGACAAGAGGAACTAAAAAGGGTAAGAGGGACCAAAATAGGATAAAATGGATAAAAATTAATAAATTATGCTTGTCTTTAATTAAAAATAGAATGTATAAAGAATGTATTGTGATTATATGTGACATGAAGGAACTAATACATCCTTTGTTATTTCTCGATTGTAGAGATGGCCATAGTTATAGAAGTTATTAGACATGATTTGGTTGCTATATTTTTTAGATAGGTTGATATATATAGACAAAGCTAGAGTAATATCTATAAGTCTAGGAGGTATATTAGATATGTGTAGGATCCCCCTTAGTGTATATGTGTTTGTCATGCTCCTTGGTTGTTGGGAATGGTTGACCAATACCTTCAGATGAGAGGTAGATGGGGATGTGATAAAGGTGGCTATCACACTAGAGGATGTCTATGCCATCCTCAAACTACCCATAGTAAGAGAACCAATGACTATAGGAATACTAGACGACATAGAGGAGAGGAGAGCTTTAGCCATGTGGGCTACAAGCTTAGAGACAATATTGTTGGGGTGGAGAGTGAGTATGGATGATGTGTATATAATGTATATTCTAAATCTTTGGAAGGTGGTGATAGGCCTTATAACATAGTGAGTGCTTTATCATAAGTTAGATGGTCAGGTACCACTATACGTGGTAGCCTTGAGTAGGATGATGTTGGATGAGGGATATTATATGATCTAAGTTTTTTTATCTTGGTCTAGCTTGTTTATGATCTATTCAAGATGCAAGTCAGAGGATATAAGACCATAAGATTGATCATACTATTGACAACATAGATATATGAGAGATATCATATGTATCATCTAGCTAGGTTTCCCCATGTGGTCGATGATAGGTTACCTCAAATGAGGACATGGAGGGAGGACTAGGTAGCACAAGTTATGCCCCATGTGTCATTACTGTAGATGGTGAGATGCACTGACATAGTATGGTGACCATATGAGTAGCTAGTGACTACCTAAGAGAGTTGGCACATAGTTGAACTAGTGTTAGAGAAGAGAGGTGATAGGACATTATATATGGTGGAGAGAGCCACATTCAATGGCATGGGTGCTAGGGCAAATGGGTCTACCTCATCTAGTGACACTGATACTCATTCCCAAGTAGTCAACTTAGAATGTGAGAGAGCCAAGATAGAAGAGGGGACTCTGACCAATGATAGTAAGACCAATATTGAGTCCATATAGGGAGTGACCATGGACTGGTTAGGCATGAAGAGGGGTAGAGTAGGAGGAGGTGGAGGCAAAGGTAGAGATACTAGATGTACCACCACTAGATCCATAGAGAGATGAGCTATAGCCACTGATGATATAGCATAGATAAAGGTAGGAGGAGAGAGTGAAGACCATCATCATCCTTGGTGAGTCAGTAGAGGAGCTAGAGGAGAGATAGATGATAGAGATACTACTTAGGTGTAGACTAAGATGAATGTGAGCCATGATAGCTAGGTTTAATTTGAGAAGGTGACCTATAGAAGAGGTACTAAGAAGCCATGTATATGGGGAGACTATGCTAGGTAGTCATTTGAATAATGAGACCATAGGATCTAAGACACAACTAGGTAAGAAAAATATGATTGATTTATTACTTAAGTTTGGAAATATATAGATAGATAAATATTGTCAGATATGACAGTGATCTAACATCCATCTAGTGTGATTTTTCAGGCATACCTAAGGATAAGGAGGAGATATGGGGGACATAATTAGGGGAGCTCTCCATGACATCCTAAATTAGACTGTATAGCTATATGACCTCATAACACTAGAGGATCTGAGTGTACCATCTACCCCATCTCAAGAAAGTTGGTTCAGACTAATGGGAGAGGCTACGAGGTAGATACATATGTAGAGAGAGAGGGTGAAAACACTATTATATATGGATGTAGGGTAGAGGTATTCCTATTAGGCCTTAGTCACTAAGAGAGCTGCACATCTATATGGTGATGCAGACTCAGTTGATGTAGGAACATGTAGTGACCCAAATTGAGTTGCTATAGGCACAAATGCAGATAGCACATCTATAGGGATAGGTAGAGGGATTGAGATTTTAGACTACCTCATCATAGCATACCATTCAAAGGATTCAAACTGAGGCCTCAACATGCACCATGGCTAGGCCACAAGATAGACAAAATAGAGCCTAGCCCTAGAGATGGAGCATTGTATATGATTATATATTTTGTATTAAACTCATGGTGTATATATATATATATATATATCATTTTGGCTTGTTGGTTTTTATTATGTATGTTGTCTTTATGATGGTTGTGTTTGTGGATGCTTTGGATATATTTCTTTCTAACACATGTGTTTACCTTTGTTGTATATGTTATAGGAAATATATGTGATGTGGTGTCTTTTCTAGCATTATGAAAAACATATGCATGGTTAAAAAGAAACATGTGAAAAGACTTGGAAAAATATAATCAATCAAAAATGCATTGCACACTAATTCAAGATGGGAAATGTGTAATAACATGAAAAATGACTAAGTATAAATAACTAAGAAATGGCAAATAAGACGGTAAAAAGGGGATTTGTTTTCAAACCAAAGTGAAAGATTGTTGCACCAAATTAAAACAAATAAAATCATACTAAATATCACATTGGGAAGTATGACCATAAAGTAATAAAATGGAAGGTAGGAATAAGGGTGCATATGGTAAGCAAAATAAATCAAAAATCAATGAAAACTTGGTCTTAAATTTATCACACTAATTTAATCTGGGAAGTATGACAAAATTCAAGAAATGGTTGAAATCTTACATGCACACAAAAAATAATAAAACAAAAAGTGAAAGAAAAATGAAATAATCATAAACCATACTAATTCAATATGATAATCATGTCAAATGTTGTGTAACCTCATAATAAATATAATCTTATCTCATAGTTGACACATGTAATTTTATGGTGACTTGATTATTGGAAAACATTGTGAGGAGGGTTGAGTCCTATCCATAGTCTTACACTGCAAGTCAACAAATGGAACACCACTTAGGGTGAAATAATCATGAAAAACTAAGTACACTAGGGATAAGGGTAATAAAATGGAAAATATGGTGATTTTTTAGGGATGTTGAGTCCTATCCATGGTCTTACAAAGCAACTCATAAATGAAAAACCCAAGGGGTGTGATCATAAAGAAAAAAATATCTCTCAAGAGGAAATATGAGGAAAGGGGATGAAAAAAGTAGTGTAGAAATCAAATACTTAGGCATCTTAGGAGAAAACCTTAGGAGGCAAAAGGCATACTAAGGACATGAGAAGATACTAAGTGACTAGTGGTCGTCTATGTACAAAAGAAACATATTCCCTATAAACACAAATATTTGTAAGCAGATAAGTGTGATGCTATGATTAATTCATGAAGGTAGATTGGTATAAGGAAAAGTAAAATGGACCTAACTCCCCATGACGTGTTCCTCACTCCTTAGGACCCCTGACAAAGTTCTTGGTCTACTACAAATATTGGGTACTTGCATGAGAAAGTAGGTAGCACTAGATTTTTTTTTTTAAATCTCCTCTTCTAATCTACTAGCCTATCGTACCCCAAAGGACCTTGGCTCTATCATGAGGCCAACTTTGGAGTTTGAGATTCAACTAGAAGAAAGAGATGTGCTTTGAATCATGTCTTTTAGTTTGATTAGACTTTTAAGAATATTTTTGCCTTTTGATATCATTGCCTTTTATTTAAATGATTTGGCTTTTAACTTTCTATTGAAGGATTTTTTAGATTCCTCCTCCTTACGGACTTGGAATGACCAATCATGAGAGAGATAGTGATACACACAAATGAGCTCTAGGCTAAGGCTAAAGGAAGCTAAGTAACCAAAAACAAAATACTAATTAGGATACTTAGGCTTGACAATGAACAAGTATGTGATCTCAAGTCTCAACCATGTATATACTTAGTTTGTAGAAAAGGAAGAAGGAAAAGGACATCGAAAGGTGGACTGATAAAATGAAATAGTAATGAGAAAGAATATTTGCTAACTAATCACATGGTAAAAGAATATAATAACCAAAGGGAACAAGGTGTGTACAACCAAGTCACCATGATGATTATCTGTGAAAAGTAGGGATAAGAAAACAAACAATCATGAAGATACAAGGCAAAAACAAGCAAAATATGGTGATTTTGTGAGGGATTTCAAGTCTTATCCATGGTATTACAAATAAACTCACAAAAGAGAGACCCATGAGGAATTCCAAAATAACAATGGCAGGCAAAATGAAATAAGAAAAATAAATGGTAATTTTGTGAGGACTGTCAGGTCCTATCTGTGGTCTTACAAAGCAACTCACAAAACAAAAATCCAAGGGATGGGACAAGAATAAGATGTAAAGATAAATATAAATCAATGATAAGAAAGGAAAATCATATTCAAAAAGTAAATAACAAAATAAGCAAGGAATATAGTACAATAAGGAAGATCACTATATAAAATAAGAAAGAATCCGACACAGTGTCAAATGATATAATCAGATATATGAAAATAAAATTGGAGCACATGTATAATAAAAAATGTGAAAGCACCATGCATGTTCTCATAATTATTGGTAAATATATCCACACACATTATCCAAGACATTGGATAAATCTATATGAAGTTGAATACAAATTATTGCTAATGTATCATCAATCTTTGTTGAATACTAGGCAATTACTTATTTTCTAATCTCCTCAACTGAAAAAGTAGGATTACTTATTGGATCATGCTAAGGAGGTAAATTGGGTAAAGGATGGTTAGGAGAATGCTTGGGAATGGGATCTATGGGAGATGCAGGAGTCACTAGTGGAGAAGGAACCATAGGTGGAGGTACATAAGGTGGTAAAGGGACCACATGAAGTGTAGCAATGGGAGAAGAAGGGGGAGACTTATTACAAGAATGACCTATGGGAGGAATGGTATAATGTCCAAGAATAGATATAATATGGTTCATAAGATGTTGCTGAAGTATATGGTAATGATCAGTGTGATGTGTGCCGCATTGGTGCCATAAACAATACCTCTCACCATACTTAGGTATATATTCAAGAAGGATCTTTGGAGGTGGTAAGGTAGTGTCTATTGATGAGGAATAAGGATAAAAGGTATCAATATATTGTCATAACTTATGAAAATGAATATAAGAGTGATTATCTCTCCCATGGAAGCAACATATATGCTTGTGAGTATTTTTAGGAGAAACACTCATGGGAGAAGGTGTAACAAGCATGGAAGAAGAAAGAGATGAATCATCAACCCATTTGGTGGGAAAAGGATCCATATTATCTAAAAGAATAAAATCATCACTAAGAGAAGGTGGTGATGGATAAGGAATGGAGTTGGGCTTAATAAAAGGAGCACTAGTGGAAGAAGCAAGAGTAGGCTTAGTAATAGTGGAAGTAGAAATAATAACTGGTTATGACACAAGTTCCTTTGTGGGAGAGGTAGGATCAATAGAAGTTTTAAGGAGGATAAAACTAATATCAAGTGTAAAACAAGGATGGGAATCAGGGAACCTAAAAAAATGGTAAGGTCTGGTCATAACACGATCTATGAGCATAGTCTTATGGGGCTCCTCAAAAACTAGAGGTGTCTACACCATCTCTACTCTATGATAAAGAGGAATAATGCAAGAATCAGGAACTATAAATTTTAGAACATGATAAGATGCATGAAAATACTTAAGTAAATAAGAATGATAATGCACAATATCAGCATTATGGTCTTGGACAAGACCACCTAATAAAGGATCATCTAAAGAATAGCCATCATCATAATCTAGTGTATGAAGATTAATGACACAAGTTAGAATAACTTTGTCATTGGAAGAAATATGGTGAATAGAATTTTGAGTCTTGGATAAGATTATGGGAATGTCATCACAAGGATATTTGCAAGAATGAGGTTGCAAGGAAGCAGGAAGCTATGAGATAAGATGAGGCACGAGACTAGAAGTTTTGATCTTTAAGTTAATTTCATTAGGCTCATCATCATTGGAGTCTAAAAGGATGGGAGGAATGTTAAAAATGAGCTCAAGATGCTTATTTTAACCTCTAGTTGAGTTAATAGTAAAATTTAAACATTGTGACTCACATAATGAAATGCTAGGTAAAGGCTCAAGAGTAAGAATCTTGAAAACACCATGATCTTGGAATTGTTCAAAATTCCTAGAGTTAGTATCTCCTTGAATTCTATAAATGGCTCCATTATGAGGGAATTTAATGCATTGGTAGGTGGAAGAAGAGATAGCTCACATATTATGAGTCTATAACCTACCAAGTAAGATGTTATAATAAAGGGGAAAGTTAAAGATCATCATCTTTACATGAATGGTGATAAGTGGGATAGTAATGAGAAGCCACACACACCCAAGAAGAGGCATTTGCCTTCTATCATATCCTTAGCAGGTGTTATGTGTAGACTTAAGGTTGCATTTTGAATATCCAAGGGTCTTAATGAAATCAAGAGAAGCAACACAAGTGTCAAAACCCTCATCAATCAATGGTCATTTAACTTGGATATTACCTATTTGAATGCTAATAAATAAGGGAGGATCATCTACATGAAGCAAAATCTCATCAAGAATCATAGATGCGATGGGAAATTTCAAAAAAAGAGAAGTGTCAATAATTTCATCAACATCGATGGATGTCTCTTCACATTGGTGCAAGATACTATCCTCAGAACCAAATAAGGCTACCTTCCATCCTACTAAGGAACGATGAGGGACATTCATCTCAAATAATAATTTCATAAGATAGTTTTGATGATAGGGAGAGGTCTTCATAAGCTCAAGAAATGGAATTTGAAATGGAAGATTAGTGAGCTCTGTAATGGGATCCCACACATCATAACCCATGAGAAGATTGTTAGATATAGGTGTGTAATGGTTAAGGAGGTCTTCAGAAGGAGGATCCGAAGAGCATTGAAATTTATGTTGATAAAAATGAGAAGTTTTAGAATAAGGTTTTAAATCATAATGAGATGATGAAGTAATGGGTTCATATTGATCTTGAAAAGTAGAAGTGTTAATAAAAGGTTGATTATCATTGGAATTAGAAGATGATAGAGGAATGGTAGTAATGGTAGAAATAGAATGGTATGTGTTATCCAAAGGAGAATCATAAGTTGGACTTTCATCAAAGGTTATAAGATCTTCTTGCCCCAACTCATTCAAATGAGTTGGAGAAAAATTTTGGATAACACAAAATGTTTGAGAAGGAGGTGGGGTGTAGATAGGCTGAGAATCAATGAAATCCACCACCCTTCACATATTAGTCATTCTAATCACATTCTATATGGATGTTGGTTCAACAAGACTTTTTAAATTATTGGTGGAAGGGTTGGCTTGTCTTGGTTTTCTTGAATAGGTTGATGATTAGGTAAAGGATCTTTATAGATAGATAAATGAGTGTTTATTTGATTCAAGGATTGAGATTTATCATGAGTTTTTTAGTCCTTGAGAGCATTTTCATAAGCTTGTTGATGCTTGTGAATGATAGAATCATGATCAAAATTAGGTCCAAGAAGAAAGTCCATAACTAGATTATGAAGTTGTCTATAGGTCTCATGAGAATGACCCCAACTAGCATGAAACCAAAAAAAATTGATAGGATCATACTAGGTTTTCATAGGATGAGTAGGGTAAATCTCTCGAGGAAGAGGCCTAGGTAGAAGTTTAAGAAATTCAACTAAGGAAAGAGGTTTAAGAATATTAATGTTATTTGGTGAAGAGAAATAAGGATTAATATATTATTGATAAGGAAGAATTGGTTCCAAAGAAGGGGTAGGAATGATAGTTTGAACATTATGAATAGTATCATATGAATCAATAACACCATCATATTAGCATATTATTGTGTTACCTTAGGCTATTTGCTAAGGTATATTTCATATGCTTATGGTTGTAGTGGTTTTAACCACTTAGGCAGGCAGTTTTCATGAGCTTAGCTATTTTATGATACCTAATGCTTAAGGTTATTTCCACCTCCTATTTTCTTGGGTGGCTCTTTTTTCCTATTTAATAGGCCTCTCATGCATTATTTTGAATGCTTGTTAATTTCATTTCTCAATCTAATATAATAATCATAGCTTACAATTTAGGAAGCTTGGTAGGAAGCCTATGAAGCAAGAGAGGATGGTCTTGTCATGGAGGAGCGTGAAGCACCTAGTGGAGAGCCATGAGATTAATATTTTTTTTCTTCTTGTGATCAGTGGAAAAGCTAGTAATTAGGAGAGAAGCATCAGGAGACCTATCTCATAAATGAAAAGTAGTAAGAGGCAGTAGAAAAGGCTCATAGGTCTATTTTATTTTTCTTGTGTTTTTTAGGTGGTGTTAGGATCTTAGAGTACAATTGATTACTTTTGTATAAGAAACTAAACACGAAATTGAAACCAAAAGAAATAAGTAACTAGAAATCAAAAACAATAAATAATAAGAGAAACAAGAAACAACCAATCTATATTAAACTCTTCCTGAAGGAAATACAATCTCTCTCTCCTCACACCTCTTAGATGTATAGTAATTCTCCCTCAAGAGTTCTCTCTCTCTCTCTTAATCAATTACTAAATTGTACATGCTATGAGGATCTAACCTTATCACATAGAATACTACAACACTAGGGTTCATGAGCCATGCATTCACCACCCTTAGATCCACCTCTTAAATCAAAGGCTCAAATCTGTTCTGCTAAAAATAACAATTTTGAAAATGCACAGAAGTTAGTGTCAGTCTGAAGATGACCGATGTCGGCTGACCCCTAATCGATGTCAGTTGGTTCTGACTAATGCCGATCGACCCCTAACCGATGTCGGTTGGTTTTGACTGATGTTGGTTATTGTGTAAGCCCAGCAACGTCCACATTAGCTCATTAGTGAAGCTTTTAGCTCCATAACTCAACAGGTGGTCATTTATTTTAAGTTTGAAAAGTGAAAATATTTTTATTTGAGAACTATTTTTGGTGAGCGAAGGGTCTAAAAATTTTTATTTTCTAAGAGGAGATGATAGGAATTGATGGAATTTAATTTGGTTGAGTATTTTTTCCAAAATTTGCATATGAAGTTTTATAGGTAGGCTAATTTTTTGGATGGCTGATTTTATTATGAAAATTTTAATCTAAAATTTTATTATTTAAATTAATTTTAATTTTTTAATTTAAATAATTCAAAACTTTAGCTTATAAGGGTTATTGGGGACCTACTAGTGACTAATTATCTCAGAAAAGTTTTGAAAGGTGAAAATTTCATCATTTTTTAGGTTTTTGATCTAGATGTTGATAGAGAAGGAATTTTTGAAATCAAAGTTGTAGATCTCCTAATTTAATTATTTTTGTCTATTTTTTAGTGTTTTTAAAGATATAAAATTTAAAATTTCCTAAACGATGTTTTATTATTTGCTAAAAACTAGAGGTATTGACCAGCTTGTGATTTGAATCAATGAATAGGAGGAATTTTGTGTAAATTCATAGTTTTTATGGTATTTGCATTTTTTTGGAAAAACTAGGTCCAAATGGCTAGTTTACAACACCTCTTGTTGCCAAATTCATAAAAAATAATAGGCAAAAATTTTAGTTTGTGGAGTCATAAGGTTTTAATGATATGCAAATATCAAAACCTTGATCAAATAGTGCTTGGTAAAGAGCAAAGGCCTGCCACTAGTTATGATGACTATGATAAACATCATCGAGAAGCTCTTATATTGTTAAAACTATCAATAGTGGATAATATAATCTTAGAGGTCATAAATGTGACCATTTCAACAATTTTATGGACTATTATTATTTCTAAATACCAAGATTCTAAAGTTGATAGGGTATTATATTTGAAGAATTTGTTGTTTTCTACTAAGATGCAAGAAAGTGGCTCTATTTTTGAGTTTTTATTATAAATCAAGGACATCAGTGATCAATTAAAGGCTATGAAAAATCTTGTTGATGAACAAGATTTGATTGCTCAGGTTATGTAGAATCTTCTACCTTTATTTGAGTCATTTATGGAGTCCTTACACATGTTTGTTGAGATGCAGACTTTGGACTATGAAAAGTTATCCACATTTTTATTATAGAAGGAGAGATAGTAGGATAAGATAGCATTGTCTACATTTACTTTTATAAAGAGTGCATTCTTCATCAAGGGAAAGGGTAAGCAGTTTGGTAAAACTACTAGTTCTCTAATAGAAACTTCATAAGTGGTTCTAATAAGAGATCTAAGTGGAAATGTTTTTACTATAAGCAACCTAGTCACCTTAAGAAAGATTGCAAGAAAATACCATGATATGGCTAACCCTAGAAAGAAAACTTATCATGCAAATGTAACTAAAGGTGAAGGTGAAGAATCATCTCCTCATTTTGCTTTCATGGATTCTAGTAATAATTCTATGGTAGATCAAGATTGGTACTTTGATTTAGGGTCATCTCTCCATTATACATGCCATAAGGATTGGTAAGTGGATTTTGTTGAAAATGATAGTAATAATGAATCTATATCTTTGGGAGATGGTAGGACTCATTTTGTGAAAGGATATGGTAATGTTCAAATCAATTTTAATGGTGTTATTTGGTATACATTTAAGAATGTTAGGTACGTACCTAATAGGAACAAAAATTTGCTTTCCATTAGTGAGATCACTTCAAAATCTGATTTTGTTTTAAAGTTTCAAGGACAACTACCAAAGATAAAAAGATTATTAATGTGTGGATTGGTGATAAAGGCTTGTATAAGCTTGTTGATCCATAGAGAGTAAAGGAAAGTGAACTTACAGTGGTTGATAACACAAGTTCACTCTAGCATGAAAGGTATGGGCATTTGAATTTATAGTATTTGACTACATTGAGCAAGAATAAGATGGTTAAGGGGATTCCTTCTATTCAGGATATTCATCATGTATGTACTAGATGTCAATTAGGGAAGCAAGTTAGAAATTCATTTGATGTCAGTAAAGCTTCCAAAGTTAAGGGAGTATTAGATCTGGTATATGCATATTTGCATGGTCCAATGCAGACACCTAACTCTTCTAGATCTCATTATTATTATTTTTGGTTGATGATTTCTCTAAGAAAAAGTAGGTATACTTTCTAGTGAAGAAATGTGATTATTTTTCTAACTTCCTTACTTGGAAAGCTATGGTTGAAAAATAGGTGGGAAGGTCAGTGAAATCTCTTAGAACAGATAATGGGGGTGAGTTCATCTCAAAATAGTTTAAGTATTTTTGTGCCACTGAAGGCATACACAGATAGTATACTACCCCTTAGACTCCACATTAAAATGGAGCTATGGAAAGGAAAAATAAGATGGTGATGGACATGGATCGCTCTATGGTCTAAAGTATAAATATTCCATATATATATATATATATATATATATATATATATATATATATATATATATTGGCTAGAAGCAGTGAATACAATGGTGTACATTCTCAGTATAAGTCCAAAAAAATAATTAGTGAATATAACTCTAGAGGAGGTTTAGTCAGGTCAAACTCTAGATGTAAGTACTTTCCAAATTTTTGGTTGCGTAGCTTTTGTAGTTATTCCTAATCAAAAGATAAGTAACTTAGATGCAAAAATCAAAGCATACATGTTTGTTGGGTATTGTGAGTAGTCAAAGGCCTATAGATTACTTGATGTTTCTACTAACAAAGTTGTGGTAAATAGAGATATCATAGTAAATGAATAAATTTCATACTTCACATCAACTAGAATAGTTTTAGATATTAAGTCATTGTTTTCTTCTAATGATTCTATTATAAGTTGTGGTGTGAAAGTTGAGAAAGATTCTAGTTCATTAATGGAATCACATTCCAAGGAGTGAATTGATGTAGGTCATTATGAGGTTCTAATAGAATAACCAAAGAATCCAAGGTGGTATTCTACCACTATAGAAGCACTAAAGGAGGGAGACTTACCACAGGGTGTGGAAGGAAGAAGATTGAGATCAAGAAAGTAGTTTGGTAATAGAGGTGAGCATGATAATTTTGCTCTAATAACTATTGTTTCACATGTTGTTTAGCCTAATTTTTTTTAGAGGCCAAAGGGAAGCATGAGTGTGAATCAATCATGCAATTGGAATACGTTTCCTTGAAAAATAAGACTTGAGAGATCATGGAGATACCACCAGGAGAAAAATCCATTGGTTATAAATGTATTTACAAGGTAAAATGCAAAGTAGATGGTTCCTTGGACAAACACAAAGCTAGACTTGTTTCAAAAGGTTATGCACAAGAGGAAAGGGTTGATTATGAGGATACTTTTTCTCCAAATACAAAGATGGTAACTTTTCATTTGATTTTTGCTATTGTTGCTCAATTTGGATGGTACGTGCTCCAAATAGATGTTAAGAGTGCTTTCTTGAATAGAGATCTGGAGGACGAAGTCTACATGGTTTAGCCATAGGGTTTCTTGGTTCTTGGTAAGGAACATCTTGTTTTTAGGTTGATCAAGTATTTTTATGGGCTTTTATAGGCTCCTCGAGCCTGGTATATGAAGATAGATACATACCTTAGGGAGTTTGGTTTCAAAAGGTGTAACTTTGAACCAACTCTCTATGTAAAGGTGTCTAGTGATGATATATTGATTCTCATTATATATGTTGATGATATATCCATCATTGAAAGTAGTGATAGTATCATTCAGTATATGAAGGCTAATATTTGTTGTACTTTTGATGTGACAGACTTAGGACAACTAAAATACAATTTAGGTGTTGAGTTTTGGCAAGGTGATTGTGTTGTATTCATGTCATAGAGTAAGTATGTCAAATAATTATTGGAAAGGTTTAGAATGATGGATTGTAATCCAAATCAAACACCTAGAGAAGTTGAAACTAAAATTTCAATTGACACTAATTCACCTTCGGTCACTGAAATAGTGTATCGGCAGTTAGTGGGTAGTCTCATTTACCTCACTACCACTAGATTGGATATTTATTTTGCAGTGAATTTTCTATCTCACTTCATGTCTAAACCATAGAAAGTACATTGGTTAGCTAAAAAATTGGTATTAATATATGTCAAAGGTACTCTTGAATTTGGCATACTATATAAGAAGTCTATAGATTTTGAGCTTTCAGGATATTTTGACTTTGATTGGGTAGGATCAGAAGATTCAAGAAAATATACAATAGGATATGTTTTCACTCTTTGTTCAAGAGTTTTATCATGGTAGAGTAAACTACAAACTACAATGGAATTATCTTCAATAGAAGTAGAGTATAAAGCTATGGTCAATGCAAGTTATGAAACTATGTGGATAAATAAAATCTTGGAGGATCTTTAGTTTGAGTCATCAAAGCTTACTCCAATTTTTTGTGACAATCAGAGTGTTCTGAAGATGGTGAAGAATCTAGTATTCCATGCCAAGAATAAACACATTGAGGTTCACCATCATTACATTTGATAGTTGGTTACAAATGAAGACATCAGTCTCTTCTACTGCCCCACTATAGAGCAACCAGCTAATATAATGACCAAACCACTTGGTTTAGACAAGTTTATAAAATTTAGGGACAAACTTGGTCTTGTTTCTAGTTTAGTCATTAAGAGAGGGTATTAGAATATTAGTGTGTTACCTTAGGCTACTTTCTAAGGTATATTTCATATACTTATGGTTATAGTGGTTTTAACCACTTCGATAGGTAGATTTCACGGTCTTAGCTATTTTATGTTACCCGATGCTTATGGTTGTTCCCATCCCCTATTTAATTGGGTGGCTCTTTTTTCCTATTTAATAGGCCTCTCATGTATTATTTTATAACTAGTTAATTCTATTTCTCAATCTCTTTGCTAAATCTAATAATCATTGATAATATTGTAGTTTTTTTTAAGTAACAGATAAGGACCTGCAAAAGGTTGGGGTGGCTCAGATTGATGCATAAATAAATCTTGTCATTTGGCTTGTTCAATGGCCTCCTCCAAGGTACATGGAGAGAGGGTGAGAACTTGATATTATAATTTAGGATAAAGAACACTGGTAAAGAGATGAAAGATATTATCATCGGCCATGTTATATTCAAACTTAGTTGACAAAGTCTTCTATCATTTAACAAAGGCTTGGGTGGTTTTGTTTTCATTTTGTTTACAATTTATGAAATGGGCCAAAAATTTTTTAGGAAGATCACTAGTTTGGAATTCTTGTACTAAATCATTCACTAAATCCTCCAAACTAGTAATGGAAAGAGTTATAAGTTGATTATATCAATCCAAGGCATCACTTGTGAGGGTTTTGGCAAAGAGTTTGGTAGTAGCAAAGTTGTTTAATTTGACCCAAGCCTTATAAAGATTTCTAAAAAATTTAAGATGAAGGGTAGGATCAGTTGATCTATTGTAAGAAATTGTAGGTGTTATACCTCCAATGTCAATGTTAGCAATTTGGGTGGTAAGAGGTTCATTTTATAAATGCTTGATGACTTTATTGACTAATGGAGGTTGAGGAATGAGATTTCCTTGAGAATCTCGAAGGGGGGGAGGAGGAACACTTTGGTTATGTGTGCCCCAAATCATTGGTTGAGGATTAGATTGAAGATTAAGAAGGTGGTTTTGCATTATCATCATTTGATTCATATTATTATCTTACAATGTGTTTATATGGTTGAGATTTTACAATAATAGTTGATGAGTTTGATTAGTGTTATTAGAAGAAGTAGTATTGGTGTTTGTGTTGGTATTAGTGGCTTGGGTACCACTATTAGTGTTGATATGAGCTTGAGAAGAGCTATGATAATTTGAGGCACTAGTGGTAAAATTTGATTATGAAGCAAAATATGGAATAGTAAATGGTTGAGAGGAAGAAGCACTAGAATTATGCAGGCCTTGGGTAGTAAACAATGAACTAGTGGATGGATTAAGGATAGTGGGTCTTATGATAGGCCCACTAGATGTAGAACCTACCATGTTAGTTGAGATAGTAGGCATGGAGGTAGAAGTTAAGGTAGAATATGCCATGGCATAAGGAGTCAAGATTAAAGGAAGGGGTTGAGAAGAAAATACATTGGTACCCCAAAATTTAGTTGAGTAAGTGGGGTAGGAGAATGAGGTTCTTCAACTTGATGGCTAATCATAATGTTATAGATGGTGGAAAAATCCTTCCCTCTATGTTGAGGGAATGCTATGATAAATAAAATCATTTTAGGACTATACTCTAACTCAATCTTATCCTCTAAGAGAATAAGAGTATTTTTCTATAAATAGGTATGAGGATGGGTCCCATAGTCCATCGTGTCATGCGGGTTGCAATATGAACATTACTAGCATTCTCAAAAGGAACCCTACTTTGTCTATAGGAGACCCTATTAGGATTGGTAAATTCCATCATGTCTATTGACTAAAATTTAGTGTTGCCACCAAATAGATAGTCCATGATGAAAGGAGAAGAAGCAAGATGAGAAAGCAAATAATCAAAAAGTGACTAAAATAAAACTAGGTTGACCTAATGCAAAAATAGGGACTATGAAACTATACAGAGTCCATAAGATCAATCTAGTATAGAGAACATAGACTAACATAAAGGGGGGGAAAGTCTATAAATAGTTCTAGGTTGATCAGGTTGACCTATTGTAGTGTATAGGGGTTGAAAAAGATGCTAGGTTGACAGGGTTGACCTAGTGCAGTGAACAAGAAGTAAAAGAAAGAACTGATAATAAGTTTGTGAAATGAAACAAGATAGTTTACAATTGATCTAAGTAAATTCTAAAATTAAATAGATAGTGAATTGAATTAATGCTAGCTAATTTAATTGATGCACACAAAGTAAAACCTTGCACTAACATTGGCTAATACAAGTTCTTGCACACACAATTGAGCAAACAGCAAGTACATAACTTGGAAAGTAATGCTAGATAATTGGTCAACCTAGAATGTTAATTAGATTATTAATAATAAATTTTAAATGATAAGGAGTTGGTTTTAAGAAAGGTACTAGATAGTAATCTATGGATAGTTTCAAGTGAGATTAGGATGAAAGAGATTGTAGTGGCAATGATACAAGCTTGGTATTGGGGCCTACCCCCTCACTTCACACACTACAGTGATAAGGGTGTCAAGTGCTTAGCCAGAATATACCATTAACCATTCTTTATACTTGACTAGAGCATCAACTCAGCTTCTCCTTTGGTGATGAAATCCAAGTAGGTTGGCCTAGGTAGTTAAATGTTAAAATGTTTGTTGATGTTATGTGATTTGGCCATGTGTGTATTAAATATAAATAGTGAAACTAAGTAGTTAATTAAAAACCTCCTAATTATACTATGTGAAATATTCTAAACATGCAAACAATTGAAAGAAAATATATTATTAATATACAAGGTGAATTCCATCTTTAAAACAAGGTATAGTGAAAACACTATATGCACAACATATAGAACTAGGTTGGTAGGGTCAAGTTAGTACTACTGAAGACAAGCTCTAAAAAATCTACTAGGTTATGCAATTCAACCTAATTGTTTTAGATAGCACATAGAACACAGAACTAGGTCAGCTAGGTCAATCCAATTGGCTATGCAAGGGTAGTTTTGAAGACTACAAACTTGAAAGGAAAGTACTTAATGGAAAGAGATACAGAATAAAATATTGACCTTGATGGTTCAGAGATGGAAATGATGGAGACTACTAATAAATAACTTTGGAGAAAATTGATCCAATCTGCATAATTGGATCAAGCTTATTGATTGTGTTATACAAGAACCCATTATAGAAGCTAAAAAATAATACTAGGTGGACTTGGTCAACCTAGTAGGCTGAACTAGGTGTCTAATAATCTAGAGACTTGTACTAGGTTGAGTTGATCAATTAGGCTATATAGGAACCTACTACAAAGTGGTTAAAAATATGCTAGGTTAACTTTGTCAACCTAGTAAGCTGAATTGGAAAGTATAAAAAGTATTGAAAACCTATATTGGGTTGAGCAAATTGATCCAAGTGCATGTTCCTGCACACAGAGAAAAATAACTGGGTTGATAGAATCAAACTAGTATGTCAAAATATATTATATAAATGATGAAAAAAAGAATGAAATAAGTGAAATAAATCTTGCAAGGGTTAGTTTCACATCAAGTTTACTAGAATATATGCAATTGGAATTCAATGATGTACATGAACTAATCCTAGATCGGAAAAGATAGAGCACACTTACACTTTTGATTGGGTATACACTTGTTAAGTAGGAGCATGACCAATATGGGGATCCACTAAACCTGATTGAGGGATCACTTGTATCATTTATCACAAAATATCATGCTAGGAAGGGTTATAAAGCCTACAATTTAACACAATCACAAAAAAACCCTAAAAGAGTCCTATGATTTGATATTTCACTTATGCTAACAAACAAGAGAGTAAACTATTCTAATAAAAAGAAAATTAAATTAATCTAGTGTGCACTAAATCTTGTGGCATAAAGTTGGGGTTAGAATAAAATAAATAAACAACTAAACTAAACATGCATAGTAGACATATACTAACATCAATCTATATGAAATCTTAATACATGGAAGAGAAGAATACATACTACATTATCTATCTACTCTTATAAAGGAGAAATAAAGTTAGGAATATCTACCTTTGAATATGAACCTACTGAGCCTCAATCTCTCCCTTAGCCAAGGTGCTTCGTAAGAGATTATTGTGGTTTATAAAGATAACCAAGATAAATTAACTTTAGGCTACACAACCTACCTAAGCATCCAAAATACTTCTCCATAAGACAAGACCAAAGCTCCAAAGAAAGTATTTAACCCTAAATATTTATTCCTCAAGTATAATGGTCAATAAGTAGATGTTCATTCTTACTTATTCACTTAATTAAACTCTCTCTTCTTAATAATGACAAAATGAAATTGTATATATAGGTGGATCTTACCTAAAAAAAATTGGACATGTCAATTTTACTAGGACGACCAAGTTGACCTAGCACATTTTTGGGCTAACTCATTAGGTATGTGCTAGGTCGACTGGGAGGCTAACAAACCAAAAGAGCTAAAGTGTCCCCAAAACACTCGACTAGGTTGACCTAGTTTATTGAACAAGTGAAAAGGGTAATAAGGAAAGAAATGAAGGAATAAATCATGACAATGACTAGAATGCATAAGAAAGAGAGAAATAATCTTAGGGTTCAAGGTTTTTAGGAGATAAGTGTGTAGATTGTAAGTGGTAAAAGGAACAACAATCTTACAAAGCATTGATGGTCTGCACACCCCTTTCTTTGTGTACCCCTTAAGGCATGCACTCAGAGTGATTGACACTCAATAGGTCCTTGTAAGATACAAAGTGTCAGTAATCAATAAAATTTTGAAAATATTATGTGTATACACAAGTGATGCTAGAATGATAGTGGTCTTGAATGTCTTGGATGTGCTTGAGATTGGAAATATATAAAATATGGGCTTAGGAAAGTTGTAGATGGTAGTATGCAGAAGTAGGGTAGAAGAGGGATTAATAACCTTGTTTTTTCTCAAATTATTTTTTATTATAATAAGTTTTTTCTATATTATTTCCATCTCTTGGATAGAGTCATAAAAGTCATGTATTTATAGTGTTTTTTACCTTATGTAGAAAATAAAAGATGCTTAGGCCAACCTTAGGAGGGTTTTACTTTTGAAAATATATCCATTTGGGAGAGTTAGTGTAAAGGACATTAGCACCATTTTGGGGACACTAGATCCATGTGGCTCTAGTGTCCTTATTGTGTCACTAATGTCTAGCTAGCAGGCTATTGGGCATGAAGGGCTAGGATCTAGGAATGAAGGTCTAAGATTGTGTTTTAGCTAACTAGGGATGCTTGTAGTCTCCACAAAGGATGGAAAAATGTGATAATAGGCTATAAGATAGGTTTGGGGCTAAGTTAGGAATAGGTTATCTCAAATTTCACTCTTTTCACTCAAATACCACTTTTAGGTCTAGGGATAAGTTAGTAATAGGTTGTCTCAAATATCACGCTTGTCTAAACTAATTCATGAACCTTATGACAACCTATATGTGTGCATGTACATAGTGATAAAATCATTGAATAGTTTAGACTGAGCTGATAACTTGCTCAATTCTCATGTGTGGGTGGCTCAAGAACTCAATTTAGTTTTGAATCCATCATTTCCCACCCATACTTGGTGGATCAAGACCTTTTAATAGCTTGGATTAGACTGAAAGCATGTCCAACCCTCTCATACGAGTGGATCATAAACTAAATTAGGCTATGAATCCATCATTTCCCACCCATGTGTAGTAGATAAATCTAAAATTGAACTAAAAAAAGTGTTGTAAATTTTTAATTAGTTATATCTAATTATGTATATTGGATTCACATTCACTCGAGTACATTAGGTGGCTTCAGGCCACTCGAGAATGCTAACCATTGTAAATGAAGTAAGGCATAAAACTGGTGACAACCTAAAATATGATTTCAAGTGTATATAGCAAAGATAATGGCATGGAATTTGTCATTACATCTAATAAACCTATGTTTAACTAAGCATATGAAAATAATGTGCCACACACATGCCCCCAATTTCATATCTGAGTATAGTGATTTTAGATTGAGTTGTAATAACTATATTTATTTATCTAAATTGAATATGGGGATGATCATTCCATACATGATGCCCCCAATCTGAGTAAATGATATGAGTTTGAGTTAAACTAGTGTGAATCTGAGCAAAATTTGAGAATAACTATCAAACCTATATCTATATCTATGAAAACTTGTATTGTACTTAGTGTATTGTTCTCACTAATATGAAATACCCTAAAAGTGGAGATAATGAACAATAGTTCCATATCTTGGATAGTAGTGCCATGTGGTGCTAGTATCCCTATTTGGGTGCTAATGTTTTTTTGTCTAAAATTTGAGTTACTATATTGATTTTTTATTCTTTATTATTTCTTGTGTTATACCTATGTCTAATTTTTTGACATTAAGCCTGTGTGCTGAAAAATGTTCTATGAATGAAACGTAAGAGCTTGATATCTGTGACAAACCCCTGTGAATACCCCTTATTTTGAGGGTATTTTTTAAACCTATGCAAGAACTATCCTCAAAATAAATAGTTTGGTAAAATGTGTTATGCATATCATATATGATAAATACATGATAATCTAATACAATGTGCAAACATAACATCAGAATGTAAGAGAATCAAAGCATAAGTATGTAATATAGTATGTATGTTGTGTTTATCATTGCATAAAGATGTCAATATAGATGTAATCAATGTTTATAACAATAAATATGAGTATATACCTAAGGGGATGGGGCATGATGTCCATCATGGCACCAAAGTAGGAAGGGTAGATGCATGAGGTTCCTCATGGCATCAAGAATTGGTGTGTGTAACAAGAAAATACAAGTGTCATGACCATGATTCATATAAAGAAACATACATACAAAATTCATGAGGCATGAAAAATAGGTCAAGGGTCCACAATACAAGGGACATGAGCACATGTCACTAAATCTTAGAAAAGAAGTAGGGCAGAATAGGGATTCATAACCTTATTTTTTCTCAAATTATTTTTTATTGTAATAAGTTTTTTCTATCTTATTTCCATCTCTTGGATAGAGTCATAAAAGTCATGTATTTATAGTGTTTTGTACCTTATGTAGACAATAAAAGATGCTTAGGCCAACCTTAGGAGTGTTTTAATTTTGAAAAAATATCCATTTGGGAGAGTTAGTGTAAAGGACATTAGCACCATTTTGGGGACACTAGATCCATGTGGCTCTAGTGTCCTTATTGTGTCACTAATGTCTAGCTAGCAGGCTATTGGGCATGAATGGCTAAGATCTAGAAATGAAGGTCTAATATTGTGTTTTAGCTAACTAGGGATGCTTGTAGTCTCCACAAAGGATGGAAAATTGTGATAATAGGCTATATGATAGGTTTGGGGCTAAGTTAGGAATAGGTTATCTCAAATATCACTCTTTTCACTCAAATACCACTTTTAGGTCTAGGGCTAAGTTAGTAATAGGTTGTCTCAAATATCACTCTTGTCTAAACTAATTCATGAACCTTGTGACAACCTATATGTGTGAATGTACATAGTGATAAAATCATTGAATAGCTTAGACTAAGCTGATAACTTGCTCAATCCTCATGTGTGGGTGGCTTAAGAACTCAATTTAGTTTTGAATCCATCATTGCCCACCCATGCTTGGTGGATCAAGACCTTTGAATAGCTTGGATTAGATTGAAAGTGTGTCCAACCCTCTCATATGGGTGGATCATAAACTAAATTAGGCTATGAATCCATCATTTCCCACCCATGTGTAGTAGATGAATCTAAAATTGAACTACAAAAAGTGTTGTAAATATTTAATTAGTTATATCTAATTACGTATATTGGCTTCACAGTCACTCAAGTACATTAGGGGGCTTTGGGCCACTCGAGAATGCTAACCATTGTAAATGAAGTAAGGCATAAAAATGGTGACAACCTAAAATATGATTTCAAGTGTATATAGCAAAGATAATGGCATGGAATTTGTCATTACATCTAATAAACCTATGTTTAACTAAGCATATGAAAATAATGTGCCACACACATGCCCCCAATCTCATATCTGAGTATAGTGATTTTAGATTGAGTTGTAATAACCATATTTATTTATCTAAATTGAATATGGGGATGATCATTCCATACATGATGCCCCCAATCTGAGTAAATGATATGAGTTTGAGTTAAACTAGTGTGAATATGAGCAAAATTTGAGAATAACTATCAAACTTATATCTATATCTGTGAAAACTTGTATTGTACTTGGTGTATTGTTCTCACTAATATGAAATACCCTAAAAGTGGAGATATTGGACAATAGTTCCATATCTTGGATAGTAGTGCCATGTGGTGCTAGTATCCCTATTTGGGTGCTAATGTTTTTTTGGTCTAAAATTTGAGTTATTATATTGATTTTTTATTCTTTATTTTTTCATGTGTTATACCTATGTCTATTTTTTTGAAATTAAGCCCCTGTGCTAAAAAATGTTCTATGAATGAAATGTAAGAGATTGATATATGTGACAAACCCCTATGAATACCCCTTATTTTGAGGGTAGTTTTTAAACCTATGTAAGAACTATCCTCAAATTAAATAGTTTTGTAAAATGTGTTATTCATATCATATATGATAAATACATGATAATCTAATACAATGTGCAAACATAACATCAAAATGTAAGAGAATCAAAGCATAAGTATGTAATATAGTATGTATGTTGTGTTTATCATTACATAAAGACGTCAAGATAGATGTAATCAATGTTTATAACAATAAATATGAGTATATACCTAAGGGGATGGGGCATGATGTCCATCATGGCACCAAAGTAGGAAGGGTAGATGTATGATGTTCCTCATGGCATCAAGAATTGGTGTGTGTAATAAGAAAATACAAGTTTCATGACCATGATTCATATAAAAAAACATACATACAAAATTCATGAGGCATGAAAAATATGTCAAGGATCCACAATACAAGGGACATGAGCACATGTCATAAATCTTAGAAAAGAAGACATATAAGGACATATTCAAATATACACATATGCAAGAAACAAGCAAGTTGGCTTACACCCACATATAAGGACATGTTCAAATGTCTACATATAAAATTAGGAAAGCACATGCTAGGGACATAGGCATATGTCCAAGGCATACATGAATATAAGTGGCATAGAGCCAAAGAACAATGCCCTCGAATAGAAGAAGCATATAGAATACAATCAAGTCTAAACTAGGAAAGTTAGAAATGAAATCATGTATGAATGTAGTAAAAATATATGTAAGATCTAAGATGTACATATGTTGAGTCTAAACTAGTGATAATAAACAAAAAATCTATGTATGAGTAACAATGATCAATATCAAGATATAACAATGCTAAAACTAGAATGTATAGAATGTAAGGATAGAACCTAATAATAGAAAATATGTATAAGATGCCCCTAAATGGGTGGATATATCAAATGAATAAATTTTAATCAATGTGTATTCCCCTAGTGGGTAGATGATAACAAGTCTGGATCAATGTAATGGATATGGTGTCTATATGCAATCTAAAAGCACTCGATAAGAACAAGTGAAACATGTATGTATTATAAAATTGACTATAATAAGATAGAGATCATCTGTAATGTTTGGAAAATATAATAAATGTAAACATATCAATGCATACAATCTATATTTTTTGAGTAATATTTGAATGTTTTTGTGTTTTGGCATGTTATATTGTTTTTGTATTTTCGGATATAAGCTATGTACAAGTAACATGAAAATTAACAATGTACAAGGATCAAAAGAGAGGGAAAGTATGTACAATAAAAGAGAAACCATGCTAATCAATGAATCTCATGGGAGACTCACTATCATTTTGTCCTGTGTCAAAAAAAAGAATGGTAATCTCTCCAATAGTGTGAATGTTATGTTGTAGTTGAATGTTGTTATATTAGGAATCTAAGTATTTTTCATCATCAGAACCATGATAACCTAGAATGCTATATGGAATTTCCTCATACTATGGAGTTGTCCTTTTTGAATTGTGTTTTATAATATTGATTATGATTTTTCTCTTTGAATTTGTACTTATTGTAGGCATATGGTGTTGTGGAGGCTCTTTTGCTAGAAAGCCTTGTTTGAGAATGTTTGTTGGCTTAGCATGATTTTGACTTTGAAACTTAATTTTTTACTCTCTCTATAACATGTCCTGTGTATCTGGATGTTTTGACTTGATAGATTATATCTATGAATGATTTGCCTTAGGATGTTCAATAAATCCAAAACCTTGTTTACCAATATTATCAATTGCTTGAATAGGAATAGTGATGTCTTGAGTTTGCTTGCCCAAATCATAACCATGATAATAAAACTGTTGTAGATATTTGTGACCAAAATCATACCATTTTGAAAGTTGAGCCTTATTTTAGAGAGATAGGTTAATTTACTTTACCTATACTTTTTGTACTATTTCTTACTCTGATTGTGTTTTGTGAACCTTTCATTGTTCTGAGTTATGCTTCAGTAACCATTTTTATATTATTTCCAAATTTGACCTTTTTTGAATTTGTAGATGTATCATTGTATGTTGTTTTGATGATATGCCACTATTTGAGTCATTTGTATCCATTAACTATTATATTTTCCTTTTCAATGCTAAACATGAATAAAATTGGTGCCCATGCATTCTATGATAGGCATAAAAATATTCAGATCTCTTCATTGGGTGTAGAGGAGGTAGGTTGATCAAGTTGGTTTTAATCATTTCCCTTAATACCTCACTTGAACTGTTATTTGACCTTTAAATGCTTTTTGAATCACTAGTTATAGATGTACTTTATTGTGATTTATGATTTGGACAATTAACATTGTTTATCACAAATGGACTAGATGAAGATGCATATACATGATTTACACTAGTGTGCCCTGAAGGCCTTTGTATCATAAATTGATTTTCCAATGTTGTAATATTTTCACGTAATATTTTATTCTAATTTTGTAAACCTACAATTATCTTTTTCATATTGATAATTTGATCACATAGAGTCTCATAAGTACAAACCCTATCTATTTTTTATTGAACATATAGGCACACAACTTATAGGGAAGAGGTGTGAATAGGTTGAGTATGGGGAATAGTGACATTGGTATAAGTTGATTCATCTAATGGAGTAATGATAGCATAGACTTGGTTAGAGGGAAATTAACTATCACCCTCATGGAGATGAGGAGGAGGAGGATATTCTTTCTTGTGTATAAGATAAGACATTGAAACTTGAAACATATTTGTTAGCTTATGTGATAAATCCTCTATGTGTGTATGGGTTTTCTTGTTAATGGAGTTCCACATAAGAGAAACATAATATGCTATGAGATATGATATATATTTCAATTGATATAAAGCATCATATATACAGTTTATGTCTTTTATGAGTTTATTCCAAATTAAAGGGAACAAAAATGCAAATGAAAGTATTAAACTTTACAGCAATAAATAATTAATTTATTATATCATTGTGATCATGATTATATGAAATATAAATCAAAAGATATATGGATTTGAAATCTAAATTCTAGAAATGTAAACCCTAGGGTTATCTAGGGTTTTAAGCAATATTCAAAGTAAGTTGGGTTCACCAAATGTTTTAACCTTTTATGGTTTATCTATGTAAATCCTATGTTTGATTAAAGTGTTGAGTAGTCTAAATCATTGAAATAATATGAAATAAATAACCAATCTTTTGATACAAATTTTGACTAGTTTTGACTTTCTAAATATAGTAATAAATATGTACAAATAAATATTTATCTAGAAAACACTTGACATGAAAGATCTGATTGCTAAAAATTAAGATATAAATAGGTCTATGTGTCATCAACCAGATCCTTATGTTATATCCTCTCATGGATAGTAGTACCACACTTGGACAATAACACCATGTGGCTCTAGTGTCCTATAAATTGTGCTAGTATCCTTTATGCATGACTATTTTTAAATTTTAGGTGCACCTACACTTGTGTTTCTAGGTTTTTTCCTACGTACATGAAGTTTGAAAATCTGTATTGTGCCTATAATAGATGATTTATGATGCAAACCCTAGTCTTCTTTGCAAGTAAGGTATGAGATATAAATATGTGTTCATTAGTAGGATAGACTAGACATCCTCAACACCTTATTATGAAGAGATTTGCCTATGTACCAATAATCCAAGGAGGGATCAAGCCCGATGTAGTTCTCCCCACATAAGTGTTGGTTTAAGTGAAAGTGATGCTAGAATGATATTGGTATTGAATGCCTTGAGTGTGTTTGAGATTGGAAATATAAAAAATCTACGTAGGAAAGTTATAGATGGTAGTATGTAGAATTAGGGTAGGATAGGGATTAATAACCTTGATTTTTCTCAAGTTATTTCATGTTTGAATAGGTATTTTACATCTCATTTCCATCTCCTAGATAGATTTATAGAAGTCATGTATTTATAGTGCTTTGTAGCTTGTGTGGATAATAAAATATGTTTAGGCCAACTTCAGGAAGGTTTTAATTTTGAAAATATATCCATTTAGGAGAGTTAGGGTAAAGGACATTAACACCATTTTAGGAAAATAAAACCACATGGCTCTAGTGTCCTTAATGTGGTGCTAATGTCCAGCTAGTAAGCTATTGGGCATTTAGGGCCAGGATTTGGGAATGAAGGCTTGAGACTATGTTTTAGCTAAGGATGCTTGTGGTCTACACAAAGGTTGGAAAAGTGTGATAATAGGCTCTAGGATAGGTTTAGGGATAAGATAGGAATAGGTTGTCTTGAGCAGCACTCTTAACACTCAAATACCACTTTTAAGTCATTACATTATGTATACACATAATATTTTTAAATTTTATTGATTACTGACACTTCGTATCTTACAAGAACCTATTGAGTCTCAATCTCTTTGAATGCATGCCTTAAGGGGTGCACTAAGAAAGGGGTGGGTATAGCATTGATGCTTTCTAATATTATCATTCTTTTTACAACTTGCCATCCACACTCTAGCCTCCTAAAACCATTAAACCCAAGCTTATTCTTCTTAGTCCTTTCTTCCCATCATTTGTTATGTTGTATCCCTCATTTCTTATCTTATTACCCTTTTTACTTGTTGGTTGTACCAAGTTGACCTAGTACAGCTTAGGTACTTTTTCTCTCTTTTGGTTTGTTGGCCTCTCAGTTGAACTAGCACAAACCTAGTGAGTTAGACCCAAAAACGTGCTAGGTCTACTAGGTCGACCTAGCATAGCCAACATTCCTAAATCTTGTTAGGGAAAGTTACCACTATATATACAAGGTTATTCACCACCATTTGATAAGAACAAATAATTAATCCAAGAAGTGAGAATGAACATCTACTTATTGACCATTCTACTTGGAGAATAAAGCTTTAGGGTTCAATACTTTCTTTGGATCTCCAAACTCATCTTGTGGATAAGTATTTTGGATGCTTAGATAGGTTGTGTAGCCTAGCGCTGATTTATCTTAGTTATCTTTACATACCATGATAATCTCTTGAAAATCACCTTGACCAAGGGGGATATTGAGACTTGATGGGTTCATCTTCAAAGGTAAGTATTCCTAACTTTATTCCTCATTTATAAGAGTAGATAGATAGATAATATGTATTATTCTCTTCTATATTTTAGGATTCTATATACATTGACGTGAGTATATATATTCTATACATGTTTAGTTTTGTTGTTTATTTTTTTGATTTATAACCCCCACTTTGTGGCATAATCTTTGGTGTGAACTAGATTATATTTACTTTTCTTGTTATTAGATTAGTGAAATATTAAATCATAGAAATCTTTTAGGGTTGTTATTTGATTGTTTTAGACTATAAGATTTGGACCCCTATCTCCCATAGTGTGTTATTACAAGTGATCCCCTAATTAGGTCTAGTATATCCTCACATTGGTCATGCTCCCTCTTAACAATTGGAAGCCCCCAATTGGAAGTGTAAGTGTGCTCTATCCCATCCAATCCAGGATTGATTTATGGACATGATGCATTTTTGATTGCATACATTCTAGTGAACCCAATGTGAATCAAACCCTTATAGGATTTATTTCATTTCTTTTCATCATTATTTTTATCATATATTTATTGTGCTAGATTGACCTTGTCGACCTAGTTTATTCATCTCTATGCATAGGTTTGCAAGAACAAGTAACTGGCTCAACTGGCTCAACCTAGTACAGGTTTTAGAACTTGTAGAACTTTGTTCATATAAATGGATTGACCAGCTTGACCCAATGTTGTTTTTGATAATTTTTAGACTTCATTTTTAGTCAACTAGGTTGACCAAGTTGACCTAGTGCATTTTTGGCACTTTTTTAGTAGGTTTCTATATTAGTTGGTCGACCAAATCGACCTAGTTTGTAGGTTTTTGGTAGTTTTCTCCAAGGTTTTTGATCATCAATATTCTCTATTTTGATCTCTAAACCACTCAAATGAATTTATACTTCTTTGTATCTTTTTTTTTTATACTTTCCTTTCATAGTTTGTATTTTTCAAAACTACCCCTACACAGTCAACTAGGTCGACCCTATGGACCTAATTCTATGTTCTATATGTCCTAAAATAACTAGGTTGACCTGATCGACCTAGTTCATTTTTAGGCTTTACTTCCACAATATAGGTTTGACCCTATTGATCCTATTCTATATGTTTGTCATATATTTTCTCAACTATACCTTGTTTCAAAGTTGGAATAAACCATATATGTTAATCACATATTTCTTTTAAGTTTCATGCATGCTTAGAATAGTTTACATAGTCTAATTAGGGAATTTTTAATTAATCATTTAGTTTTAGTATTTATATTCTTTTACACACATCCAAACCACATAAACATCAATAAGCATTTAAAATTTTGACTACCTAGGTCAACCTACTTAGATTTCATCACCAAAGGGAAAGTCGACTTAATGCTCTAGTCAAGTATAAAGCATGGTTAATAGAATATTATGGATAAGCACCTAACACCCTTATCACTATGGTGTGTTAAGTGAGGGGCTAGGCCCCAATATGAAGCCTATATCATTTCCACTACATTCCCTTTCATCCTAAACTTACTTGAAACTATCCTTAGATTGATATCTAGTACCTTTCTTATAGCCAATCTCCCTTTACACTTAAAATCATTTTTAATAATCTAATCAACATTTTAGGTTGACCAAGAATCTAGATTTACTTTTAAGTTGTTTGCTTACTCTTTGATCAATTATGTATGCAAAATCTTTCATTAACCAACATTAGTGCAATATTTTTCTTTGTGTATCAATTAGATTGGCCAGCACCAATTCATTTGATTGTGTGTTTCCTTTCTGCACTTACTTTTGTAGATTAGCTACAAATTATCTTGTTTCATTTCTAAACTTATTATCAATATTTTCCTCTTCTTTGTTCATTATACTAGGTTAAGTTGGTTGACCCTATACTTTTTTGGATTCTATGCACTACACTAGATCGACTTAGTCGACTTAGTATAGTTTTCAAGCCATGTTTCTTGCACTAGGTCAACCTCGTCGACCTAGTTCTATTTTCTATTTTTCCTATTTTTCAATCTAATTTCCCATTTCTCTAGTTTTGCATATTATTCATCTCTATTTAGTTAGAATGATGTCTCTTATCATACTCTTTTTAGACAACCTAAATCCATTTAAATACTATAGGGGATGTTCATTCCTTCCTCTCTTTTCCTCCCAAGAGAACCATCACTCTTGGGGTACCTCTTCTCCTCCTTCATCTATGAACTACAACATGGTGCAAATAACACCTCAAGATGAATTTGATGTATCCAATCCTTTCCATACTTACCAAGATACTTCTCAAAATCTCCAAACTAATGTTGGAGTGATTGATACAAATCTCTTTAACAATCCCACTAATAACCCTCATTTTAATAATCCTCTCCATAACACTAATTTTGGGAGTGATCTAATTAAGACTAACTCACCTCCCAATACAACCCAACTCTTAGCTTAAGTCATTAAACAAATTAACATCATGAAAAACTCTAATACCAACCAAATGATGTAGCTTCAACCATATCTAAGCAATGTGACTAATCAACCTCCAACTATTCATCCTCAAGCTAATCCTAATTATATTCTGCCACCTCTTAGGGATGCCTCAAGTAATGTTATTCCTCAACCCATAATGAATAACAAGATGCTTTGAACCATTAAAAATGATCCTTTATCTCCCTTCATTGTATCCATTGATATTGATAACATAACTCCAACTATCAAATATGATGGGACTAAATACCCTTCTTAATTCCTCAAAGCCTTTGGCAACCTTTATAAAGAATGGATCCAAACTAATACATTTTCCATAACTAAGTTATTAGTCCAAAATTTCACTAGTGATGTATTATAATGGTATAATCAATTTCGTCAACATTCTATTTGGCAACTTGAATATTTGGTTAATCCCTTGGTTAAAGAGTTTCAACATAATGATCTTCCTAAAAATTGTCTTAATCACTTTATAAATGCTAAATAATATCCTAATGAATTGGCTCATGACTTTATTAAAAGATGGAAATATTTAGCTCATAAATCCAATCATAATATGATTGATGATAACTTATTCAAACTCTTAATAACCACTTTGACTCTCACTCTTCAATACAAGGTTCGAACCTTTTCTCCTCAAACTTTTAATGAAGCTCTTTATCAATCTAAGCATCAATACTTTCTTATGAATTAATTTGAACCAAATCATAAAATTCTTAAAGGATATTTTCAAATATATAATGATATCACTAGTAATACTTCCCAAACCAAGCATGGAGTTGCCAAAATTGATTTTCCTTTACCATCTCATACACCTCCTTCAGTTCAATAAATGCAACAATTTTTACCACCCTCAAAACATTTAATTTATCCTAATGCTCCTCCTAAGTGGTATGATCCCAATATATAATTTTGGTTCCATGCAGACATTAGGCATTCTTATGAATCTTGTAGAGGGCTCACTAAGTGTGTCATTTCTTATATGCTTAGTGCCTCATTCAACTATGAGGCTATGATCAAACTTTCATCATCAAGAGTATGTTGCTACATCTCAAAAATGACAAAACTTTAAAGCTTCTACTTCTAATAATCCAAAATCTTCTTCAAACAATAATCAATCAAATGTTTAGGATGTTTTTTTCCATCAATGCCAATTATGATCTATATTATAAAAACTTTCAATATGTCAATGTTACTAAGGTTAATTATCATCATAAATTGGCTCACAAAGATCCTATTATCAAGCCAAAAAAACCATATTTAAAATAACAATTGCTTAAAGATACCACTACCACTCAAGATGATTCAGAATTACCTAAGGAATAACTTCCACCTTCCAATCCTTGCACCACATCTATACCTGCTAAATCTAGTTTGCCTTCTAAACCTCATGCTAGTTCTTCTAAATCACTTTGGAATTTTCTTGAAGAACTCAAATTTATGCCTTGTAAGATTCCTCTTATGGAGATGGTTCACACTTCACCTTATCATCATAAATTTCTTATGCAATAACTTCAAGAAATTGAAGATCCATCTTCCATAAATGAAGAACCACATTTTGTTGATTCTCAACCAACTAATGTCAATACCATTGAGACTATGTGCCCTTCTTCCAAGCCTTCCATTGAATTTATTGAAGAGGACATGATTAATGATGAAATTATTTTTCTCACCAATGATCTGCCTCCCTTTATCAAAGTAGCCATTAATACAACCCTTATCCAAAATGTTCTAATTGACAAAGGTTCTAGTATTAATGTCACATTGTTAGGGCTCATTCAGAAACTTGGTTATAACAAAGATCACATTAAAAAAACCCATCTTACTTATCGTGGCTTTGACAAAACTAATCAAAAGCCACTTGGCTGCATTTGGCTTTCATTAACCATTGGACCTAAGATTGTCAAAACCAAGCTTATGGTTCTTGATATTCATTTATCTTATAACATTCTTCTTGGTCATCCATGGACTCATCAGATGAGGGTCATTACCTCTTCTAGTAGTCATTGTATTAAATTCTTGCATATCAAAAAATGTTACAAACATGAAGTTGATCCCAATCCATGGATCATCCAGCTTACCAATCCTAAGCCTCAATATCAAATTCCTACAATTTCTAAAATCAATAGTGCTCCTTTACCTGAGTTCATCAACATGAATCATGATCTTAAATTTACTCTTGTGTATTCTAATGATGATGATTCCAATGAGTTACAACACACTTGCAATAGTAAGAAGCTACCCTTATATATGGTGGATTCGCTTCTTCCTTCTCTTTTACCCCAAGATCGTATTGTTCCTATCATGGATGAGATTACTAATTTTACCCCTCCATGCAATGCTCAGGAACCATCTTTACCTAAAGATGCCTTCACTTACAATGATTTTGGAGTGGATAAATTATTCCAAAATCTTCTCACCATGTCCCCTCATACATTTAGCAACATTGGGATTTCACATTCTGAAACTCCCCTTGATTCTCAAGCATGTACGATTTCTCCAACATATGATGACACCTATATCATATCCCAAGATCACTCTCAAGACTTGGATTTTCAACACTATCAAAATATTTTAGCCCAAATTCATGCCTTCAACTTGGATGTATATACCATATCTACACATCATGACTTAGATCCTGAGGATCATGTACCTCCCACCAATCCTCCTCTTATTGATACTCCTTAGCTGGTAGAACACATTACACATTATGAACCTATAAAAGCTCCTACATCTTATTTACCTCCTATGAATCATATCATTTCTTCATAACCTTCTCCCATAATTTAATCTATCAACACGCCCATCTCTTTGAATCAATCCTCTTCATCTACTTCCAAAATTACACTAGATGTCAACGTAAATGATGTCTGTCAGATTCATTCTGAATATGATCACCATGGAAATAAAATTATAGACCTTGAATTAGATGTTGAATATTGTGGTACTCTTCCTACCTTGCTTAGTGACAAAGCTAATCTTGAGTTACTTCATGCCCGAGAACCTCTACTTCCTCAGTAGTATCATAAACTTTGAAATTCCAAGAATAAAAATCCTTACTTCAACAACTTTGTTGCTAGAATCAATCCTAAAACCAATCTAATTTCAGCCTTACCTAACACACCTTACTATTTTCAATATGTTAATGCCATTCTTATCGAATAAATAACTCATATCGAATATGGTACCCCATCTTCTCCTCAACCAATCATAATTTCTTGATAACTCTCACCATATGAGCATGATAACTTTAGCCTATTCTTTGATAAATATCAAGAGGCATTTGCTTGGTCCTACCAATACATGCTTGGCATTGACCCTAGTATTGTGGTTCATAACATCATTACTTATCCTAACACTAAGCTAGTGCATCAAGAGAAACTTAAATTGCCACCTGAAGTTACTAATCTATGTCATAAAGAAATAATTAAACTAATAGATGCTAAGTTCATTAAACTAGTGGATTAATTTGAATGGGTTTCTAACATTGTTCCCATTCAAAATAAGGTCACTATGGTCATTCACATTTGTATTGATTTTTACTAACTTTAATAGGTTTGCCTAGTGTACTCTACATTGGACACCTTCATTTCTTATAGTCTACTTCTTTATCTATGGCAATAAGGTAAGTTAAAGGTATGTCTTTATTAATACAATTATTTCATTTATATTATTTTCTACTTATTGCACCATACTTAGCATTAGTGTTTTGTGTTATCATGTTTTCTTCTGAAGCACCATCTTATGTTTCACTTATGTGACATGTGATGAGCTTCAGTTGGGGCATATATATACACAAAATATGTTTAACTTTTATTGATTACTAACACTTTGTATCTTGCAATAACCTATCAAGTCTCAATCTCTCTTAGTGCATGCCTTAATGGGTACATCAAGAAAAGGGTGGGTAGACCATCAATGCTTTATAAGATTATCATTCCTTTTACCACTTGCCATCCACACTCTAGCCTCTTGAAACCATCGAACCCAAGCTTATTCTTCTTTGTCCTATATATTCCCATAATTTACTATGTCTTATCCCTCACTTCTTATCTTATCACCCTTTTGAATTGTCATTTGAACTAAGTTGACCAGATCAACCTAGTACATTTTAGGGACTTTTTCTCTCTTTTGGTTTGTTGGCCTTTTGACCAACCTAGCACAGACTTAGTGAGTTAGACCCAAAAATGTGCTAGGTCAACCAAGTCAACCTAGCACATCTGACATTCCCAAAAAAAATTTAGGGCAAGTTACCACTATATATACAAGGTCATTTACCACCATTTGAGAAGAGAGAAAAATTAAGTGAAAAATTGCGTACAAACATCTGCCTATTGACCATTCTACTTGGGGAATAAAGCTTTAGGGTTAAATACTTTCTTTGGAGCTCTAATCTCATTTTATGGATAAGTCTTTTGGATGATTTGATAGATTGTATATCTTAGAGCTGATTTATCTTAGTTATCTTTACATACCATGAAAATCTCTTACGAATCACCTTGGCCAAGGGGGATATTGAGACTTGGTGGGTTCATATTCAAAGGTAAGTATTCCTAACTTTATTCCTCATGTGTAAGAGTAGATAGATAGAGCATATTTATTCTTCTCTTCCATGTATTAGTATTTCATATACATTGACGTGAGTATATGTCTTCTATACATGTTTAGTTTAGTTTTTTATTTGTTTTATTTCTAACCCCCACTTTGTACCACAAGCTTTGGTGCACACTAGATTAGATTTACTTTTCTTTTTATTAGATTAGTGAAATATTAAATCATAAGACTCTTTAAGGGTTGTTATGAAATTGTTTTAGACTATAAGCTTTGGAACCCTATCTCAGACGATGTGTTGTGACAAGTGATCCCCTAATCAGGCCTAACAGATCCTCATATTAGTCATGCTCTCGCATAAAAATTATATGCCCCCAATCAGAAGTGTAGGTGTGCTCTATCCCATCCAATCTAGGATTGATTTATGAACATGATGCATTTTTGATTGCATACACATAGTGTGTTAGATCTTCTTATCATCAATCTTGGACATATATTCTTAGGTAAATCTTACATATGCATGTCATTGTTGAGGATTATGGTGAGGTTTTTTAGGAAAATCAAAGAAACATGAATACCATGTTAAAGGCTTTTGAAAGATATTTAAATGATTATGAAAATAAAATATATGGTTAATCCTAAAAAGTATGTCTTCAGTGCCACATCTAAAAATTTATTGGGTTTTATTATCTCCCAAAATGGTAGAAATTTTAATCCTAAGAAATTAAAAGTTATTGTTGGTATTCATATACCTATCAAATTGAAAAAATTGATAAGTTTATATGGTAAAAGTCAAGCCATTTGGTAGTTCATATCTCTATTAGCTAGAAAAACCCAAGAATTTTCTAGATTGTTATGTAAAGACAATTTTTTATGGGATGAACAATTTCAAAAAAAAAATGATGAAATCATATAGTATTTAGCTAATCCATCAATCACAATGCCACTAATCTCTGATAGACCATTCTTATTATACATATATGCCCCTAAGCACACATTATGAAAATTATTAGTATAATATGATAATGAACATAAAGAAATATATATTTATTACATCAGTCACACATTGGTCCATTAGGAAAAGAAATATAACCAACTGGAACATTTATGCTTAGATATTATGCTCGCTACACAAAAAATTAAACATTAAATGCTTAATAATGAGAATTGTGCTATTACCAATATTAATCTAAGATATATCATATCTAATTCATATACATCTAGACACATAGATAAGTGAGTCATGTTACTTATAGAGTTTGATCTTAAGTTCATACAACATAAATTAGTGAAAGGTCAACTTATTATTTATCATCTTGTCATAGATCACTTATTGGACAATACTTCTATGAATGATACTTTTTGAGATGAGTTTATTGTGTGTACCAATGCAAGCAAGACTTAGACAATGTAATTTGATGGTTCTAAATGTGCTTTAGGTGATAGGGCTGACATTGTATTAGTGACACCCTAAGGTCAGACTATGTTACTAGTAAATCAATGAGCTTTGCATAAAGCACCAATATAATGTAATACAAGGCTTTGATTTTAGGTACATGTTTATCATGTTTTAAATATAAAATTTTATGGTTATTATAAAATTGTCATTAATTAAGATATAAGAACTTACCAAACCAAGGGAGATAAACTAATGCCATATAAAGATCTAGTGAAATTTTATGATGATTCTAAAATTGTCACCAATCAAGTCATAGGTACTTACCAGACAAAATAAGATAAATTAATGCCATATTGAGATATAATACTCGAAAAAAAATTCTTGATTCAATGTTTTTTGCACTGGTAACATTCTTAGAGGAAATGATCACCATGTTGACATCATGGCTAGTGTTACTTCACTTATTTATATCAACATAATAAATGATCACATTATACTTACTATTAATAAATAACAATAAACAACTATTTAATTTCCATTTGTAGTTAAGCTCTAATTATTTTCCATAAAAAAAGATGCCGACATCATAGAGTGCTATGCAAAAACTTATGATTTTTTATCATAATATATTATTCCTGAAACGTTTTTATAAAACCATAAAAGAAAGTAAAGAAGAGACATCATTTTTTATGTTATCATTAGTGACATAATTTTCAATAAGTAATTCAATAGTCAATTACTTATATGCCTAGAGAATGAATAAGCTTACTTGCCTTACAAGAGGTTCATGATAAATAATTTAGTGGTCATTTCAGTGGAAGACTAATTTCAAATAAATTACTATGAATCGGTTATTATTATCCATCCTTAGAACATGATGTGAATAATACATAAAGGGTTGCAAGTAATGCCTATGACATAGTAATTTAACACATGAACCATATAAAAAACTATAACTGATTTTGTTTTCTTAGCTAGTTTATATTTGGGGTTTTAATATAGTTGGAAAAGTTAATCCAACATCATCAAAAGGTCATAAGTTTATCGTTACCATTATACTACATATTTTTACAAATGAGTTGATGAAATTCCTTTAGATCTTAACATGGGTGATGATGAGGATTACAAATAGATTTGATATTATTATATGTCTTCATTTAACTCATTTCTACTTTACTATTCCTTGAGCTCATAATAGCGTTTTACCCATATCTTTCCATATTAACAAATTATATGTATATGTATATGTATATGTATATGTATATGTATATGTATATGTATATGTATATGTATATGTATATGTATATGTATATGTATATGTATGTGTATATGTATATGTATATGTTTATGTTTATGTTTATGTATATGTTGTTGAGCATGGTCATTGATGTCAAAGAGAGCATGGGGTACTAGTACATGAATGGCAAAGTGATCTGATTGATAACTTGGAGAGATATGGCACATGTGTAGGTCTGTAAGGACAAAGAAGAAGTTATGAGGCATCTATAGATGTTTTGGTGAAGTTTTGGTGTGTCATTTGATCATTTGGAAAGAGGAACATGCATATTATAGCTTAAGATAAGCTAAAACATCACTGCACATTATGCATATATGAATTAACTAGAAAGCTAATGTAAGAACTCAAAAATTTAATAGTGGTCAAAGGTTTTTATGCAGATGTTGTCTATAGTGCCAAGAAGATACACTAAATATTTGGAGTTTTGAAGTGTTTTCTATCTCAAAATATAAAGCTTCAAAGTTGCTCTAGTAGAATGTGATCAGCTAAAGATCATCAAGTTTAACTACATTAAATTTTGGGGTCAATTAGTCAAGATAGATCCAACGGAGTGCATTTTTTGTTAGATATTAATTTAAATGTGCATATTAAGTCAAATTGTCAATAGAATGCTCAGAAGGCATGCAGAGCTACCAAGTGGCAAAATTTCATTGAAGATTGAATATAGGGTATGTAGAAGGAATGTGAGGCTACCAAGTGTCTCAAACATGATGATCTAATAGAAGATCTAATAGTAAGCATTCATTATCAGACAGTGATCCAACAGTGCATGTGAAGTCAATTTGTCAAAAGTTCTTGAGATTGCACATGCTAGTGACAAGTGTCTTAAGCACTATGATTCAATAGAAGATCAATGGTACATAGGTGTTCATACAAATGGATATTGAAAGTATGGGTTGAGTCAACTAGTTAATGCTCAAAAAGCACAAGAGACTACCAAGTAGCACAATAGCAAGGGCTAACAACAAAGTGCTTAGAAGGCATGTGAGGGTGCCAAGTGTTATAATCACATAAGTTCTAATCAATTATCAATGGTGATCATTAAGATTTAAATACAAGAAGATCACAAAGAATATTGATGGAGCATGTTGAGTAAGTTGAGTGAGAGCATGAGATGAAGACACTGTCTGTAATATTTTTTTTTACACAGTGACTATTGGCATTTGAATTAACTAGGGAAAGGCCAGCTTGTAGTATTTGAGTTATATCTTTTGATCCAATATGAACTTCATGGTGATTAAAAAATCAAAGTTGAAGATAACTATAAGGCACATCCATAAATATTTATTAGAAGGCTTGAATTTTTCATAGTTGCATATATTGAGCTTCAAAGTTGACTCTATGTTCGTTCATGGTGGTTGTAGGTATAGAATAATGTTTGGGTAATTTGTGCTTTAGTAGAAGAGTGTTTTGGTAGGAGTAATCACCTAAAGGTGTCATAAGGATCATAAAGAGTGGTCTTATACATTTTAAAGTAGTTATGGGTTTATAATGTGCTCAATAAAGTGATATAGGGGTAATAGGTCTTCATAAGACCTATAAGGGCTACTAAGGCCTAATTAAAAAGTGTAACTACTTAAGTGTGACCCATGGATGCTATGGATGACATGTGATGATGGTATTGAGCTATGTGAGAAACCTTAAGGGTTAAGTCAAGTATTGTGGCCGACAAGGAATGATATGAGCATGATGTTTATATAAGAACCTAAATGATTTGTGAAGGGTTATAGACTTGCATGAGGAGAGCAAAGAAAAGGTGTATGTAGTGCTAGCTTGGTGGATGAATTAAGAGGTAAATCAAAGTGAGGACTTTGTGTATGACCTTTTGATCATGTCTCTATTGTGTTAATGGATTTGTTGTAGGTTTGTTGGTTGATGATGAGTGAAGAATATTAGAGTGATCCAAAGGGGTGTTTGGATGCATTGCTTATGTGAGTGAGGTTGAGTGTGTATGAAGAGTTGAAAGAGAGGTGTTATACATTATGTCTCCATTATATTGAAAGGCAATCATATTTTTAAAGCTATTTATTTCATAAGGTGTTGTGTGGGTGCTCAACATCTAGACAAAAGTTGGTGCTTGTTCATACTTAAGGGTGTGTGTTCCTTATAAAGTGGGTGCTTCTCTAAAAAGTATCTTATTTGTGATCATGTTATAAAATAAGAAGTCCATGTGTTTACAGGATTGAGAGTCAATTTTATTCCCCATGAGGGTTTCTCATAGGAATCATGTGTTGTGTGTTTTTATCTTACATCATCTTTATTATTCATTATTATGAATATCTCGTATGCTTTATGAATGTTTATGATCATTGATTAAGAGTTTGAAAGGATAAATATTGAAGTTTGAAACATCTTGCATCACTAATTAACCTCCCCTCTTAGTTATTATACCTCCAATATTTAGTATTATATCCAAACCTTCTTTGTAAGTTTAACCACTTGAAGGTGATCCAAGCTACAATATGGAAAGTCAACAAATGCAGGGTTTCTATATAAAGTAAGCACCATTGTTCAATGGGTTAAATTATACACATGTGATTCAACCCTACCATTGGGTTCATCATACCTTCACATGCCTCATGAGTTATTTACCTACTATATTAGGCCTATCAGGACATCTTATTATTTTGACACTTTCCATTACTATTATTGGTGTTTATGGCCTTTGGAGGAATTTTATCCACACATTCTCCACAAGCATTATTGATATATTTTATACATATATAACAAGTAAATCAAGAATCTAAGAGAGGTTAGTCAATTGTTAGTGAAATAATCAAAAAAACTTGAATAAATAACTTCTCAAGCCTAATCCTTAGGTTGAGCTATGTGTTAATCAAGAAATAAATGCAATATTATAAGATAAACACAATATCTATACCTCCCTTTAATATGAGATTGAAAACAGGTCTAAATAGGTTAAGCTCGACTTATAAATGTAGAAGTCTTCATCGATGTTTGATTACTTACATGGGGAGCACCTCTTCTTGTCTACACTTGGTCTTGGCTTTGGTTTGGCATGAGAGAGAGAGAGTTGATGAAGCTTAGTGGAATAATCTAGTAGAGTAAGTTTACATTATGAAGATTGATTAAACGATAGGTGTGAGGGTTATATTCATAGATTTACTCAATCATTATGGACCATTCATCTCATCTTAATATGGAGGATTGAGGATCAATCCTTAAATCCATGATTACTCACATGGAGTGTGTAAGAGAGGCCATTTAAGACCTTTTTAAAGTATGAAAGGCATTTTAGAAGGAAAGTATGGTCATTATTCCTCTTTGAGTGTGTAAGAGGGGAAGAGTGAATAAGAGATGTAAAAGAGCTTGTAATAGCTCTTACTTACACACTTTTCCTGATGATGTCATCTTGGGTGAGGCAATTTTCCAATTTTGATTTTTAGAAAAATAGGATAATTAAAATCTATGGATTATCCCATTAGAGGAATGATTAGGATAGTTAATCAAGGTGATTAATTGTCAATTATAAGAAAGGTAAAGTTTGCAATGTTTCTTTGTCAATCAAGTATTCACTTAATTAGCCTGTGAAGAAACTTGCAAAGGGATAATTTAATTCAAGATGCACTAAATAATATAAATGATGAAAGATGATCCATTTCCCCAATTAGGTATGTAAAATTATGATTTTGGTTTAAAATGATAGTTGTGTGGGTAAATTAAGTCCAGTTAGATATTTTCGGTTAAAGTTAAATGTGATTGTAGAAATTCATTATGAATGTAGTTTAAACATGAAAGTGGTTAAAATTAAGAGTCTACATTTTTCCCCTTTTGAGAAGGTGTTTCAATACACTAGGCACAATAATGTCTTTTTAAAGATTTTTTAAAAAGTCATCAAGAATAAATTTGATAACACTTGAAGAATGATGTCTTCATTATTCTCTTTTTTTTAAAATTTTTATGAGTCAGTAAACTCATATTAATGCCCCAAAGAGTGCATTATTATCCATAGATGCCCGCTCAAAGGGATGGTTGGAGAAGAAGTTGAAATAAAAAGGCCCTTAAAAAGGAGAGGAATAAGAAAGAATGGGAAATGATGGACATGGACCCAAAAAGGGTAGTTCTGGTTGATCACAAGAATGTGCCCCAGTAGGGTAGATTTGATCATTAATTCAAGGAGCTACCCTATTAGGACAAATTTGATCATTGATCGGTCTCAATGGTTTTCCCTAGTAGGTTGGGTTTAATCATTGACACAAAGAATTACCCTATTAAGGTGAATTTGATCATTGATTGGTCTCAATGGTTTGCCTTAGTAGGGTAGGTTTTCATTCTAAGAAATGATTATTAAGTAATTGATTTAATTGGTTGGGGGTAGTAGACAAGTAGAGATATTGATTCAACATTGATGATTAGACTTATAACATCTTAATTTTTGATATAGTTCCAAAATGGTATGCACCATGATAAAAAAAGATCATGACTGAATCACGCAATGTGCAAACGGTTCAACCACCACCTATTCAAGCAAACCCACCTAATCAACCTCTTACACTACAAAGGTCACATCCAAGAAGAGGTCATTACCATAATATATTTTTCAATAATCTCAATGAGACTATTGAGATGGTTTTTCAAAATATAGTTATCACCAACATGATTGTTTAGCTAGTACCAAAACCATTTCTTGAAAACTAGCCTAAACTAGATTGGTATAATGAGACTAATTTTTGTGATTATCATCAAGTTAAAGGCCATTTAGTTCATATATGTGTGTATCTTCACCATATTATTCAATATTTTCTTAAAATTGGAGAGACAACATTGGATAATGTTGCTATAACATCTAATCAAGAGTTGGGTATATATCAAAACCGTTTTCTACAATATAATACCAATAATCAAAATCAAAATAGACCTTCCAATTAGAGACAAAAACAATAGAAAAACTAGAATCAAGGTCAAGATACCCATTCCAATCAATTCAATTATAAAAGTGTCACTTATGACTATAATTTTATAGGTCACATCACTAGTGGACACGTTGCTACCATTAATATCAATCTTAAGACAAATGTCAACAATATCCATTGACCTTTGCCATCCATTTTAGGACTTTCACCTTTATTTATAGATAATATTCATTTGGTTTGTAATATACCAAACACCAAAACAACCAAGAGTTACTATTTCAATCCTTTACACCCCTTATTCTAATTATAGTAACCCTCTACTGACTTAAGGTTGTGTAATCACAACTCAATGCTCAAAGGTTACCATTCAAGGTCTTACACCTTCCTTCAAAAATCTCATTCAAGGTCCTCCACCTCAAAATACCAAGCCAATTTCTCCTCTTAAGGACAAACCCTATGATATTGTGGAATAACTACAAAATACACTGGTGCAAAATTATATTTGAGATTTTTTACGTAAATCAAATGTCCACAAAAATATATTGAATGAGATTTTAACTAAGTCCAAAGTACCAAGTGAAATTGCATCTAATAAATTCCAAAAACTTGTGAGTCATTTGGCTCCCCTCCAACAACTCACATTTGATCAAATAGATATGTCATACCTTGGACCTTTTCATAATAATCCACTTTACATAGAAGCAATTATTTCCTAGTACAAGGTCAAAAGAGTCCTCATAGACAATGGTTCAGTGTTAAATATTGTAACTTTGAAGCTGATAAAACATTTGGGTTACACATTAGTATACCTTTAGATAAATACCATTACCATTTAATCTTATGATAATGAGGAATTAGAATCTCAAGGTACCATTTGTTTACCTATTATCATTAGCCCTCTAACCCATGATACTTTACGCCATGTTCTTGATTTAGAACTATATTATAAATATCTCCTTGGGTGACCATGGATTCATGAAGTGTATGTTGTACCTTCTACCTTTAATCAATGTATCAAGTTTCCTCATTCTGGTTTAGAATTTGACATTCCTAGAGACTTGTAGCCATATCAATTTTGTAAACATTTTGCAAGCATAATATGAGAGCTATAACTTTCACTTTGGCATAGAGCCCATTCACAAAAAGGATAAGGAGGTAGTTGATCAACTACCAAAATCTAATTATGTGTTCCAATAACTCTTACCTCCACTTCATCTACCCTACCTACTGCCATCACTAATCATTTCATTATTCAAGACAACCACCTTTGAGAATATAAAATTGGCAATGCACTTCATATAACCAAATTTCCTAAGATGCCTGAAGCATATGGTAGGCCTAAGGTGCAAACTCCTAAAATGGAATGGCATAAGAAAGGTGACTCTCATTAGAAAATACCTTTGGTTTTCATCAAAAACACTTCCCAAAAGCAAGAATAAATCAAGGTTGGTGATGATTTAAGGCTATATAATGATGATTTTTCCACCTACTATCAAAATACAAAGTATCCTATTCCAAACAAGATAATGGATAACCAAGCTTATAAGGTCAAAGCACTGGGGGGAAAACAACAAGGACTTACTAAGACAATATCAATTTCCAAACACAAAGTAACTTGATAAATTAGATATAAACCACCTAGGGGTGACCCCATAAATCTTGAGAGTGATTCTAATTTATCATCTAACACAAGTAATGCTAACAATGATGCAAATTCCTATTATAGCATCTATGATTATTTGGTTGATACTAATTTATTTTACCCCAATACCATCTATACCATTACTGATGTGCCATCTTATCCCCCTCTTTTTCTCCATCATCCCCAATCAATCGACTAGGACCAATAAAATTCTTACATACCATTAGATAATTTTTAAATGGATGAGGCAATCTATGGATTTATGGGCCTCAAAGATAATGTGCCACTTGGTGATCATAAAAAAGGATTTACCATTACACTGGACCCTGCTACCTATTTTTGATATTAGTTAAACTTCCTTGGTCATAAACAAAAATAAAATCAAACATTGAGGTCCCAAAGTGAAAAACTTTTTGAGTCGTTTTAGGACCAGGGTAAAAGTAAAGAAAAAAGACAAGTCTGATGGTGAAAACCTTTTTTAGGTGCCATTAGATGGAGCATTTCACCCTCTTTCAAATGAATCCCATGCCTCTTTTAGTTCTATAAATTCATGCCATTCAGGAATCAGTTTAGAACAATAATAAACATTTGATAAATTAGTTCAATATTTTCCACATACCTTTATTGAATGTCCTTTACTAGACCTTGGTGATTCAAATTCATCCTACGTGGGTGAACTCATCGAGCTAAGTGACCAACTAGATAAAGATGAAGGCCAATGTACTACTTTAATGACTATTTTAAAATATGGTTCCATAGTACTTGTGGAGGACACCACCAAAGTCAACATTAGAACACTTGTCGATCCCAAATGGATAAAACTTTGAGCATCCCTCACTGATGAGGAATGTGAAATTATTACTACCTTCCTTCAGGAGTTTGTTGATATTTTTTCATGGTTTTATTTAGATAAGCTAGGCTTGGACCCCACTTTCATTTTACATCATCTTGGTGTACACCCTAATGCTAATCCAATTAAATATAAGTTAAGGAAAATACACCCTCGCATAGCCATTCTTATCAATAAATAATTAAAATGAAGGTAGGGTGTATCCATCCTATTGATTGTTCAGAGTGGATATCTAATATATTCCCAGTCAACAAAAATTCATAAGGAATCATATTATGTACCAAATTATGATATATTATTGAATCATGTGTAAAGGATGACTTTCCTTTATCTAATATTAATATGATTGTAGATTCCATTGCAAGATATGAGATGCTATATCTTATGGATGGCTTCTCAAGATATAATAAAATTACAATTACACTAGAAGACGAACACAAGACAATGTTCACTACTCCATGGGGAATGTTTTGTTATTAAGTGTTACCATTTATCCTCAATAATGTTAGTGTCGCATAAAAAAATGCCATGACTATCATTTTTCATGATATGATACATGATATTATTAAAGATTGTATGGATGATATTTTGGGAAAATCCAAGACCAAATTGAGACATCTAGACATATTATCAAGAATATTTGAAAGATTTCATGAATACAAAGTCAAGGTTAAACCTAAAAAGTGCATTTTTATGTTACTTCAAGAAAATTTATAAGATACATTATCTCTCACCAAGGCATTAAAGTCGATCCAGCCAATGTTCAAGCCATTATAGAAATGCCTCCACCTTCAAATATCAAACAGATCCATAGTCTATAAGGTAAAATCTAATCTATTAGATTATTTATTTCTTATTTGGTAGATAGATGCCATCCCTAATATAACTGATTTAGATCTAAATATATTAGAAGAGAAACACCAAATGATAATTTCATTCACCCTGATTAAACAAATACAATATATTACAAATATATATAGGAAAACTATTTCCTATAATTAAGGAGATCATATCTCTGCCAATATCTCTCACAACCCTATAATAAATCACACTAACTATAAATGAATATATTATTACCATAATCTATTTGAATAAACAATCTAATAACTAACTCAACAATATACTATTTACCTCCCAACAAATATCAAATGTAAATACTCATGTAAAAGCTAATTCTTAACATTCCCCCCCTTAATTTTTACATGGTGCAAAAACATTTACACTCTCAACTGTAATATGCTCACCCTTTGTGGCATGCCTTATTTGACTCATGACCTTGATACAAAGAAAGGTTCACTCATTTCATGGTTTTAAATAGGTTTAACAAAAACATTGACATGAATAGGAACCTCCTATCCATTGTTCACCTCTGGTGGTTTTCTAGATCTACCACAAACATTTTCAATATCCATGGACTAATTTACATTAGTTTTTTTGTCCTTTCACTATGTTTTTACATCATGGAATTATGTTTGGAATTTTACACAAATTACATTACTTAAATAGGCATGTACTTATGTTCTTATTCAAATATATATCAGAAACTAAAAAACACACCACACTACATATGTCACCAAATCTTCTTGGGCCCCATTATTGGTGACTAATGAGAGGCTCTGAAACCTCCAACTTACATTTCCTCCTTCCTCTAGTTGAAGAAGTTTCTTACTCAGATGATGAAGTCATATATATCTATTACATATCACTTTAAATGGGATGGGTTCCCCTCATATGACTTTCACATTTGACATTTGAATTAGGACGCCGCATATAAGTGATAGTGTGTCCTTTACAAACAATTTTTTTTATTTTTGAAATTTTGGCTTTTAATATTGACATATAATAGAATAAGAACTATTGACATGAACTAAATGACTCAAATATATAATATGAATTTTGAGAAAATGACTTGACAATTTTTTTATTTTTTAAATGACATGTTGGACTTCACACACTAATAAACAAAAGTTGGACTTGACACACTAATAAACAAATACTTATATTGATCAAATAATTAATCAATCTAAATATTATGGACACTTGGACTTGTTGTAGCATAGAATTTTACCCTTGTAGGATATTTTTTAGGATCTCTCACTTCCAGCTATAATATTGGAGCAACCTTAGGCTGTGGGTATCATGTAATAAGGTTGAACATCTAGAGAAGGTTGTCTTCCTCTTGGTAGATCACCCAAACTAATACTTTTACTTGGAAAAGGGATAGAAAGGGGTATGGTATGAGTAATATCACTAAAAGGGTGATGCAACAAATTAAATTACACTCAAATAATCTATAAAAAAACACTAATTCAACATAAATATCATCTTTGGTCACATGATCTCATAAACTAGCCAATTTGCATCAGTGTTCACTAAACTAGGCTCACTAAGTAATAGATGAAACAAAGAGGGGTTCTAAAACTCACACTAAGCATCCATTAATGGCCAAAAAACCTCAAGTTTAGACTTTCAAATATCTTTAAAACACTTAAAAGAGGAAAGAAATAAGGATAATGAACATGGAAGAACACTTATTCACAAAGCCATCATACATAAGCTTGATAAACACAAGTTAAAGGTAAGAGATAGGTGAAAAATAATCTTATTTCCTTAAATAGGTAGTTCTTACAAATTTTTACAGGATTTTTCCTTATCAAATGAGAATATCTTACAAAAATGGGAGATATATGAGAAAAGGGAAAGAGAGAGAGGAGAAGAAAGCAATCAAAAATCAATAAATGAGACACAACCACCTTTCTATCAATTATCACTAATCCTTCCTCAACAAAATAACCCTCATTAGTCTAAATAGTCTTCAAGCCCTCTCATTAGTTTAGAAACACACTAGAAGACAAAACTTTTTGATGTTGATGATGTCATGATCCACTCACAAAGGAAAAGTCTCCAAAGACTTTGAAAACCCATTGAATGTTCCACTAGTCCTCCCAACATCCAAACTTCTCTCTCTTTTACTTTTACACCCCCTCCACTTGCTCTTCTAAAAGATGTTTGCCAAAAGGTTAGTTGACTTGGTAATTAGTGTTTAACTAACCATGGAAGTTATCTTTTGGAGTTTGATTTTTTTATGTTTTCTTCTATTTTCAACTTTACTTTTCTCTTCCAACCTGAAATAAACTCCATGAAACCTGAAACTCTCATAGACCCCACTTATGGAGGCCTCAAGCTTGAGCCACCTTCAACCAGTTGCTTTGAAACCTGCTCCCAAGACCATTTGGTACCATAAAGACCACTTGGGGACCTGAAAAAGACTTAAATACATCCATGTAATGCATATGAGGAAGAAAATTAATATTTTTACAACCTTCAAGACCTACAACTATGGTGGAAATCACCATAAACTTGCAACAATCCATAAAATGTCAAAAAAAATTAGTTTTTGACCCTTTAGCTCAGAAAGATGCCATAAAAACCCTTTTGAATATATCTAAGTACCATAAAAATATTATTTATGTCCTATTATACCTTTTCTATGGCTTTAGACCATTTTTCTCTTTGAATACTTGCAAACATAAGCATTTTTTAGCCATTTTTGGGCCTCCTAGGCACCCAAACATACCATATTCTTCTAAAAAATAGGTTTTTCAGGATATTTAAGGATCCCTATATACATTATAAGTGGTTTCCAATTTATTATAGGCTATTTTATGTACCTATGAGTCCAAAAACATAAAACTAGTCAAAAAAATCCTTTGGTAGCTCAAACAAGCTCACTTTCAATATGATTGTTCATGAAATTAAGACTTATATTCCACCACTTATTGACATTTATATATATCTAATATACTCCTTAAAAATATCTAAAAATATTGGGCTCCCATGTGGAAGGTATGAAAAGATACATACATAAAGATAATTGCCTATAGGGTTTGCAAGCATTATGAACATGCTTACACTCTTAGTGATTGTTCATAAAACGCAGGCCCTTAACAAAAATAAATACAAATTAATTTAAATTAAATATGGGTAATCAAAACATACTACAATCATTTGTCCCAACTCTCCATGGTATGAAAGATATGAGCATCTGAAGAGGGGCTAAAATTGGGTGTCTTAGGCCTAAAAAGCTTGAATTCTTCCAAAAGACCAATTTGACATTCTTGTTGATCTTCCTTGATTTAAATAACCTTCATGTAACCTAAAAAATCTTATATTACCCCTTTATTATTTCACCTTGCATTGGAAGCTCTGAGAGTGTCTTTTGGTGTAATAGGCCTTCAAACAAGCTTTAAGGCCTAATTAGCCGAATCTAAAATTTGGAGTTATTGGACACATATAGTATGATATGAGGTTAAAACAAAAAATGTACATTCTCCTTGCCTTATTAAACTTGTACTCTCCTCTTTAAATGATCAAAAATCCAATTTTGTTCTTTATGCCTTTGAGACTGCCTGTGGGGTTTGGAGCTTGCCGGTATGTTGCATGGATTTTGGAATGTGAACATTATTTAAATATATTTAAGATTATTAAAACCATACTATAATTTATTTTCAAACACTTTAAATAATTTTAAATCTCAATCACACCTTAAAACTCCAAAAAGTATGCCCGCACCAATGGTGACTGTCATGAGACATGGAGGGGATTGTGTCAAAAAATATGGAAATTAAGCTTGTCATATTACCTTTAAAATATTTTTTATAGGTATATTAGGTCATGATTACAAATCCTACAAATTTTGAAATCTTTTGGATGCATTCTTTGTCTTATAGATGAATTTTACCAAACCTTACATTGAGCTGCCTACATGCTTCCTCCATGTCTAAACTTATCTTTCTTAAACATTTTGCTTGAAAAATTGAATGTGATCAAATAAATATGTAAAATTATGTTTCCAACATCATATTATACCATTTTAAGACCTATCCAAGGATTAAACTCCCCATTATCACTCAAAATTGAGAAAAGCTTCGTTTGATCTCCAATGGCTACTTGTTGACTGCAAGAGGTCTATGTAAGAAAAAAGAGTATTTTCACCTTTATTATTACCTTAATTATGTCATGGGATGATTTTATGTGTCATGGAGACAATTTTTATCAAATTTCATGATTTTACTTGACCTTTAGATGCCCCAAAATGGCCAATTCTTCCAAGATAGGCTCCAATGTTGATCGTGATTAGACATGGGGTTGACTGTACTAAAATAGTGAATTGTTCCCCTTATCAAAAAACCTCAAAAATATTTTTTTTGGGTATATTATTTCATAATGAGTCTCTCAATCAAATTTTGTGATTAGATCATGCATATTTTGGCATGTGGACCCATTTTGCCAAAAGTTAGTGACATGTTGCTTGCCTAGTCAAGATTCAAAACTAAGTTTTCCTCCTTTTTGCCTTGTTTGCATCATATTACTTGTTCCATCATGGTTTAATTGGTACATATTATATTTTCTAAATAAATAAATTATCACCACCTTATTTCAAGCTTTCCTTTTCACCCTGTCATGGCTATCTTTTCCTTCATTAGTTATGTATGCATTAGAAAGTATTGATTGTCTTTATGAGTTTGGATCTTGTCCATTAGGAAATAACCTATTATTTCCTTTTAAAACCTCATAAATATTCTAAGCATTTGAAAACAACTCTATTTTTCATGATATATTCATGTAGGCCTCATTTCCCAAACATGGCTTGGTCAAAAAGTGGACCTACAGGTTGGGGCCTATAGGTCACCTTTTGAGTAGATATGCCACCTTAAGAACATACTTAGACTATAACCTTACTATTTTTATCAACCATATCATTTCACTAGCCTTGTTATATATACTCTTGAAGCATGTGTTGAGGATAAATATATTTGAAACCACCTTTCTCATTGACTTCTTACTCACTATGAGTATTAATAGGTTTGTGATTGTATAGACTTTTTGAAGGTTACTCCAATTATACTTATGATTATCTAAATTTCATTACATGTATATAAAATCTTGTATCATTTTCATAGTCATAGGGTCCTCATTTCTTAACACCATGTACTACTTCATGATTGTCCTTGATATCTTGGCCTCACCTCTCCTTAGGTTGTTATAGCTGACTTTCATGAGGTAAATCACTATAGGTTGTGTTCCATTGAAACATTATGTTATAAAATAAATCTTTATGTTATATCTTATCCTTCAAAACTAGGCAACAACCCTATTGATCCTCAATACACAAAAGTTGCTTCTTTATTCTTTAACTCAGTGACCTTGCATACCTTAAAATGCCTTTAGCCCATCTATAGGTTTTAATAATTATTTCCTAACTATAGATCATGTTTGAATACCCTCCCATGACCTTTTGACCTCATTCCATAATCATTATTCATGAAACTTCCATAGCTCATTTTTATTCACTCATTCACCCTTTTTCACAAGCCCTCACTCACTAGCTCCTTGTTAGGCAATCTTCTTTAGGTCTCAAGTATCAAACCTTGATATAAGTATTAGAGACTCAATATTATAACATATATGGTCTTAAGTTATCAAAAATACTAGTCTTGACCTCCTTAAAGTTCTCAAATACCTAACAACTCTTACTTCCACACGTAAAGTTCACCATGACCTCTCTAGGCTTATAGCCCTTTTTTATGCATTCCCATTTATTTGATAAAAATAGGAACTCATTTTAAGTTTTAAACACATTTATACCCACCCTCTATCATCTTAGAAGTATTTTTCAATTTTTATGGGCTAACTCCACACCTAAACCACACGTCCTTTGTAAACCACCCCCTTATTAGGCCTAATTAGCCCTATCTCAAATCAATAATTATAGAAACCATATTTTTCTATACTCTCTAAAGATTAAACCACATTATTAACTTTTTACATGTATATACAGTCAATATTACCAAGTTTCACTAATTTTCAAGGGTTAGAACTCTTTCTATAGGGTTTTTAGTCTTGAAACCCTAGGCAGTCACCCTGCACAAGCTGATAGCATTATAAATTCATTTTCATGAGTTTGAGATCATATCAAAAGGATATAATACCATTTATAGGTCCTTATAAACCCTTCCCATCTTATAAAATAGGTTATAGGTCCTATTGAATCCATCTAATGTCTATAAACAACAAAACACAAGTGACTACATGCTTTTTTTAGGATTGTGTAAGGGTTTCATGAGGTGTCATACCTCTTTCTTTGGTTTATTACCATGGTGGACAAAATAATACCTATAAAATTTATTTATTACCCTCCCACACATTTCTAAATAGTTTATAACCATTTTTTAACCCTTAAAACACTTGAAACAACTTAAAACACAAAGCTCCAAACTCTCTTTACAAGATTGTGTTAGGACATACAATGCTTAAGATCCATTTTTTGAGTTTTATGTGGTCCCAATACCTCATTAATTTTTAATTAGGACTTTTATGTAACCCTAAAACTATTCCAATCATTTTTTTACCATTCTTAATCAATAAAAACATATGGAATCAATAATTTAGGCCTGATACACTCTCAAAAAATGACAACTGTGAGACATAGGGAGAGAGAAATAGGTGTATATTGAGATTTATGAGGTATAAATACATAATTATTTTTTAATTTTAACATGTAATATATTGAAAAACTATTAAAATCATTATATTTCATCATATAACGCTTTAAATTCTTCAAAAATTCCTTTTCTGATTATCTACATTTGCATGCTAAAATCCTAAATTTGGTCAACTTGCACTTTTCCTCATTTTACCTTGAAGTTTTGAATATTTTCAATATAAATAGGTTATTGAAGGATTAAAATCACTCAAAAAAATTTCAAAAATACTCACATTATGTCAAAACCACCCTCATACGTTAAATCCCTTCAAGAAGCTTGTCTAGCTCCACATTCTCCTCAATGAACAAACATAGGACTGTGTAAAAATAGTGGGTAATTACACTAGTTATTTGGATAAAAAATTAATTCTCCAAGAACTCATATCCGCCTACTTGACTGTGTAAGAAAACAAGTGTGGTTGTAGGTTATGTTTTGGATGTAGTCTTGACTGAGCACTAGGTAATTTGGAACCCTTCCTATCCTAGTTTGATTTTATAATAATTGGGATAAGAAACCATTCATTATTATTAAACTCCATCATGAATCATGTAACTTCATCATTCTTGTCAATTTTTATGCATCAAGATATATACCCTAAGAACCCTACTGTTATAGGTGTACTTTTAGCCTATAGGTACTATAGGTCTCCTTATAGATTATTATTTATGTACAAAATCATGAGGTTTAATTTATTGTATAAATTATATAATAACACTTTACAAACATAAATATCCCTATTGAAGTGATCAAAACCCCCTGATGTACATTCAAAGCATGATCTTCCATTCTTATGTTTATTGTAGGGTGACCTTATTTAAAAGGTGATAACTTTTAGGTCCAAACACTTGATCTCACATCCATGATGGATTTATCCTCATATTATGGATTTATTTATTTTTATATACCTTAAATAAGGCCTCTCTCACCTTGACTCTTCATTGTACCTCCATGACCATACCTTGGTTGTAGTGTACTGTTGTAAGTGCTTTCATTGATTGTATATGATGCTTGATTGATGCATATGTCCTTTTGATCAAACCCTTGGATCTCTCTAGAAATGAAACCATGAAATAGAGATGGGTTTAAGGGTGTTGAGGTGAATATAGAATGAGGACACCTTAAAGAGGGTGGAACAAAGCTTGAATAGTGAGAATGGTAGTGGTATGACAATGGTAATAGAGATGAATAAAATGGAGGTGGAAAGGAGAATTGGGAGCATGATAAGACCATATTGATGATTTATATGAAAAAAAAAACATATCATACACAACCTATATCATTTTGGATGCCTTTTAAGGAGGATAAGGAGCTAAATTTGAAACCTAGTATTATGTTAGGAACCTTAAAAAAAGATAAACAACCTTAATATTTTCTAATAAGGGTTATTTCAAGTTGTTCCTTGATCAAAGAAATATTTTCATTATGGATATATCCATATTCATTGTAAATTTGAAAATAATTATTCCCTCATCACTTGGTGCGCATTAATTACAATCAAATGAACCTATTGAAACTTCTCATTACCTCTTTTCACTCTGAGACAGGATAAAGACTATTGTAGATGGTGTTTTTCCATGCAAGACTAGTCCTAATTTGACCTATCAAGGATTTTATGAACTAAATGTATTTATTAGTAAATATCACTTGATTAATTTCATGTGGAATAATTATGAGGAGGTCCATTATCCGTCTAACTTGGGTTTTACTCTAAAATTGATCAAATGAACCTTTCACAAGGATAACAAGTAAAATAGGTTTTATGCCATAAGTAACATCTTGGGATGAATTATATGATGATAAAAAATTTAATAGGTCATATTTTACCCTGAAATAACTCTCCTAAAACCATTATTTCTCATTGAATTTTTAAGTGAAACAACAGAAGAAAACCTAGACCCTGTATGGATGAGTAGGCCACCTAGACACCCTTGAAATATTAGAGATTGTTCATAAAGATGGGGAGATTAACCAAAAAAAACTTAAACAAATTTAAATAAATTATTTTCCCTATAACTACCCAAAATATTCTTAACCAACTCTCTCTCTCTCTCCTAACCTTATCGAGTGAAAACTTGAGGCTTTCCTAGAGTTGTCCAAGACTGCCCAAAATGATTTTTCCTTACATGAAAAACCAAAGATTGTATATGAAATAAAACACTTGGGAAATATTTTTTATGATTTAAATGACCTTTAAATCCTTATTTAAACCTCATAAAAAAATTTGACCTCAATTAATGATAGAAAACTTATTTCATGCCTATTTGCAGCCAATAGGTTTTCCTTACATCTGTTGGTTCTTATGCTTGAATCTGATTTCATATGCCTATGATGGGATATTAGGGACACAATTTATTCCTTAATATTATATTTTATCCCCTATATCAATCAAAACCTTCAAAAATATGATCAACCAAAGCTCCAAAAGGCTCTAAAATGCATCCTTTTGCTCCCAAACTCCTCTCTTCCACTCCAAATGACTTGAAATGGCATTGAACATGTCCAAAAGGGAAAATAACACCATAATTATGTGGTATTAAGTAAAAAACAATTTAATTCCTCAAAATTTTACTTTTTCACTTGAAACTTCTATTTTCAGGACCCATAAGTCATCTAATGCACTTTTGGGGGTTTTTTGGGCATAGTAGCTTCTCTAGAACTCATTTTTGACTTGTCAGAATATTTGAGAATTTTTGAAAACCTCCTTAATTCCCCTAAATTATTAAACACCCTGAAAACCTATTGGATCCTTCACTTGTAGTTTTAGACCTGTTTCTAGGCCTTTGCCTCAAAATCTCCAAATTCACCTTAAAACTTGCCTAAGTTGTTTCAATATCTTGAAAGTGATATGTGGTACGGTCATGAATTTTGTATTATCCTTCCACCATTGGATCACAAACTTAACAAGAACATTTTTCAACTTCTCACACCACATTAGGATCTCCCAAGATATTACACTGCATCATCAAGCCAAGAATAAAAAAGACTAGTCATGGGGGTAGAAGGTTACTAAATGGTCCAAGAGAATGGCATAATCCATCTAGGAAAAAATTTCATATGTAGGCTAATTTTGGCCAATAAGACTAATATACTATTTTGGATAACTAAAATTAACTCTGACTTGAGACATAACTATTACCTCAAAAACCTAAATGACATGTAATATAAAGATTATAAATAAAATCTCAAACTAAACAAAACTTTAAAAAAACAAATAAACTATAACCATGACTCTAAGATTTAATTCAAACCTAAAGACCTAAAAAATGCATGTGTTGTCGAGTATGGACAATGAGCCAAATGGAGGATTCAAATGTGTCAGTGAGACATGGTCCTAAGCATAAAAACTATGATTTGCTTTGCCTTTGGGATATGGAGTTTGAGGATTGAATTGATAACAAATTGAATAATGTGCATAATTAGACGCAAAAAGAGATCCATGATTTACCAGGTTGTGTAGATGTTTGATGCATAGAAAGATCCAAAAATACACTAAATTAGATGTATAACTGATAAAATACTTTGGAAAATCATGACATCAAGTGACTCTCAACAAAGGTATAATCATGCAACAAATGCATGAAGGCAGATTCAATGTTGTTCACCATTGATTTTTACCAAACTAAAGTAGTCTTATGGCATCTATATTTCCATTCTTTGTTATATGGATCTGATATCTCCAATGTTATGTGGATTCAACCAAACATTTTAATTTATTTCTTCAACTCTTTTGAGGTGATTCAAACTTCACATCACACTAATCTCCAATTGCAAAAGGACATCAACAAAGAACTAATTAATTTATATTAAAATATTCCATATTTGGAGAAATAAAACCTTATTAAGGTTGCACGCTACCAACAAAAATCTATTCTATACTGTAAGACTAAAAAAAGACTACTTTGAATCTAATCTAAAATTTTCCAACAAAATAATCTCTCATTAGTTTGGGAAACCATAGCTTGTAGTGGATCTGCCCCTTCCCAAATTTAATAGACCATTGACTTGGTCTAATTCTAGATAATAGAACTGGTTCATATCTGATCATATTAAAAGATTTGAACATAGAGATAGAGAAAATATTTCAAACACCAAATTATAATTTCATTCACTCTGATTAAACATATATGACATATTACAAATATATAGTAAAACTATTTCCTATAATTAGGGAGATCATATCTCCACCAATATCTCTCATAACCCTATAATAACTCATACTAATAAACTGACTATAAACAAATATATTGTTACCATAATATATTTGAATAACCAATCTAATAACTAAATCAATAATTTATTATTTACCTCTCGATAAATATTGAATGTAAATACTCATGTAAAAGTTAATTCCTAATAATCCCTTCACTCATCTTCTAAAGAAGGGTACCATTTTCTCATGGAATGATGATTGTCAATAGGACTTTGAACAATTAAAATAATATTTTTCAAATCCCTCCATTCTAGCTCGACCTACACCTAGAAAGTCATTACTTATATACATCTCAGTAACTAATTGTGCCTTGGGGGCACTCCTAACACAACACAATGATCAGGGGAAAGAATGATCAATATACTATTTGAGCTACATATTGATTTCCTATGAACATAAATACAACTTAGTTAAGAAATATTGTTTATTCATTGTATTTTCAACCTAAAAATTATGCCATTATATGCTCAAAAATAAGATCATTATCATAACTAAAGTAAACCTACTCAAATATCTAATTTCTAAGGTAACTTTGACTGGTCATATCGATAAGTGGATCATGCAATTGAGTGAATTTTAGATTCAACATGTTCATGAAAATTCCATAAAGGTACATGCACTTGTAGATCAGATTGTTGAACACCCTTCTCATATAACAAGCACCTTGTTTTAAATTTTATTGATGAGTCGATCATGACTCTCAACAATACTTCTTTTATGCATTAATACTAAACCCTTTATTTTGATGGTTCCTACACTTCTATTGGATTAGGAGATGGTATTATCTTCATCACACCATAAGGGGATCTCATTCCCAAGGAATTTCACATTGGTTTCACTTAAACCAATAATATTATAAAAATATGAAGCACTCATTGTAGGAATTCATCTAGGAATACAATGGAACACTAAGCATTTATATGTTCATGGAGACTCTCAGCTAATCATTAACCAGGTGATAGAGTAATATCAAACCAAATATGACAAACTTATTCCTTACAAGAATATGGTGGATCATCTTAGACATAGCTTTGAACATGTTCAATTTGAACAAATTCTAAGAGTTAGTAATAGAGCTATCAATATAATGGCAACAAGTGGTTCCCTAATATCAATTATAAATCATGCTATTAATTACCAATTTTTTTATTGAACATCTCTTATAGCAAGCTCATAAAAATTAACAATCTAAAATAGTATGTGATATTGTTGGTCCCACCTCACCTTGGTACTCTGACATATATGCTTACCTTCATGACAACATTTTCCCTTCTAACCTTTCTCATAAAAAAAAGTAATTGCCAAGCCAAAGCATCTAAAAAAACCTTGATCCAAATATTGTTAATGATTTTATCCATGATTTACATCTACAACTATTTTCTTCCCTCTGGGTATATTGTACTGACACCTACACCCCTAAAGGAGAAACACTGTACTCCCTTATTCATGGTGCAAAATCTATTTTCCCTATCAAAATCAAGTTACCCTCTTTACACATTTCATTGAATAATATCATTGATGAGGAGGAATACAGAGTTCCTTGATCATAGGAATTATACCTACTTGATGAAAAATGATTCGTTGTTTTGAACAACCTCCAAGCTTATCAAAAGAGATTTGCCATAGATACAACAAGTGTATCAAACACAAAGACTTTGAACTTTATGTTCTTTTCATGAAATAAAACTAGAATAATACCAATGCCACCCATAAAAATAAGGGTAAATTCAAGCCTAATTAGATGGGCCCATTCATCACCATAATGAATTATAAATCTAGAGCGTACATGTTGGCCACACTAGATGGACAAGAGCTAGATGAGCCTATGAATATTATGCATCTCAAGTATTATTACACTTGATTTACTTGAACATTATCTATGAGGACCCTTGCTTGGGGGCATGACCTAAAACCACTATCCTTTCATCTCATTTCTAATTGAGTTAGCTCATCTTGATATTATTCCTCATCCTGTTACCATTCTTGATTCTAATTTATTAGTACAATAAATGATTATAAATGTTAGATTTTAGAGAAAGTTTCAAGCAAAATATTTAGATTTGGTCACCATCATAACATTCAGGATGAATAATATCTTCGAGTAGATTATGTATGATTTATGTTTTGATTATATTTAAAACTATATCTTTTTGCTTTTGATAAATCCTATACCATTTATTTTAATCATATGTCATTCCTATTTTCAACCCTATTTTTGATTCATATTAATATTTTCAAGGGTTAAACTACATTGACCTCATGTAATTTTAGACTATGTAGGCAATGCTTAGTTTATGAGGTCAATTTGGTCATCCCTTTTCCACACTCTCATTGTTTTGTGAACAACCTAAAACATAGTCTTGCCTTTTGTGAGCAACCTAAGCCATGCTCTCACCATTTTGTGAGTTGTTAGGAAAATAAACATTCATACATGTGCAATTAAATCAAATGTGGAAATAAAAAAAGCTACAAAAAGAGAAAACAAGATTAAAAAACCATTACACAAGAGATACGTGGAAACCCTACTAAACTAGCTAAGAAAAAACCATGGGGCAAAGGCAGCATTCAGACTTCATATTCCATCAGCAACTCTCCTATACAATAGCTCCTCTCAACATCTCTTTTCTAGTTCTTAGTAGCACTTAGGCAACCAAAGCTTGAAACCAAGACTTATAGGCTCCAACCTTCAACATCATGATGCTAATACCATAGCATCCAAGGGAGTTCCAAGCTTCTACCTCTTTCTCCAAGGATCTACTCCATACTTCTAATACACTAGGTGAGCCATGCTCTCTAAGCCTTACAAGATCTAACCACCTAAGCATGATGATGCTTACAACCCAAGAATATAGGTGAGTTAGAATTACAAACCTTTCAAACTAAAACCTTATATCATGTAAGTTTAAACTTGTAAGGATCCAAGTTATATAGTAAATGGATAATCAATATATAAAGAGGAGTAATGCATTTGAAGCATTTTACAACATGAGAGAGAGGGGGGAGAGAATGAATAGTGGCCCAAATAAATTTGACCCACACATGAATGGGGTGTCATGTGATCTCCAAAGGTGTTTATCACCATGTGAAAAATTCTTTAAATCATATTCACTTTAGACAATAACATGTACCACCTCCATGTGGCTCTAAAACTTGCTCCCCACTTCCACAAGTGAGTCCAAATACTGAATAATGTTATTCTTGTCTTATTCTTCAAGGGTCAACAAATTATATTCCTACTCTAGACAAGCCCATGTGCCACCCTATGTGACTCCAAGAATTTCACCCCACTCACACATGTGAGTCCAATCTATAATAGTGTATTCTTATCTTCTTCTTCCATGTGACCACACAAGTTCAAAAGGTGTTGCAATCACCTTTTAACTTTATACACACATTGATATCATGGGTCCCCTTACAAATTTGAACCATGCATGACTCTTTATCTTTTAAACCATGTGACAACCCACATGTGACTCATTAAGTACAAAACACATGTCCTCTAGTGGAGTACTATGCCCCACACCTATCATGTCATCTTGATCACATTTTGGGACCCCTCATGGGTTCACAGCCACATCACCTTTCTACCACATCACCTTCCTACCATATCACCTATATGACATGTCACATCACCCATATGCCATATCACATGAATAGTGACTATGAATAGTGCATGTGAATAGTAGCTTCACACCCTAGTAATCTCCCACTTGAAGTCATATACATATGTCTTTACCACACTTGTGTCTTCTACCAATCAACTACCACACAACTACTATCAATGTCAATGCCCACTAATTTTACAAAAAAGCCTAGTAGAAGTTTTTTTCACTACTAAAACTTCTTTTCCCTAACTGGCTTTGTCAACATCTACATTCCAATAGTAGATTAGAAGCAATGTGAAGTGATTCCCACTTCACCACAGACCCATCCTTTAGGATTATACCATGAACTACTCACTACTCTGATTGCTTGGAAGTATCCAATTTAGTGCACACCATAGATTACATAAGGCTTCTTGATTTTGATGAATATAATACATAAGACATCTATGTCTCCTCCTCCTTATTTTAGGACACTCCATAATAAAACTCACAAAATATCAAGAAGTGGGATATTTGACTTTATTATTTTCACATCCACTATGCATCTCCATCCTTGGTTTGTTCCTTCATCTCATCCTATTCACATGAGACATCACATAGTGATCATGTTGGGTCTTGTATCTAACATGCCATCTACACATAAAATCAACCTTTGATAAACCTTAGTTCTCCATGAAGATAATCATATACCACATCAGCATACTTGTTAGAATTCTTACAGTCTTCAATTATTCAAACCATTAACTCTTTTCCTCATCCATGTATCCCTCTTGGCTACTCTAACTCATCATGATACGACCATGTAGGAATTATGCTTTCACATCTAGTTGATCTAATAGTAACAAGTGTACATAGCACTCTTGATAGTAGTTAACAACATGAGAGAATAACCATATAATTCAATCACATGACTCCTCCATATATGGCATATAACTACCCACCATGATTAACATGGTACCCATCCTTAGTTCTTGGAAGTCATCATGATAATTAGTGCATCACTACACCTACTGAGTTTTTGAGCCCAAAAAATACAATCAAGTTTCATCCTTATCTATTGCATGTCAAACACATGACCTTCTCCTTCCATGAAACCTTAGGTCTCTTGTTAATCTCCATCCATCTTGCACTACTTTAAAAAATAGGAGAAAATAACACACAAAATTGAATACTTGACTTCTATATGTATCAATCGCTACCCACCATGATCAACATGGTATCCATCCTTAGTTCTTAGGAAATCATCACACTATTCAGTACATCACTGCACCTATCAAGTTTTTGAGCCCCAAAAATATATTCAAGTTGTATCCCACTCTCTCACATGTCACACACACATGACCTTCTCCTTCCATGGAACCTTAGGTCATATTTATTATTATCCATCCACCACTACAATAGGTATAAATTTAGGTTTCTAGTACTTCCTCTTCTACATGGATTTTTGAATATCTCAACCAACTTTTTATGGTAGTAGGATCCCATAATTTATATCCCCTTATCTAACTAAGAACACAAAAAGGTACATGCCTTGTCACACCCTCTATACTCACCAATAGAGACTAGCTTGCTCCACCATAAATTATGTAGTTGCTTATTCAATAGGAACACTGTGTTGGTGTTGATCTATCTGGTAAAGCTTGTTTAGATTTTCCTCCATTTCTTCATCTACATCTTCATCTTCCATGGAGATAAATACTTACCATGCAAACTTTTTTTTGTTTCATATCTCGGTATCTCCACCTGTAGCTCCCACTTGGAAAAAACCATCCAATAACCATGGCTCTAATACTAGATGTTAGGAAAACAAATATTCCTACATGTGCAAGAAAATAAAATGCAAAAATAAAACAAGCTTCAAAAAGATAAAACAAAAGGGACAAACCATTACATAATATATACATGGAAACCCTGCAAAACCAACTAGGGAAAAACCATAGGGAAAAGGTACCATCCAAATTTCATATTCCATCAACTCTCTTCTACAATAACTCCACTCAATAACTCCTTTCTAGTGCTTACTATCACACATGTGAACCAAGCTTGAAACTAAGCCTTACAAGCTCTAACCTCCAACATCATGATTATAATACCATATAATCCAAGAGGGCTCCAAGCTTTTACCTATTTCTCCAAGGATCCACTCCATGATTGTAATAGAATAGGTGAGCCATGTTCTCTAAGCCTTATAGGCTATAACCACATAAGCATGATGATGCTTTCAACCCAAGAATCTAGGTGACTTAGGCTTATAATCCTTTCAAACTCCAACCTTATATCATGCAAGTTCAAACTTGCAAGGATGCAAGTCATCCACTAAATGGATAATCAAAATACAAAGAGGAGTAATGTATTTATAGCATTTTAAAACATGAGAGAGAGGGGGGGAGAATGAATAGTGGCCCAAATAAATTAGATCCACACATGAGTAGGGTGTCATGTGATCTCCAAAATTGTTTATCGCTATGTATAAAATTCTTCAAAGCATCTTCACTTTAGACAAGAACATGTGCCACCTCCATGTGGCTCCAAAACTTGCTCCCCACTTCCACAAATGAGTCCAAACACTAAATGATGTTATTATTATCTTATTATCCAAGGGTTAACAAAGTATATTCCTACTTTAGACAATTCCATGTGCAACCCCATGTGACTCCAATAATTTCACCCCACTCACATATGTGAGGCCAATATGCAATAGTGCATTCTTGTCTTCTTTTTCCATGTGAACACACAAGTCCAAAATGTGTTGCAATCACCTTTTGACTTTCTCCACACATGGAAATCATGGGTCCCCTTACAAATTTGACCCATGGATGAATGACCCTTTGTATTTTAAACCATCTGATAACCCACATGTGACTCATTAAGGACAAAACACATGTCCTCTAGTGGAGTAATATGCCCCACACCTATCACATCATCCTAATCACATCCTGGGACCCTCCATGGGCCCACTATAATGTCACCTACCTACCACATCACCTATATTCTAATTCACCTACATGACACATCATTTACACACCCACATGCTAAATCACTTACAAACCTTGTCACCATGAATTGTGGCTTCACACCCTAACATGAGAAACCAAAGCCACACTCTCATCATTTTATGAGCAAATTAAGCCATGTTCTTGTCATTTTACAAGAAACCTAAGCCATGCTCTCACTGTTTTATGAGTTAAACCATTATGTACCTCATAATCCTCCATTAAGTTGAGGCTAGAACCTAAAAATATTCAAAATAGTCTAAAAACCCTATTTTTTTTTAATTTTCAAAAACAACCTAAAAATCAAAAATTTCAAAAAAGGATTTATAATTTCCATGAGAGATATTAAGCCATAAAATTTTTGATTATTTTATCATCATTTTTTCTAGTGGCCTTTGGCTCTATTCTAGATGGTATGGTTTATTGCATTTATTAGGTGGGAACCCCTTATCTAACCATGACCATTACCATTTTCTATTTGTCATTTCTTGATCATGTTCACTCCCATCTCTAAGAGAACTATTATCACCAAATCTTGCACCCTAGAAGAGGGTCGGCAAGCCTCTTCTAGATTTGGGAAACATGGGAACACTTATAGGTATGTGGGTGTACCTATAGTGGAAGTGATTATTTAGATTTAAGGGCTAGCTCCTTGAATGTATCTTGAAATGCTTATCACCTATATAATGCTTTCTTGTGGGGAAAAGAGTTAGAGTTTTCATGAAATTATCCTACTCTAATGGGTTTATACACCAAGATGTTTTCCACAATACTATCATACTCTATCAAAAAGAGACAAGGCATACAACACCAGTTTAAGATTTTTAGAATGCACTAGCATTACTATTTCAATATGAAGGTGATATGCATGAAGACTATCTAAGGTAAGTGAAACCATAGATCAATTGTAGATACTAAGGCTCATTGTAAACTTAAGAACATATCCATATACTTAACAACACTTCATATGACCTGTTAGGCTAAAATCACTTACATCAAACATGGAGGGATTGAAAGAAGGCAATGATAGATGGATGTCTCTTAACCATTCACTATACATCTCTTCACACACTTTGACAAGCTGATATATGAACTCAAACCAAATTGCATTTATTATTCTAAGGAAAAGTACAATTTCAAAACCAATAGGGATTCACCATACATGGTGTGGTCTTTTTTTACAAAGGCCAAAATGGTAGCTATTTATAGAACTTCAAAGAGAGGAGAAAAGAATGAAGTTCAATGGTCACTAAAACACATGTCTAAATAATAGGAGTTATGTTGTAAGGGACTGAAGTTTGAAATAGACCATGAATGTCTCTTAAGACAAATGTCCATATAAACCATGATAAGCTCTCCAAAATGGTGTAGAGACTCTTCAACTAACTTTATGAAACTGCCTTCTTCATGGATCATCCCTTGAGCCTTTGAAACTGAAATAGGATAGTCAACACATACACTATGATAGTTATCGCCATTTTTTTGGTTGTTATCTATCTTATAATAATTTTAATTTACCATCTAAAATCACTCATTGCTTTCTTGGACTTCATTATTTACATTTGGTAGTCATTATTTATTTTGGACCTCAACTAAGCTCTCATGGCAGCATATGAGTCTAAGATGCTTGCTCTGTTATAGAGTCTTTTGATCCTACATGACTACCTATGTGGCAATCCTTTTCCATGTTGCTCATTCCATTCTAAAATTATCTCTATCATTGTTTGAACACGTATCCCATCTTTTTCATCTAGAGTCCAATCTAATTTGCACAATCAACCCCACCTAGAGTCTCTCTACTTTGACTTTTAGTGTTGGCCATTAATCATTGACCTGGGGTCTTGAGATCATGACATCTATTAGTATTGCATTTAATCTAAGCTCCTTTACCTTTGACTCTCACTTATGTCATTAGATCTATTTTTACAATTGAAGACGAGTCATAGATCATGATTTGATCCCAAGATTCATTGATACTTTGACTTTACTCACATTGTTGGATCTAGATATATGCTTGAATGCTAACCATTGATCTATTGGACCCACTATTTGAACTCTAATGGTTATTTACCATGGCTTAAATTTAATGTCTACACTCCCATCATAATTTTACTCCCAATGATTATTTTTCATGACTTAAATTTGAGGTCTACATGGTCATCAATAATATTTGTGAGACCATCAATGATGTCTACACGACTATCATGTTTTAAACGCCAATGATTTTTTACCTGGGCTCATTTTTTATGTTTATGCAAATTTCATAATTTATTAGATCAAATTTCCTAAAATGATTCAATTCTATTATAGACTTTATTTTGGGTAATTTCCTTGGGCTCTTTGTCTTCAAGATAATTTCCCTACAAGAATGATGGCTTTGGACTTTTTACACCAGCCAATTTTCCTAAAATAATATGGGTCATTGGGTTTTATGTTTTAGACATTTTGTCTGAAATAATATGTCTTTAGCCTTTTATATCAGACAATTTATCTAAAATAAATCAAACTTAGCTCTTTTTCCATGGATGAAATGTTTAAAGGAATTTTTTCTTCGAGGAAATTGCTAAGACAATTTTCTTGAAAGAAATAGTACTTCAAAAACTTTGTAGTGAGCATTTTACTTGACTGAAATGAGTCTTTAAAACTTTTGATTTGGCCAATTTTTTTGACAAGTTCCTAATACTTAGCCAAAAAACCAAAAATAATTGCACCAAAATAATTATTAGCACTTAGCTCGAATACCCAAATGAATGTGTACTTCTCCAAATAAAATGGTAAAAATTCCCAAGTACTAAACAAGTTTTTAAGTCCACAAGTTCTTCTAGATTTGTTCTACCAACTGCCACTTGATCTTTGAAATCTCAAAACACTTTTGAGGCCTGTGTAAACTTGTTCCATGCTCTGACTACTTGAACATTGTGAAAACCTTCCACTCTCATATATGACTCTAAAATGACCCCTAATATATAAAATGACACAAGGTCTAAACTAGACTATGACCAAAACTAGAATGGTATATGAGATGACATCAGATAAACTATGCAACACCCTATGATGATATAATAATCCCCTATACAAGATTTCAACTATAGTAGGTTGACCTATTTTGACTTGAGGTAGAAATGGTCAACATCTTTGGTGATTTCCCAAGGGTGGCATGCTTGTTATGCCATGACCAGTTGCCTAATCATATCCATTGGGATATGAAGCCACATGTATAGTAGGTTTGGCATAAAAATTGCCTTTAACAACACACAAAACACAATAAAACCAAAAATAATAAACACACAAGATAAGAAACTAATCAAAAACACACTTATGCTTCATGAGCAATTAGGGAACACAACACACACAACTAAACAAACAAACTCAAGCACATACTAACCTAAAATGAACACTTTCTATAGGATCAAAGGGAAAGTTTGAAACCTCTTTTGCTTCATGATATGAAGTAATGAATGAGGCATGTATCCTTTTTACCCTTGGAATTGATGTTTGCACCTTCTTCATATTGTTTGAAAAATTCATTGTCATGATGTTTAATGAGAACCAAGCAGCTCCAAATAGGTTGGCTATAGAATTGAACTCTTCTTGCATCTAAATAGCCTCAACTTTCTCATATGGTTCCTTAGTTATGACCTCCAATGGTGGTTGAATAAGGCTTTCCTTTTTAGTTTCCATAGTGTCTTTAATAAGATTGGGTTTCTCTTCAGCTACAAGTTCTTCAAGCTCATCAAGGAGCTTTGAATAGTACACCCAATATTGTTCATTATCCTCTATAGAAAACTTTTTCTCCACCTTCTCATGTACTTGGCCCTTAATATATAAGTTTGAAAATATGACAATCCTCTTAGCCTTGGTTTTCTCCTTGATAGATTATACTTTATGTTTGGAAGCATCAAGATATTCTTCTTCATGATCTAATACCTTTGGATATGGATCAATATCAGGAGGGTCTCTTGACTATTCTTGAGGTGAAATAAATTTTGCCTTGCCCTCACTTTCCATGTCTACAATCTCTTAGACACTAACATCATCAGATTGATTTATGACAATAGATTATTGATTAGCAAATGACCTTCATCTTTATACTTGATGGAATACTTGTCAACATGATCATAGTATCATTAGCAACCTTGTCATTAGATATATAATATCTTAGAGATATAAGAGACTTTCCCAACTTGTCAAACTCTTTGCATATGGCATTGATATTTTTCTATAGTTCCTCTTCATTCACAACATAAGAACTTTCTCCATGCTTATTGAGATAATCATCAACATGCTTGTTAGAGGCATTATCCAAATTAGATATAGACTTCTTGGGAGGAGGAGTAAACTTATTGAGCTCATCAAACTCATGACATATGAAATCAAACTTTTATCACGAGTCATTTTCATCCACCTCATGAGTGTCATATTCAAGAGTCATTTCATCTATCTTGGTCTCATGAGACTCTCTTAGGACTGAAACTTCTTGAGGAGTGACTTGACCTTCTTCCTTGATAGTAAACTCCACTTCATGCTTGAGATGGTCATCCACAACTTCATGATTAGACATGGAATATTCTTTAAATGCCTCTCTCTTCAAGTCTTGGACACATTCCTCATGGATAATTGCATTAGGATCTTCAATATGTTTCTTTTCATCTAAGAAGGTAGTATTACACTTATGGTCACCAAGGGGAGTCCCTATGGTGATTTCTTCCTCATAATCACTTGTGATATCCTCTTGGTTAGCTTTGGCTTGGATTTTATCCTCATCACTTGCTTCTCTCAAGATGGGCTCATATGAAGGAGATGGAATATGAGATGTAGTGGAAGATTTATGGATTGGAGATGAAGTTTGAGGTATAGGATAAAGATTGAGAGTGGATTTAGGAAAGATAAAATCACTAGTAATCTCATAGGGAAGTGACTTCTTGGACTGATTAAAAGGACAAACATTTACATAATTAGGAGTTACATCTTGCCAATATCTTTCTTGGAATTATTCAACAACATCATGTTCATCTTTGATTTCTTTATCCTCCCACATATTTAGCCTTTCTATTGAGCATTGAAGGCACTTATTTGAAAAGTCTATTTGTTCTTTGATTTCACATTGAGTTATTTCTAGCTCTTCAAATGTCCATAACTTTTGCATGTAACCTTGGGTAGTACTTCTCAAACATTCCATGAGATGATCAGGGAGCATGTCATACTCATCATCCCATGTTCTCATAATTTCTTTATTATCTAGTAATTGTGGTATGGGTGCCATAAAAGAATTGATATAGGATGTAAAAAATGAAGGAAGAGGAGGGTAATTATGGGGATCAAGACCAGCTTAATTTTTTTGTATTCTAGTCTAAAAGAATATACATATTGCCTTGTAATACCTTTGTATACAATTTAGGTACACATATGATTCCTCATGGCAAGACTCGTAAGAGTAATCTTGAGGTTCATATACATCATGGTATGGTTGATAGGGCTCATAATGAGACTGATAGGGAGGAATTTCTTGATAGTATCTTAGTATCCTTCCTCATAGGTTTATCCAATAACATGGTGTCTATATGGGCTGCCATGGCTCATAATATCGATAGCCATTTTGATAGGATTGTTTGGTGGTATATTGTGGTTCATAGCAACGCTGATAAGGGGGTCTATGGTAGGGATATTCACCATATCTATTCATGTCAACCTCATGTATCAAAATAAATGTAAAAAACTAATCAAAACTTTAACTAAAGATACTTGGACTACTTACAACTAAAAGTTATCATTTAGAGTTTCCATTTGTGCTAGGCTCTTTGCTTCCAAAAGCTAATTAGAGGAAAGACACACCAACAATCTTTCCACTCTCTTGGACCTTGGTCCCACCAGGTGTGCCAAAACTATTGGAACCAAATATTACACCCTAGAAGAGGGTATTTAAGCCTATTCCAAATTTGGGTAACATGGGAACACCTCCATGTATGTGGGTGTACCTATGGTGGAAGTGAGCCTCTCTATTTAAGGGCTAGCTCCCTAAATTTATCTTGAAATTTTTATCACCTATCTAATGCTTACTTGTTGGAAAAAGAGTTAGAGTTTACATTAAATGATCCTAATCTAAGGGGGTGATACACCAATATGTTTTTCATAAGACTATCATACTCCATCACAAAGAGACAAGGCATGAAACATCAATCTAAGAGTCGTAGAATGCACTAGCATTAGTATTTCAATATGAAGGTGACATGCATGAAGACTATCTAAGGTAAGTGAAACCATAGATCAATTATAGATAATGAGGCTCATTATATACTTAAGAATAGATCTATACACTTAATAATACTTCATATGACCTATTAGGCTAGAATCACTTGCATCAAACATGGAAGGATTGAGAGAAATGAAGGATAAATGAATATCTCTTAACCATTCATTATACATCTCTTCACACACTTTGACAAGTTAATATATGAACTCAAACCAGATTATATTTAATATTATAAGGTAAATTACAATGTTAAAACTAGTAGGGATTCACCATACATGATGTGGTATTTTTTTACCAAAGGCCAAAATGGTATCTACTTCTAGAAATTTAGAGAGAGGATAAAAGAATGAAGTTCAATGGTCACTAGAACACATGTCCAGCTGATAGGAGTTATGTTATAGGGGAATAGAGTGTGAAATATACCATGAATGTTTCTTAAGACAAATTTCCATATAAACCATGACAAAGTATCCAAAATGGTGTATATACTCTTTAGCTAACTTTATGAAACTGCGTTCATCATAAATCATCATCTAAGCCTTTGAAACTGAAACAAGAGAGTCAACACATACACTATGATAGTCATAGATGTTTTCCTAGTTTTTAGCTATTTTATAAACATTTACATTTACCATCTATCACTCACTAATTTTTTGGACTTCATTCTTTAAATCTGGTATTCACTATTTATCTTGGACCTCGACTAAGCTCTCATGGTAGTGTATGAGTTTGAAATGCTTGCTTCATTATAGAGTCCTTTGATCTTACATGACTACCTATATGGCATTCCTCTACCACATTACTCATTCCATTCTAAAATCTTAACTATCATTGCTTGAACATGTATCTCATCTTGTCTATCTAGAGTCTATTCAAATTTTCCCAGTCAACCCCACCTAGAATCTCTCTGCTTCAATTTTTGATGCTGGTCATTGATCATTGACCTGGGGTCTCAAGATCATAACATCTATCAGTTTATGTTTGATTTGAGTTCCTTGACCTTTGACTCTCACTCGCACCATTATATCTATTTATATGACTGAACACAATTCATAGATCATGATCTGGTTGCTCAAACATGATTCAATCCTAGAATTTGTTAACATTTTGACTTTATTCACATCATTGGATCTAGATGTATGCTTGAATACCAACAATTTATCTATTGGGAATAATTGTTTGAACTCCAATGATAATTTACCAAGGCTTAAATTTGATGTTTTCACTCCCATCATAATTTTACCCCCAATGATTATTTGCCATGACTTAAATTTGACATCTGCATGACCATCAATGATGTCTATGAGACTATCAATGATGTCTACACAACCGTCACTTTTTGAATTCCAATGATTTTTTGCTTGGGCTCATTTTTTCAATTTTCATACTCTTCTAGATTAACTTTCTCAAAATAATTCATTTCTATCAGAGATTTTATTGTGGGTAATTTCTTCTAGCTCTTTTTCTTCAGGACAATTTATCCATAAGAATGATGGCTTCAGATTTTTTACATCAACCAATTTTCTTGAAACAATATGGGTCATCGAGATTTATGTTTTGGACTTTTTGTCCAAAATAATATGTCTTTAGCCTATTGTATTAGATAATTTCTCTGAAATAAATCAAACTTAGCTCATTTTCTGTAGATGAAATGTCTGAAAGAATTCTATCTTCAAGAAAATTGCTCGAAAAAATTTCCTAAAAGAAAGAGTACTTTGAAAACTTTGTAACAAGAATTTTTCCCTACTGAAATGAGTCTTTAGAAATTTTGATTTGACCATTTTTCCCAACAAGTCCCCAACACTTAGCCAAAAAACTAGAAACAATTACATTGAAAGAATTATTAGCACTTAGCCTAAATACCCAAAGGAATTTGTACTTTGCCAAATAAAATGGGAAAAAATCCTAAGTACCAAATAAGTCTTTAAGTTTATAGGTTCTTCTAGATTTTTTCTAGCAACTACCACTTGATCTTTGAAAGCTCGAATGAACTTTTAAGTCCTGTGCAAACCTGTTCTATGCTCTGACTGCTTGAACACTATGAAAACCTACCACTTTCATATATGACTCTAAAATGACCCATAAGATATAAAATGACATAAGGACTAAAATAGACAATGACCAAAACTAGAATGGCATATGAAATGACATCAGATGAACTATGAAACACCATATGATGATATAATAAGCTCTTATAAAATAGTTTGGATATAAGGGATTGACCCATTTTGACTTGAGGTAAAAATGGTCAACAAGAACTATATTTATCTTGAAATCCATGGGATAATGTAGGTAGCATCCACTTACTTGGGGCATTTGAAGTCATTTTTTCCACCCTTTATTTTTTCTTCTATTCCCCCCTTTTGTTTGGGTTATCATCTTGTCATGTCAGTCGTCCTCAAGAGCTTAGAGTTCAAATACCCAAGAGAAATGCTTTATTTTCACACAAGCACAAATGATTCACTACTTACTTATTTTATGGTGTATTTTTATTTCTTTAAATAATATTTATATTTGATTATTCTTAGTGCATTTCTTTGAGCAATTGGATGTTTTCTATTATGTTTCTTTAGGAAACATGTGTAAGAGAGGTGTAAGAGCTTGTAAGAGCTCTTACTTTCACACTTTGCCTAATGATGTCATCTTAGGTGAGACAATTTTATAAATTTGATTTTTAGGAAAATGGGATAATTCAAATCCATGAATTTTCCCATGAGAGGAATTATTAGGATAATTAATCCAGGGGATTAATTGACAATTAGAATAAAGGTAAATTTTTCAATATTTATTTGTCAATCAAGTATTCACTTAATTTCCCTGAGCTAATTTAATTTAGGGTGCATTAGATAAGATAAATTATGCAATATGACCCATTACCCCAATTAGGGATGTATCCTTATGATTCTAGTTTAAAATGGTAGTTGTGCAAGTAAATTAGGTCAATTGGAGATTTTTAGTTAAACTTGTATGCGATTATGAAAAGTCATTATGAACATAGTCTAGACACAAAAGTGGTTAAAATGAAGTGTCTACAAATCCTATCACACCAATGTGTCTAAATGAATTGCATTACTTATATATTAAGACATGACATTATTCTACATACATCTAGTCACTTGAAAATTTCTACATATGATACCTTTGTTGACATATCTTGCCATATTTTAGGCATCTAGCTTACATCAAGACATGCACCATGTTACTGGTTTGATTTTCCATTGGGGCAATTATACCATTGATTGTATCCTTTTGACTACTATTATATATAGCATGTGCATACATATCTTGCATTAGGGTATAACTTTGTTCCCCATCATTTGGATACATAAGAACATATTATTGTTGTAGTGTACTATCTCAATATAATATGAGGATGAACAAACCTATTGATATTTACATGAAATTATATATTTATATGGTTTCACTTAGTGGGGAATATTTTTTTCCCTCAATTTCAATATTTATACACCCTAGAGTTATATTTTTACATTGAGCATACATGATGATATTTTGTGATGGTTACATACATGTGTTTTATATGATTTTGTAAATTTATTTTATCAAGCTTCAGTTATATTATGTGATGACACATGATTCACACAACTATTTATTTTATGATGAGTGATTTATAGGATCAATTTTAACAATCCCTCACCTAAAAAAGAGGCATATCTTCATATGTTTTACGCATGAATTTTCAAGATTGAATGTCATTGAGAAAAATATTGAGCACAATTAAGCAAATTGACTTAAATGAAGGTGTAAAATATGGCCAAAAGACATGTATCTTATTCCATAATTAAGAAACAAAATTGAGTTGTTAATACTTACTTTAAAAGTTCTAATCATGAGAAGGTTTATGTCTACCAATGACAATACATGTTTTTCTTACCATTGGGTGTATTTGTTCATATCCTTATTTTATAGTTTTATTTTCTAAATTAATATTTTTGCACTAATGTGATATTACAATAATTACTTCTTGGAAAATGGCCATTACTTATAAGTATACTAGGGTTTTGTGAATAACCAATGTTTGGGTGGGATAATTCAAATGTTTCATCCTTCCTTCCATAGGTAAGTTAAGTTATGTGCTTTAATTAGGTATTATTTTACTTTGATGCACACATAAAATTACTCACAAACACACATCAAATTAGTCAAATTATGTAGACACCTAATTATAATACAAGGATTATTATTGCATCATTTTTAGTGTTGTTTTGTTTATATAGATCATTATATTGAATTAGGGTATTATTAACACTTTTATATGTTTTCTTCCTCTATCTTATTCTCCATGTGGTCATGTATTTTTATTTTTATTTTTTTTCTTTTATGTTTCTATTTATGTTTGGAGGTTTTTTGTTTATTTATGTTCTTTATTTCCATCTTTTTATCTTATGGGATAGATACAATGACCTATTGAATGTGTCCCACACTCTTTGTGTCCCTCTAAATGTGTCCTTTCAATTTTTTTTGGGAACTCTACCCTCCTTCTTTATACTTTGATATTTGGACCTATGATTGTTATTTCTTATGTGTTTTCGTGGTTTTATTTCATGCCAATATATTCTTAATTCAAACTTGACATTTATATACATATAAATCCTCATATAGCATTTAAATAGGTAAGCATCAAAGGAATTTAAGTTTAGGCACACTTTATTTTTATAAATTTTTGAGACTTGTAACAAAGGTTTTAACTACATCTTATACCAAAAGAAGGATTATACAAATATATTATAGTTGTATTACACTTTAAGAGAAGGTGAAACATATTTTGCTCATGCACACTCCATAATAAATACATCATCTCTGATTCTATGTGTGTGGGATATGTAACTAAAACTCCTCAATGAGGTTGACCAAGTAAGCTATTTCATTACTTTTTGTATCCATATTGAAAATGTTTGTGGGGAATTAGGTCAGAGATAATAAATAATACAAATAAACATTTTTTATTGATAAAATAGTTAAGCATAAATGCAACCATGTATGGCATCTAACAATGCATAAGCTTATAAATTCATAGAACTTGAAAAGTAGTACAAGTCAATTTTGATGGTAAAAATAGATTCAAAGACCTAAATAGGGTTATATACAATGGCCTATCAAATTTTCCCTACACAAATTCAATGTTGTGAAAAATTCATCATCTCAGATCGATACAATTATATTACACATGGATCTACGTAGACACCTGCACAACCTATATCCTTTCTCAAAATATCAAAATGATAATCAAGTGTGTCAATTTTCATCACTCTTCACTTCTCCATCCTTTTCAATGTTTGTTCAATCATTTTCATTGATTTTATTTTATTTTTCTAGCCATAAATAATATTTTAATGTTTTTAAAGAACATATTATCCTTGATATCTCTTGTGTAATCCTTTTAATTATTTTTTCATATGTTATCTACCCTTAAAACATAAATAGTTAAAATACAAGCAAATAAAAAGTGATCAAAAAATATTAAAGACATAATTAGTGTGAAATTTTAAAAATCAAATTACAATTTTCTAATGTAAATGGTACTTATGCATCAACAACAAATATATTATGCTTGATAAACATAGCAATATTTATGTGATAAAATATTCAAATAAGTTCTTGGAGTGTGATTAGCCTTATGTGCTAACACAATAATGTGATCATGTATATTTATTAAGTTTATCATACACTAAACACTAATTTAATGGCTAAAACTTTCCCATTTTTAAACTAACACAGGTTTTATTTTGTCTTATTCTTGAGATGTCTAGTTGGGAATTTATAGCACATATTGATCGAAGGTCAAGACACATTCACAAGAAGTATCTAAGAAAAACATATATTAATATGATGATGCTCCAAAATATGAAGATGTTTTACAAGATGAAGATGTTCTAGAAGAAGAATACATTTCGTAAGATGAAGATGTTATAGAATAATAAGTTGAATATTTTGAACTAGAACTGTTCTTGAAAAAATATGGTGATCAATAAATGGGTGGAGTGGCACATAGGAAACTTGGAGCCACTCACAAATTAACTAAAAATAATGTAAATGTGTTGCATTATACATTAGATGACATTGAAAATGATCATAATGAAGAATCAAAAGCTTTTGATTAGATTAGTGATAACATGTGGCCAAACTTGTAACCTCTGCACTAAGCTCTAGAAAAACCTAAGGCATTATTATAAGAGTAAATGTTTGCTCATATATAATATTTATTTTGTATCTATTTTTTTAAGTTATTTGGATTAATGATCTGATTAGGCTAAAACCTCTGAATATTCAAATTGTATAATATATACATAAACTACACAAATCTGAATGTAACTTATGATTTATTACAATTACTATTAATAAAAATGATCAAACACATAGAAGGAAAGAAGCACTTAATTATGGTATTAATGGTCATCGATATAATGAGTGTTTTGATCTCAAATAAAAGCTCATATAGTTATTTGATCACAGAATCATTACATATCAAAAATACATATCTAAACCTATTCCATATACTTCTCTTACAAGACATGGTCCATCATACTTCACATAAGACAACTTCTAGTAGAATTCTCTCTCCTAGTGTACTCTCTCCTAAGATTGATCTCTCCCACACTGATCTTATTGAGGAACCATTGGTTAATTAGGCCATTCATAACAAGACATAAGGAGAAAGTAAAATTACATAATAGATATGAGTAACTAAATAGATATATATAGCTTCACATAATATGTCTATATATATTTTAGAGATGATTATAGAATCACCATCTATGATCCCATTTTCACCTGATCATTACAGTTAGGCATTCTTATTTATACCCATATAGATTTAATTACATATAGTGATCTATCTATTGCTAATATAATACACATATTTCAAAAATAAACATACTTGTTACACAAATTTACCAAATCCTAACATTCACCATGGAAACAAATGTAATTAAAAAACTATATAAGGACCACCAAAAAATTAAATAGTACAAATCCATTCAACACCAAATAAAACCATGTGAACAATGTCTTAAATATAACTTGATATAATTTTTATACAAATAATCATATCAATCATAAGTTGGGGACATATCCATTGGGGTATACTCCTCATCACTATCAACATCTACAATTCCATCACCTCTAGATGTAGACACACTATGATCAAATTGTATTCCCCATACTCACGATAGCACATGTACTCTCTCCTCAAAATAACCTAGCCATCAAATTCTCTCCTTCTGTTCCCATCTCAAAGAATCATAGTAATTAATGAGCATATACATAATCTCAGTGGAACTCCATTGTGGGATGTTCTATCTATCTAGCTCACATATAATTCCTTACACTCTATGGCTATAGTATGGTATACTACCATAATTCTTGTAATAAGATCAAACAATGGTGCATATGCACCAAAAATGTCAACAACTCTCTGAATAAATCTATCTCTAGATACATCCATAGTCACACTATGAGTGAAGGCCTATATTGCCTAAATTCATCATAATCGACCACTCTTGGTTACCTACACACATTCAATATATGACATTAATTAGTGACATATATAAAAAAACAAAAAAAATTATAACTAAATCAAATGTAAAACTTAAAACTATGGTACTCACATGTGGCCCTAATGGCCACCTCATCTACTGGTGCTAGTTTTTTAGGAGCATTATCTCATGCCTAACCACTTATATCTCCTTCACCACCACCCTATGCTATAGGAATGGTATCTAGAGTCATATCTATAATAGGAAACAAAAAATTCCATTAGGCTCTATCCCATAACTACACATACCCATCAATACACCCTACATCATCTCTTACTATCATGGGAACCACAGGATCTCGCTCATCACCTAGGTGTGGGGCTAGATCTATAGCAGTATGTGTTGGGCTATCATGCAACCTATGACCATTCCATGCCATTTGATGCCATGGATATGATGTCAAGGACACTCTATGATCAATCCTAAACTACCATAAAAATTGGTCATAGTAAAATAACTCATAGACACCATAAAATTGATCAACTAACCACATACTAATGTAGACCCTCTATAACTCATGTTCATCCTTATGCCACCTAGTAAAAATCATGTAAAGATGCCACATAATCTAACCTAGAGACAACCTATCTAAATTAATCTGGTACTCCATCATGATATGAATTCTACCATGTGAGAATACCCACCACTCAACAAACACCTATGGATGAACCCATCCAAGGAGGGGACCACTAACTAGTCATACCATTATGATATGATCATAAGCCCAAACATGCAATAGAGTCACCACTCTAATACCCCCACCATGACTCTCTAATGTAAACCTATAGATATCCTTGTATAAGTAGGATAGTACAATATGACCCCATAAATATTTAGTCCAATCAAGCTCAATGTGATATACTACCTAATACATCTGATAAGAGATACCAATAGTCCCACCTTCCATAGCTACAAATGATGCTAGAAAAATGTAAATAATCTTTTACAGCTATAGAACATCACCTATAATAATGCTATCAAACCAAATCATACTACTTGACTCTTCATCAAGATCCCTCTGACCAGTAAAATACACATGGGAATGTTAAATATAACCTTGAATACCATCTCTATCAACCTAAACTCTTTTGCCCCTAATCTATAGAAAAAAAAGTCTAATACACATCCTCTAAGGTGATGGTCATCTCACCAATGGGAAGTAATAATGTACATGTATCTAGATTCCACACATCATCTAGGGATGTGAGGAGGCAAATATCATATGTGATCTATCCCAAATAGGCCATGTGACCTAACCCTACCTAATCAATAACAACCTAGTCAGTTGCATCCAAACCTAGCTCTGCTAATGTCACATATGCCAAAACTATCAAATGTGAATATCATTTTGTAATCATGAAAAAATATGCAAATAAAAATTAATTATACACAAAAAAGGACCTTAGCATTAGATTCTAGAGTTCACTTGGGATAAAAGCATCATATGTTAACATCAGCTTTAGATGAGAATGTCAGATGCTAGCATTCAACACTATACACTTGCATCAAGTTATCGACACAAGTGTCAAGGATGTCAATGCAGGAATCTGCCCTCCTATGAAAAAGTCCCAAAAACACATCCAAAATGAAATATTTTCCAAAATTTAAAATTACTAATAATTTTTTAAAAAGCCTACTTACCATCTCAAAAAAATCTTGGTCAACTAAGGCACTCCATAGCACATCAAATCTTATCAGGTGAGGGGCTCTTCCATGTGGAATTATTATTCTCTAAACTCAAATCTCAAAATTCACAAAAGTTCAAAATGCAAATGATTTCGAATTTCTATTAAAATGCACCTAATATACCACTTTTTACACCAACTTCAAATGTGCATGTCTTGAGCCCTGGTTATCTAAATTTAAAAGTACAAGTTGCATTGGGATCTAGATAATGAGCCCTTCCATATTATACCCATTTTGATAAATTTTAAACATTTCCAAAAATCACTATATTTTTTACTACATAGATATTATGCTAGATTCTAAATACTACCAAAAACAACATTACACATTATCATCCACAATACTTTTAGAATAATATCAAGTAAAGTATATCGAGCACATCATCCATTTCCCTTTTTCTTGGAGACAACCAACAGGGACAATATCATCTCCTCCCAAAAGGGGGGCATATTATTAGGGGCATGTTTATAAACATGTTCTACATAATAAAACACAATTTTCATATTCTCCACATTTAATGGGGGCATGCTTTGGAAGCATGGTCTACACACCTATTCAACATCTCTTTATTACATTGGGGATATTATTTAGAAACATGTCCATATTGGCACTTATTGCATTTTTCATATTTTATCCATACATATTGGGGGCAAGCCTTGGAATCATGTTTTCCATAATTACATAGTCTCTAAATTGGAAAAAATATACATAGTATATGATTTAGATTCACAGTTGTGGAAAAATTCTATACATTGGTACCATTTACTATACACAATTTCAGCATAAGACATATCCAAGGTGCATAACTTATGTAATGTATGCCTAATATTTAAAAATCTAAAGTATTTTTAGATTACAAAACTATTTTATGGATTATCACCATAACATAATTTTTTACATACTAATACTCTGGTCAAACTTTCATAGACTATATTGATCCTTACCCATCTGTAGTGGTTAGTTCTTATTTTTGGTGTGATTAGAATAATTAAATCACCTATTCTCACCAATTTATTAGGTTAACTTGATTACATTAATCACCCTATAATGAGCTATACATGTACACATATTTTACACTCAAGTTGTGTTTGTCGAGAAATGATATTCTCGATGGCTAAAGCACCACTCTTTCTATTCTAGATTAGAATCATGATCACCTCCCAACTCTCCCTACTCTAGGTACATCACCACTAAGGTGCAACACACTTGAACACTTATAGTCTCACTCATCTCATTGGCTAGAATATGGATGAGGTTATAATCCTCCCATCTACTTCTCTAGTTTCCATCACTCCAGAACCATTTACCATGCAACACATACATAGGTGTACTCTATCCATGCTCTTTCTTTATGATACTATTTATTATGGCTTACATATAGATTATATACATTGATTTACATTTTTGGAATATTATTGGTTGTAGGTAATGTTCAAAATGAAAGATTAAATAATCACTCAAGCAAAGACAAGGTGTGTTGTCCGCACCATGAAATGCATTTTATTTCCTTCAAACTAGTAATTCTAGTTTTTTTCCTACATTACTAGATTAAAGGGGGGGAAATATAGACACCCATTTTGGTACAAGTACACATATTTTTAGTCTTCTTATATTTATATACCTTTTCATAAATAATTAGGCATCTAGTGACGTGATCTTTCATGGACCTCTTCAGTTCCATCTTAAGTCACTTGATTTATCTACCCCTTGGGCCTATGTGTTATGTCTAGTTATCTTCATCCAATGTATTGCATGGATTCTTTCCTATTGTGCCTATTTTATATATGGTTTTATCCCTCAAACACTAGTGTTGACTTTATTTTCTAGCTTTGATGTAACTATCCAGGCTTATATTTTTATATTTTTTTGTATCTTTCATGTTGCGACCATTTTATTAGTCCTCTTTGCCCATCCTATGGTCAAATTTTTACATGTTACTAGGTTCTAATTCAAATTCAAAAGGTTCCTATGTATACAAAGGCTATGGTATAATTAAGGCACCTACCAATTTGATAAATCAACTCTCTAATTAGAAAGTACTATTTATTTCAAGCTATCAAATTTTATTAAAATAATGAATTAAATATCTGAAACATTCAAAAGGTCAAATATACTATTTGTATTAAGGATTAATATGAGAAAGAACATATAGTTGAACTATTATAATTTCACATACATGCATAAGAGGGAGAACTAAATGTGAGTCTGAGTCCCTCTTAGGAGTATTGGCTATGTAAGCAACACTTAGCAACAAATGGAGTTGCTAGGACTAGCTCGACTCATATTACTAATCCCTTTTTACCAAGTTATAATAGGTACAATGCAAAAGAAATATGGTTTTTTATTATTTACATATGGCACATAGGTAGGCATAAATTGTGGCATAAAATAATCACACCCAAATTTAAAGTCATTCTTGTGCATATCTCTCACTAGACACCTGAGTCGAAGGTGGACATAAGCATCGATGTTACTATCCAAAATCAATGTAATTATTCAGAAGTCAAAAATAGTTAGAATACAAAATGAGTAAAGTTTAGACCTATAAGACAATCATGTGATGATTCCTGATCACTACCATAGTCTAGAAAAGAATAACAAATTAGATACACTCTATTTATCCCTTAGTTTATTTTTACTTTCTATATTTATTACACATGGATAAATGAGACATATTGTCACATTATTGTATTACATTGCTAAAATATGAACAGTATTTGATTAGCATTAAAACAACTTTACTACTTACATGTTTCTCTTATGAATCCAAAAGCATTAAAACTTAGTTGAAAGATCTTGAAATAGTTCTGCCACTCCATATTCATTACAATTGAAATATTTTTTTGTGTAAGAGGCTTCATATGCATTGCATGGAGGAGGAGTATTAGTATTATCATCAATTAAGGGAATGGTGGCCTCATGTGGGAGTAAAGGAGGAATCCATTCCACTATATAAGGAGGTAATCGAGTGTTATTACAAGTATTTTACAATTCATTTTATTCATCATCATTTGAATTGATGAGAGTAACATGTAAATCAAAATGAATGTTAATAAGTTCAGGTAGAGGTGGACTATTGATATGGGAAATAGTTAAAATATGATCTTGAAATTATGATTTGGTAGTTGATTACTCCATGGATTGGGATTAGCTTCATGTTTGTAACATTTTCCATTATTTATAAATTTGATACATTGATTTCCTAAAGAAGTAATGGCACGTATACGATGTATCCATGGGCAACCAAGGAGTATGTTTTAAGATAAGGGGGAATCAACAACCATGAGTTTAGTGTGAATTATCTTGGGTCTAATGGTAAGTGAAAGCCAAATTCAATCAAATGGTTTTTGATTGGTTTTATCAAATCTTCTACACGTGAAGCATGTTTGTTTGATATTTTGTTTGGCATATTAGATTTATTAAATTAACCAAAAAGAGATTACATTAATTCCTAATCCTTCATCTACTAACACTTTTTGAATGAGGGTATTGTTGATTCCTATTTTAATAAAGAGAGGTATTTCAATTGTGTGGACTTCTGTAAGTGGAAGATTGTTAGAAGTTATTTTTGAATCATGAGATTTTAATTTTTCAATGTTTTGTAATTATTACATAAGGAATTTATGATGATATGGAGAAGTTTGAACTAATTCCATAAGGGGAATTTTCAAGGCATCGAATTAAGTTCTTTCAAAAAATTCTAATGTGATTTAGAGGATGAAGAACTAGAATGAGGTTTATGATGTATGACATTTTTCATAGTTATAGTAGAGTTGGTTGGGTTTATGGTTTTGGAATTAGTTTATCATTTGGTTTGGAAGATGTGGGTATAATAGTTGTAGTATATTTAAGTAATTATTCATCGGTAGAGGAATTTTATGGTTTCATGATAGGATCCTTGTGAGTAGGTTTAAGTTTGTAGTTAACTTTAGTTGCATTCACATACTGAGAGTTGGTGTAATATTGATCATAATCAATAGAAATTATGCATATATTATCATTTGAATGTTATGTGTTATAAGTGAAAAAGGATTTTTGAGGTTTTGATGGTGTGGGTTTAGTAACCTATTTATTTTGAGAAGATTTGAGATAATCATGATGATGTAATTTGATCATTTTTTCATGGTCAAATAAGTCACCTAACATGAAAGAAACTACAAATTTAATAAATCAATGACATGTTTCATGAGAATGACCAATATCAACATGGAACCAACAAAATTTGTTAGGATCATACCATAATGGGGGGGTATTATTGTTGTAGGTGAAGAATTTAGATGGAGATAATAATTACTTCACTTGTGGTATTGTTAATAGTATGTGGAGAAACAATTTGATTTCTTGTTTTAGCTACTCCTACTTTCATTTGAGGATTAATACTTCTAATTATATTAGTTAAGGTTTAGAAATATTCATTAGTTGAGCTATGGGCTGGTTCAAATTATTTCATAAGGAAATCTTGTCTTTTAGCTTGATCAAATGTTTCATTTAAAGTTTTTGGAGAAAAAGTTCTAATATTATATTGAATGGAATGTGTTAATACGGTGATAAATAGTTTGAAGATATTATCATTAGTCGTGTTTTGATTTTCTATATGAGATAATGATTTCCATCATTTGATGAAAGCATAAGCTATTTTGAGGGCGATTGCCTAGCATTGATAAAGTGACTAAGATAATTTTTTAGAAGATCATTTTCTTGAAAGTATTTAACTAAAACATTAACCAAATATTCTAATTATGAGATAGAATGTTGAGACAATCTATTATACCATTCTAAAACATCTCCAATGAATGTTTTGACTAAGATTTTGATGGTAGTAAAAGTATTTATTTGGACCCATCCTTTGTAAAGTTTACTAGATGCTTTAAGGACAGAGGTAGGGTCATTAATTCCATCATATTTAATATTTGGACATATATTTCCAATATTAATGGATACTATTAAAGGAACTAAAGGTTCATTTTGAAGGTTTTGAAGCATCTTATTATGTACAAGAGGTTGAGGAATGATATTTTCATTAGAATCTCTACGAGGAGGGATAAAATTTTGATTATTTTAAGGGATGATAATAGGAGGTTGATTGGTCATTTATAATATTTGATGTTGCATTTACATGATTTGGGAAGTTTTAGTTATTTGTATAACATTAATTTATTGAACCATTTGAGCAAGAATGTGATCTGTATCAATTAGTGTATTTTGGTTGATAGTATTTTGGTTATTAACATTAAAAGGAAGAACATTCCCATAATCAGGTATAGTAATATTTCTTATGGGAGGATTTCTTGTGGGATTATTTATTATGCTAGCATCTATTACTCCAATGGTGTAATAAGGAAGTTTAGATAAAATATTATCTTGAGATGTGTAAAATGGGTTTGATCCATCTAAATCATCATTTTAGGTAATTTGAACCATGTTTCAGTCAATAGATTTAGATGAACAGTAGGAATAAGTGCATCATGAGAGATTATCCTCATGGGTGGCTAAGGTGGGTAGAAAAGAATAACTCGTGTTTCTTATAAATGGGTTAAGGTTATCAATGAATATTTTATAGGTGATATCATGATGCAGAATAAAGTGGGAATAAAGCTAATAATGTGTAAGTTGACCTTAAGAAAAAATGTATAGGAATAAAAATAAATAACCCACTGATTGAACTGAATCGACCAAACTAGATTTCGGTTAAAAATAAACTATGTTGGCTAGATAGTACAAAGTTGACTAGGTTGATGTAGTTTATTTATGAAAAAGAAGAGATCATATCATCTGTAAATGTATTAAGTTGACCAAAAGGTACAAAATTGACTAGGTCGATGTAGTTGGTTTTTGAATAGGAAAGGATGACATACTCTAGAAATAAACTATGTTAGCCAGAAGATATAAAATTGAATACGTTGATGTAGTTGGTATAATGCAAAAATGGAATAATCTATAAATAGATTGGATGAAATTAGTTGACTAGGTTTTGTAGTCTAGTAAAAAAATTAATGTTTTGATTCATAATGATTTAGTTCCAAATACAAAAAATAGAGTTTAAGCACATAGACAACTAGGGTTGGTTGATCTAGTTGAAACACACAACACAAAGCTTGTATCAATAAATAATATAATATGTAGTACAACATAGAATAATAAACAACAAGAAGTAAGATTGTAATTTAGATGCTAAGTAATTGTTCAAAGAAAAAATTAGGAATTTGTACTAAAGATTGTGATTGATAGTGTAGGCTTCTGAAGATACTTGTTTGTCCATTAGATAGTGTTGGCCAAATATTTTAGAGTGCTAACTATGGAGGAAGTACCATTCCTATATCCCACTAAACTTGGTTTCAAGGGTAAGCTGGAAGTAACTTCTTGGTGCTAACTACTAACCAACACACTACATAATTAAATAGATCGTTAGAATCCTAAGGTTCAATACAAAGAGAAATCCTAGGTGTTTTCAAAATATTGTGAGGTACATGGAAACTAAATTCCATTTTTATCTCTATACTATGGCTATGATTATTGGGGAAAACTCCTCACACCATAATATTTCTAAATGATAAATAAGGACCATAAACAAAATATAATGTAGCCCTTCATGGCAGTAGCTAAGTAGTTTTAAAATTGTCGATACATAAATTTTATGAGAAACTAAACAAAGTGAAAAAATGAGGATGAAAATCAATATTTTGAAATCCAAGTAATAGTTTTTGAAAGTAAATAAAAAAGAAATCAACTAAAAAGTAAAGAGGTTGTAATTAATATCAGATATAAGTTAGTTTCCTTTGTTTAAGCTTAAAAGTGAAACACATAGAACAATATTGATCTAGTTGATCAAGTTGGACAAACATAACATAAAAAGTTTGTATGGTCGACACAGTCTATTGTAAAAGTAGTCTAGAACAAACAAGGTCAAGTAGGTTGATTTAGTTCTTTGGGAATAAAATAGACACAAAACTAAATCGAGTCGATTGATCTAGTTATTGTGACAGGTATAGATTTACAAAACTGGAAAATTGGTAAAAAAAATTAATCAAATTAAATTTTAACTAAAGGGTAGGAAAAATAAATTTGCTTAAAAATTAACAAAGTGAAAATACTGAGTTGGTTAGAGTGAACCTAACAGATAAGATAAAATCAATTAAATTGATGTAGTAGTTTTTCTTAAAGATGTTAAATTGTTATTTTAACTAAGCTATCCAAGTGAGTGTTTGATCCTGTAGATGTAGAAAATATAGTTATTAAACAAAATCAAGTCAGTTGATCTTGTTAAAATAAAATTGATAAATAAGAGGATAAATAAAACTAGATCGATCAGATCAATGTAGTTAGCTAAATATGAAATGCAAAATGAAAAGAATCAAATAAATCAATTTATTTAGACATAAAAAGTCAAAGAAAAGACTAAATTGATCAATCTGATCTAGTTAGCTTAGACTAAAAACCCTACACATATAAGGAAAAATAGGTTGACAAGCTTGACAAAGTTGAAAACACTGCACATAGAATGTTGAACTAGGTCGACAGGATAGACAAATTTGAAAAACCTAGACACAGAGAGTAGAACTAGGTTGATAGACTCGTTGAAGTTAAAAAACTTGTACATAAAGAGTCAAACTAGGTTGATAGGCTTGATTAAGTTTAATAACCTGTGTGCAAAGTGTTAAACTTGATCGATAGGCTCAATCTAATTGATTTTAAATAAAAATTGAAAAAATACAAGGGTTAGATTATAAATATACAACTTATCCTACTCATTAATATCCAAGTTTGGAGAAGGTTATCAACTAACAATTTGTAGAGAAATATTTCAATTATATCAAGGTCATGGGCAATTATGGATCTGCTAAACCTAACTAAGATATCTCTTACTACACAATAGAAAATGAGAGGTTTATAAGGCCTCTAGTCAAATTGCATCATGTAATAACCTGAGCTAGGTCTTATAATGTGATAAATAGAAATTAGCTAATCTACTAAACAAACATACAAGCTAATCTAATAAATAATCATACAAGCTAATTTAGTGCTCACTAAAGCTTGTGACATAAATAGGGAAGATAATAAATAAGTAAAGATAATTTTATTCAATAAAATATAGAAGTAATATAAGCAAGGAGAGATATAATTCAATCCATTAGTTATGCAATATCTACATATCAAAATGAAGGGCTATGAGTATACTTACTTTGTTGAAGTGAACTCATCATGTCTCAATCTCTCCTTTGGCCAATGATGTTTTGCAAGAGGTTGTTATGGCTTGTAAGGATCATAAAGATAGATCAACTCTAGGATAAATATTTATCCCATGCATCCAAGACTTCCACAAGACAAATGTTACAACTCCAAGGCAAAAACTTAAGCAACAAAACCTCTTAATGATAGTATAATAAAATTTACAAGTTGTAATGATGTGCAATTGAATGATCATCTATTAAGGAGGTATTTATACTTAAGGATTGACCCTAAACCCGCCTAGGAATTTATCTAACAAGGTCAACTAGGTCGATATTTTTTGGTGGGAAATAGAGTTGTTAGGCCTCAAATGAGGTCATCTTGGGTTGACAGACTTCTGTAATGTGTACTAGATTCCTAATAAGGTCGACCAAGTCAATGTAGTATTAAAAATGAGTAAAGGGGGTGTTTACTTAGGTAGGGTTATTTTGGATTGTGAATTTCTTAAGGAAGTGTATAAGAAGGTTTTAATTTCTTAAATAATTTGATAAAGGTAGATTGTATTGTTTTTAGGTAATGGTCTAGGGGCCAACAATTATGTGAAGCACCAAAGATCTACCAACCACTTTCATGTTACACCCTTTAAGGTGTGCCCTCAGATAGATTGAGACTCAATAGGTTCTTATAAAAGAGAACGTGTCAATAAATGATAAATCTAAAAATATTATGTATATAATGTGTACATTTTAAGGAGCAAGAAGAGACAAATAACATAAAGGATAAATATCTACTTCAAATAGGCATGGCCTCAAATTGTGAATCATGGTCAAGCTGGAAAATATGTCAGAATCTCAACTGCATTTCCAAATTATTATTGAATATTTATAACCACCCCATTAGTGGGATGATATGGAATATATGAACATGGGTTCCCTGAATTGCCTATTTAAGGGGAATGCATCACCATTGTAAAGGGTCAGCATTTAGACATCAAACAACTATTAGAATTAGCTTGGAATGCACTAGCCTTTTATGTATGCTTTTTTGCCTTAGTTACTTTCCTGGGGGTGATACCTTTTTGGGTCAAAATTCTAGAGGAATTGTGCTAGGATTGTACCTATCATTCCTTCTTTGTTTTGTTTGGAGTATCTACCAAGGGGTACTAATTGTAACAAAATGATTTTAGAAAGCTAAATATAGATTTTATTGTATTTTTTTATTTAATGTCTATAGCATTTTGATTTAGTTGGTTAATTTTATGATCAGACTATGAATGTGCTTATTTTAATATGATTTTCTTAGTTATGTTGTGAAAAAACTATCACAACTAGTCTCTTAAATTTATTCATGCTTTAATTTAGACTTCTTTCACTCATTGTGTACAATAGTTACAAAGTGAAAGATAGACTACATTTAGAATTGATTTGATAGATCAATGGATTTCATGATTGACCTTAGCAGCATTCCCACTAAGTGGTTGTAAGTTTGTGTAATTATTAAACTATGCAAAAGGTAGTATAATTGTGATCAGGCATGCTTTTCAGTTTTACAGTACCAAGAAGCTTATTTATATCAAAGACACCCTCTCTTTTGTACGCTACCTTCTCTCTCCTTTTTAATTTTTTAGATGATGTCTTTCCCTAGTTTAGGTTATGATAGGAATTTCATTGAAGGTTTACTATTTCACAAGTTGAATCAAATAGGCAGCAGTCTATGGACAAATAATTAGCAAGCAAGTAAATGAACATGAATACTCATATCAATTAAACCTTTAGTCATAGCAAATTTTACTCTCAAAGTAAACTTGGTTAAATTGATCGGTCCTTGGATTGAACCAAAACCAATTCTAAAATTAATGAGGGGATATTTCATCCCATGATTATTGCCTCCCTTTGTCTTCTCAGAATAGTTAATCCAATAGTCACTTCTATTATGAGTCACAAATTAAGACCAAAATTTCTAGTGCTAAAAGGAGGGTATGAATGTCTTAATTACTTATTGGACTTTAACTTGATGCCCTCTCCTTATTCTCCCAATTTATCTTGTTTTCTTAATGTAACCAACATAAAATGGTGTTATAATGAGGGCATTGAAGAACAGTTTCTTGATTGATTCTTGTTGCCCCTCCTTTATGCTTTCTCCATTGTTGTGTTCTTCAAATACACATAAAACAATTTTTGCACTAGAAGGAAGACCTTTTCTTATTAGTTATATATTTATTTTTATTTATTTGAAAATAACCTAGACCCCACTACAAAGATCACAAAGTCCATATTTAAGTTCCTATCCTTCTTGTTTCACTTGTTGAGGCATAAGAGGAATGAAACCCTGGGGATAAGCTCTTTGTGCATATTATTCCACACTTTTGTAGCCTATACCTAATTAATTTAATTTCAAGGTTATCACCATGTCTTGGCTTGGTGAGTCAGCCAAAAATGTCCCTAGCACTCAACATGAATTTCTAGAGGATCCCTTTATGTTTCTTCCTAAATTTTAGAATAGAAGCATAAGAATTGTTAAAGATCATCTTGTGGATTTTAAGTATGCTATGCATATTTTAAATATCTAATTTGAGTATGTTACTTGCATATTATTTCCTTTTAATTTAGAAGAAGAAGCATATAATTAGTTTTCATGCTTGCAGCCTAATTCTATCACTAGTTGAAATCAATTTGAAAACTTATTTTTACTTCAATTTGGTCAAGAGATTCAAGCTCATGTTTTATTACAAGAATTAGTTATGATCAAAAAAGAACCTATTGATATAATTAGGGAATTCAATTTTTGGTTTTGAAGGAGTCATGATAGATTCCTTATTGATCTTACACCTAAATCTAATTGTTTTAGATTTTTATTTGCATGTTTTGGATCCTTTAATTATGACATTTGTAAAGATGTCTATAGAAACACTTTGGCCATGAATTTTGTAGAATACATGCAGGTAGAAGATCAGTTTCCTTACCTCTATCTAAGGTAAATAAAAGAGTTATTCACTTTATAAAAGGCTACAACAACAAACCATAAAATTGATTACCCTACCGTGGTCTAAGCAAAAACCTCTCAATTTCACCCAGCTACTCATCAATCTTGTTCTCTAATTAATTTTAACATGATTATAGAATAATATGATAATTTTGATGTTGATGAAGTCATTTAGATTTTTAGATTTAGAAGAGCATAATCAACCCATCTAAGAAGAAGAGAAGGAATGTGTTCATGCAGTGGATGATTCTTATCCCAAGGAGCAAGTATGCCTTGAACCTCTTGATCAAATGTTCATAACTATTGGTCTCCAGGTAATTGAACCTCTTAATTTGGTTTGGGAAGACTTTGATGTAAATGCTTCCAATGTTTATCCTTACTCTAATTTTAGAACTAAGGGAGGTGATTCTTTTGAACATATGCTTACTGATTCCCTTGGCTTCATTGGGGAGAAATTAAAAGATTAGTTCAACAAATACAATGATGTCCTTGACTTTTTAAGGATGATGGTAGAAAGAACCTCACTACTACCAAGCAATGGGAGACATGTTGTGTAGGGTTTCTAGAGCTACCTTCCTAATTTTATTGGGCTTATTTTTTTAGATTAGTGTACATAATATGTCATTATATGTTTTTATTTTCTTTAGTTAGGTCTTGATTTCTATATTTTTTTATTGTAGTTAATTTTCCTTATTTTCTAGAGCAACTTCTTATATGTATATGTGCTTGGTTTAGAGTAGGTTTCCATTTTCATATCTTACCTTTATTTGGTTTTATTTTATTTCTTGTCAGATTATTTTGGGCCTATTTTTTTTCAGCATTCTAGCCTATCCTTGGCATTGGCACCCCATTACAGTAGTGATCCCTATTCTAAAAATGAAAGCATTACATAGAAGACTTTAACCTTGTGGATTCCTCTTTATTTGTGTTTGTGGGATAAATAACTCAAATGGTGGATGCACAATTGAGATGATTGTTTAAGCCTTAAAAGTTAAAAAGTGCATAGTCATACTTGAACAATTGAACAAGTTACTTCAGTTTTATTTTGTATATTTTTTGAATTTTGGAGGCCTATGATTCTAAACATAACATGTGGATTTTAGAAAGTTTTTTTTTCTTTTCTAAAGCCATAAATTATACTTAATTTAACATCTAAGGCAAATGGAAGCACTACTTTAGTTTGAATTTATCTTAGTGCTATGAATATTCTGAGTCTATCATTATACCTAACTTGGTTCCTAACCCTCAATGGATAGAACTAAAAAATATCCTTGTAAAAAATAAAATATCAAAGGAAATAGAATAAAAATATAAAATATAAAGTCTTCCTCAAAAAGGTGATTCAAGCAACCTCCATCATAGTTTTTTTGGCCTGGCTAGCAGTGGAGAAAGGCCTTAAGTGGGAGTAGAGGCATCTCTATTGGGGTTATATACAGCTAGATAGTAGCATAAAAATGCCCATGCCATTCCCCCCTAAGATAAATTTCCAAATCTTTCCATCTTAGAAATTCTAGTTGTTTAAGCATGTTTGAATTATTTTATGTGAATTCAAGAGCTAAAAATAATTAATAACTTTGCACACACTGATGGTCTAAGGTTAAATTTAAACTTAGTATATCATAGGTTGAAGCAAACTTCAGTGCCTTCATCTTTATGATTTCATCTTAAGGATTACTTGTAGTTTATGTTTGTGTTTAGGTTTGAAGGATTGTGATCTAACTTTTGGAGTATTTTAACAAGAGATTATTGATTATGAATGCTTAACAACATTCTCCCCACAAAATTTATCATTTTTTGTGTCCTTGCATAACACACCCAATTTTAAAAATTTAGATATGGACCATCTTGATTTGGCATGAATGCTTCATTCCTCTTTTTATGTTTACTTGCTCATTTGTTTTTAGGTATTAAATCCCCATTTGGTCTTGTCTCTTTAAGGAGTTTAGTGGTGGGTGCTTGTTTCAAGTGGCATTCTTGGAGGTGAATTTTCATTAAGATGTGAAGATTGGAAATATAAATGTGCTTCAATGATTTAAATAAGCTTGAATAATAATAAATTATCATCATAAGTGCTTGGTTCAAATAACACATCTCGAAGCCTTATTGATAAATACTTGAATTTGCCTAAGTCTTATGAATCTTAGCCATGATAATTCATGTTTTAGATTGCTTAAATTTTCCCCTTTGTGGAATGTTTGAATTGGACCTATACAAATTATCTAACTTTTCAAAGTTTCTACAAAAGTTTCCTTAGCAAACTAGTCCATGGTTGATTAATTTCATGATAAAATGATTAAATGTTTATAATGTTGTACTCTTCAACTTAGTCAATTTTTCAATATTTTGGATGTGTTTTGGATCCATTTATGCTTTAAAATTAGTTTAAATTTGTCAAATGTTTTCATTGTTTTGATTTTAAATTATTTAATTTTCAATCAAATGGATGAATCAACTTTAAATTGGAGAAAATAGGCTTATTTTTATGCTACATTTTCATGTTATCATGCCTTCATTCAGTTCATACTTAGTAATTTTTCATTGTTTACCTTAGCCATTTATCTTTGAAAAAATAAAATGTCAATTCTTTTCCTTTACTTTATTGCTCTTAGGTGCCCCCTTTGTCTCCTGGAGCCATGCAACAATCTTTCATAGCTCCCAATGGACCTAACCCATTCACAAAATCCATTTCAAGACATAGATGACTTATAAAAAGGTTATCAAGGACACATGGAGTCTTTTTATCACTCTGTGTAACTTGAGTAGTTTAAATTCACTCAAGAGACTCTAACTCTTTGGATCATTAGGATGCTACTGTATGGCACAATCCTAGTGACCCATAACATCAGGCGATTTTGTACATGGTAAAATCCTCCAATTAAGTTGGTGAGTAAGATGCTACCAAGTGTCATTATCTCAATGACCCAACCCAAGATAAATTCAGTAATATATGTAAAACACCAAGCCCCTGAGGGCTATATATTGCACCACTTGGAACAATCCCAAGATCCCAATGGTCCAAGAGAGAATTGGTAGTGGCAAAGCTCCATGCCCCTGAGGGCCCTAGATTGTTCCACTTAGTACCATCTTAGAATATCAAGATCTTAGAGTGATGGAAGTATTAAGGATAAGACCAAGTGACTTTAAGAAGGTATATACATCCTAGGAAGTTGAGTAAAATCCATGTGGTTATGGTGATGATGGAAGAAAACAATAGAGTAAATCCTAGGAGCACCAACAAAATACTAAGTGGCAAAGTGGGACCTGATAAGTAAAGCCATGAAGCCGAACAAAAGAGAAGGAATAAGAAGCTAAGGAAGGGCCATATGTTAGTGGTGATATCATGAAGATGAGGGGACTAATACTAATTAAAATTATCAAAAACTCCCAGGATGATTGTGTATCAATTTTAGAAATCATAGTCAAAGTGTAGTCAGTCCTTCACTAACTAAAAGGCCTAGAAGTAAGAGATTTCATGCTATTAAAGGGAAAATTGATCCAAGATACCATCAATTCAATCCATGAATTTAATGTTAAATTATCAGTATGGAATTATTCATCACATGACATGTGCATTATAAGGAGATAGAAGAGATAAAGAATATAAAGGACAAATATTTTATTTAAGGAGGTGTGACCTCTAACTGCAAATCATGGTCAAGCTAAAAAATATGTTAGAGTCTCAATTACATTTCCAAATCACCATCAAATATTTGTAGCCACCCCATTAGTGGGTTGTTCTAGAATATAGGACCATGAGCTCCTTGAATTACCTATTTAAGGGGGTTACATCACCATTATAAAGGGTTGGCATTTAGGCATCTAATGGCTATTGGAGTTGGCTTAGAATGTACTAGCATTTTTTATATGCTCTATTGTCTTAGTTGGTTTTATAGGGTGATGCCTTTTGGGTCAAAACTCTAGAGGAATTACACTAGGATTGCACCTACCATTCCTTCTCTATTTTTCTTGGAGTATCTGCCAAGGGGTATCTATTGTAACATAATACTTTTAAAATGCTGACTATATATTTTATTACATTTTTTTATTTTTTTATTTGATTGGGTAAATAACCTAGTTTTATATGGATATAGGAACCATGAAAGTATTATACAAAAATGCTAATAGACCAAACTATGGCCAAAGAATAAAAATAGTAAAAAATAACTATAAAATATCAAAAGCAAAGAAAAATAACATAAAAAGATCGAGAGGGGGGCCCTCCAATGTTTCCTTCTCCTCAGATGTCTTTTTTGGAATATCCTACTTGATCTTAGATATCTTTACCCTCGTATGATTGTCAGTTCCTTTTGCACCATCACCTAGGAGAATCATGAGCGGCCTCTTTTGACCTTTACATTTTGTTTGTTTAATGTTTCTAATATTTTGATTTAGCTAGTTAATTAATGTTAAAACTATTAATGTGCTTCTTTATAGATGATTTTCTTAGTTATGTTATGCAACAACTATCATAACTAGTCTCTTTAATTCATTCATGCTTTATTTTAGACTTATTGCTTTCATTGTGTGCAACAGTTGTAGAGTGTAAGATGGGATACATTTAGAATCAATTTAATAGATCAATGGCCTTAATTATTATCCTTATAAGCTTTCCCACTAAGTGATGATAAGTTTTTGCAATTTATAGACCAAGCACATAGTGGTATAACTATGGTTAGGCATACTTTTCAGTTCTACAATACCAAAAATCTCATTTAGATCAAAGACACCCTCTCTTTTTTGCCTTATCTTCTTTCTTTTTTAATTTTTTGGGATGATGTAATACCCTAGTTTAAGTTGTGATAGGAATTGTAGTGAATAAAATATTATTATTTTAAAATTTGAATTAAATAGGTAGTATGATATAGATAAATAATTAACAATCAAGTAAATGAACATGAATTCTCATATCAATTGAACCTCTGGTGGTAGCACCTACTACTTTTGGAGTTAAATTGGTTAAAAATTTTGGTTCTTGGAATGACCCAACATCAATCCTAAAATTAATGAGGGGAATTTTCTCCCATGATTATTTCTTCCCTTTATCTTCTTAGAATAGTTAATCCAATAGCCATTTTATGGGTGAGTCAGTTGAAGTGACCAATAATTATTAGAGTACTTAGGTGAATATGAGGATCTCCCTTCCTTCTATCATAAGTATAGTTTTCCTTGTGTCAGCTCTGCTCATGCTTATTTTATTGAGATCGATGATACCAATGTCCAACATGATGCACATAATACTATTCCTATAACACCATTTATTGTAGACTAATCTATGTTGCTAAATGAATAAATAATACAATTTAATTATGGAACAGAAGATCCTCGATCAATATTTATTGAAACAATGATGTAGGATGATGAAATAAAGGCTTATCAACAAGTATTACATGATTATATAGAGCTATTTTCTAGGTCTTACTCAGATATGCCTAGGATTGACCCATCAATGGCGATGCACAATATAATATTGTATCCAGATGCAAAACTAATCAAGCAAAAGATTTGTAAAATGCATCCTAAATTGGCATTGCTATTAAAAAAAAGATTCAAAAGATTTTATATGTTAGATTCATATGAGCCATTACACATTCTAATTAGGTATCTAACACTATGCTTGTTACTAAGCCTAATGGAGACATTTGATATCATATTAATTATCATTATTTAAACAATGCTTGTCTAAAATATGACTTTCCATTACCTAATATATACATGATTATTGATTCTACAACTAGATATGAGACATTTTCATTTATGGATAGTTTTTCAAGATATAAACAAATTAAAATAAACACAATAGATCAAGAGAAGACAAAATTTACTCCATGGGGCATATTTTATTATACAAACATGCCTTTTAGACTTAAAAATTCTAGAGCAACATATCAAGGGTCCATGACTTATATATTTCATGATTTTATTCACAAAACTATTGAGGATTATATTGATGATTTACTTGCCAAATCCAAGCATTGAAAAGACCATGATAATCATTTGTGATAGATATTTGAACACTTAGTAAATTCAATGTCCGTTTAAATCCCCAAAAATGTGTTTTTGGAGTGTCTTCCATAAAGTTCATCGAGTACATTATTTCTTAGCACGGCATCAAGCTTGATCTAGAAAAGGTTTGTTAAGATGCCTGCCAACTAATATAAATCAATTATGATGTTTATAACATAGAATTCAAGCTATCTAATGCTTCATCACTTAGTTGGATGATAAAATAATTATTTTTACATGTTTGTTAAAAAAGGACATTAAATTTGTATGGGATGACATTTGAAAAAAAAGTTTTGATAAAATAAAATAATATTTAGCAAACCCATCATTACTCATACCTCCTATTTAGATAGGCCATTACTTCTCTATGTATCAGTCACTTGTCAGGCCCTTGGATCCTTATTAGCACAATATGGTGATAATCAAAAATAGCATGTGATCCTATTACATCAGTCACCAATTGATTAATTATGAAGGCAAATATATAGAAATGAAAAATTTATGTTTATCCTTGGTTTTTTCTACATAAAAATTACAAAATTATTGGATCAAAAATGAAGTCCATGTAATAATTTAATAAAACCCATTAAAGTTTGTTATGAATGAAACACATCTCATCCACTGCATCAAAAAATGGATGATGTAAATTATAGATTTTGATCTCAAATTTATGTTCCAAAAGCTAATAAAAGGTCAAGTTTTAGCTGACCAATTGGTTGTTATTCCAATACTTGATCCTATTCCAATTATCAATATTTTTTATGATAAATTTGAGGCATATAATATATCTTTAAATCTATGGACAATATTTTGTGATGGATCCAAATATAAAATAAGAGAAGGTGTCAGTATTATATTATACACCCCTAAGGTCGAATACATGCCTTTCTCTTATAGATTAGACTTTTCATGCACTAATAATATAGCAGAATATGAAGCCCTAATAGTCAGGTTATCAATATCATAAAAATTTCATATCAAGAACATTTAGTTCTTTGGTGATTCTCATTTGATTGTTAATCAAGTAACCAATCATTACCTAATTAGAGAATAACATCTTATACCATATAAATAAATGGTGGACATACTAAAAGAAATATTTGATACATTTTCTATTTCAGTATTCTTTATAAAGATAACTACCATGTAGATGCAATGGCTAGTGTGGCATCCTTGATGCCCTTTGATATAAATGATGATCATATTAACTTTACCATATGCTAGTTATGATATCCTTCCATTTATTCTAACAAAATGGATATCTTAACCATTCTTATTATTACTCATAGTTTTATGAGCATATAATGGTACAATGATATTTATAATTTCCTTTACCAAGCTTATATACTAGACCACTTTAATTAGAATGATAAATTTAAATTACAACATGAATCACTTCATTATGTTATTATTGAGATGATTTATTTAAATGGAGTTTGGATGGACACCTCCTTTTATGTTTAATCATAGATGAGGCACATACCATATTATTATAAATGCATGATAGTGAGTGTGGTAGACATTTTAGTAGCAAGGCCATGTCCTAAAAACTCTTATGTCAAGGATATTTTAGCCTACCATATAAAAATAATATATTAAACATGTCAGATTATGTTTATAATACCATAAATACATCAATTTGAACCATGCACCTTCTCATGAGTTATATTTTATTGTCTCGCCATGTCCTTTCTCTTTATGGGGATTTGATTTGATTAACAAAATAAATCTAGTGTCTGCTAGTGGACATAAGTTCATAATATGTCAAGGATATTATTAGCATACAATAGAAAAATGATATATTAAGCATGCCATATTATGTTTATAATACCATAAATACATCAATTTGAACCATGCACCTTCTCACGAGTTATATTTTATTGTCTCGCCATGTCCTTTCTCTTTATGGGGATTTGATTTGATTAACAAGATAAATCTAGTGTCTGATAGTGGACATAAGTTCATAATCATAGCTATAAAATATTTTTAAAAAGGAGTATAGGTAATCCCACTTTAATTTACTATAAGGGATGACATATGTAGATTTGTGATAACCAATATTATTTCCCATTTTGGCATACCTATTGATTGGTCTTTTGACATAAACAACCAAGCAACTTTGAGCAAGTATTTTTCACTCACTTTCCCCTCCTAAAAAGAGGGAAATCTTGAGATCTCCACTTTTAAGGTCTCTTATACTTGGTCTAGGTGCATTGATCTTCACTCAGTGGCTCATTGTAACCATTTAAATTTAAGGGACTTTTACTTGTTTTTGGAGTATTTCAGACAAATTAGTATGTATTTAAATGATGAGCTTATTGCCTAAGAAATTAACATTTAGATTAAACATGAAACACAGTTGATTTTAGATTTCTATTACATATAATATATTCAACAATACAAATACAACAATAAATAAAACATTCAATTAAGATAAACATGCAAACTCAAATTACATATTAGAAACTAAACTAAGCTAATCTAACAGACTAATAAAAAGGAAAAAAAGAGGCAAGGGTAATAAGAAAGAGAAGAAAGAGCCCACTTTCTAATGGACTTGATCAGTTCTTGTTGATTAGATAAGTCCCTAGATAAACCTTCCTTAGTTGAGCTAGACCTAACATAACTCTAATTAAGAATGGTGTAAGAGTTTGTGAAATGAAGTAGCAAAGTCAATGAGGAAAATAGGGTCACCATATGATGCACAGACCATGTCTATCAAATGATAAAGTTTTCAAATAAAAATACTTCAATTAAAGGGGTCAATTAGGAGTTCATTGGATACTCATGCGAGTTACAAACACGGCTTTCAAATAGCTTCAATCTAGAAAACTAATCTAAAAAGTAGGAAAAATACATAAGAAAAAGTGATTGATCCACTAATATATTCTAATTTAAGGGAGCCAACCAAGCATAGTCTTACTAATCCTAAAAATACCAACCCTTATTAAAACATAAGAGTTGATATTATATATACACACATGTTCATGGAGTTTTAAAATTCAAATTCACCCACTAATGGGGTGGCTCTGTAAATCATCAATGTGATTGGAAGATGTAATTGAGGAGGTAGTGGGGATCTTTGATATATTATATGTGTGCATAAAATTTGTGTAGTTAACGTCATACCTTGATTGAATGTCATTATTTGAAATTAATTGATATTACATCAATAGTTCCATATTCCATTCTTCTGCATAATCAATTGACATGCCTCTTTAAGGATGAGTTTTGTGTTCTATACTTTATGATCGATCCCAATGTGCATGCCATACCTTGACTAATGACACTGCTCAATCTTACATTAAATTATGTCATTTATGATCACTTTTTGGTGAGGAAAAATTTGTAACTTTATTGTACAAATCAAATTGAATTTCACAATTTGCTCTTAGGTTTTGACAGCTAGATGGGCCGTCAACTTTAAACTAGTGTCTTACTAACACCATCACCAATGTGTCCTCTATTTATAGGGTTATGTTACATGTATTTTCCACATTATTACATTTCTTGTACAAGGGTTTGATGTGTGTTAACTATGATTTGGTTGGGACGTATCAAGATCATGCTACATAGTGCAATCTTACTCACCCAGAGATTTCATAGGTTTGTCAAACTACACAAATCACCCTGGGCTTACAAAGTAGAGGTATGTTACCATATGGTAGCATCTTGCTAACCATATTTCCCAGTAGAATTTAGAATTTCACGAACATCCCTAGGGTAGTAATTCATCGAGGTGGTGTCATGTGGTAGCATCCCACTAACCCACTAGCCTAAAGGACTTGGCTTTATATAGAATTAGTTGGGGTAATAGGTCATCAAGATCTTTCCACTTGGAAATATTTCACTGATCCACTCACCTGATAAATTTTTAAAAATTTTAAGTCCAACCAGGTAGTGAAAAGATGTCATGTGGCTCTAGGAAAATTAAAGAATCAACTAAGTCTTTAAAGCACTTTTCAAATGGGTCTAGGCCACTGAGATCTATGGAAGATCACCACATTACATAAAAAACACTCTGAGAACTTATGGTTAAGATAAATTAAATCCTATTCATTAACTTTCAAATTTAGAAAAGCAAATGAATAAGTTTTTGAAAACTATTGGCTAAGAAAAAAGTTGAAATATGACTAAGGTAAAAAGTTGAATGATAGTATGAAAGCATAAAACTTGGCACAAAAAAGAAACCTAGTTTCACCAAATTAAAGAAAATTTTTACCATTATTTATAAATCAAAAAATTCCTAAGATGATATAATACAAACATATAGCCAATTTAATATTGAATTAAAGCAAAAATGAACTAGATTACTAAAGTGAAAGGTTGTAAAAACACTTAAAATGGTTAGATAATTTGCATAAACCTAAGGTTAAATGATTTAAAAGGAAATTTTAAATGTATCTCAAATCACAAGTATAATATATACCAAGACTTAATATATTTTAGGCAAACCCAGATATTTAAATTAATGCAGTCCTAGATGCGATTTACATGCCAAGTGTTTATGATGTAAATTTATTATTATCTAGGCCTGGCTAAAATAATGAAGCACATTCAACATTTAAATATTCACATCTAACACAAATTCCCTTCCAATAAGGCCACTTTAAAAAATCAAATACCAATGAACTCCTTAAATAAAAAATACTAGACTTCAAAGCAAAAAGAATAGTTTTAAAATGGGGCATGTTATACAAGAAACAAAAAATGGCTAATCCTGCTAGGAAATACTATTGAGTATTTAAAAAATATAGAATCTTTAATTTCACAATAATAAAAACATTATCTACAAATAATTACCTAAAGAAAACAAAAAAAAAGAAACTAAAGGCTGCCCCAACTTGTGACATACTAGGCTACAATCTTACCAAAGACCATATATGTGTGTGACCAAGTGATCAATTTATTTTATTTGAATTCACACATAGTAATTCAAACTTACATAAGGCCATAACTATTGAAAGAAAAAATATTTTACAGTTTAGCTTGGGGAGAAGTAGTGTTGGCATTGCTCTACTACTAACCAAGCATTTATATCCTTGATAGATATACCTCTGGTCTCTTCCAAAGGCCTTACTTCACTACCAAACAAGCCAAAAATCATGTGATGGAGGTTTCTAAGATCACCCTTTCAAGGAATACTTTTAGATTTTATAATAGGGTAAAGATACTTTTAAAAGGATAGTATGCATTTTCATCCATAGAGGGTTGGGGACCAAGCCACATGTAGAATAGAATTCAACAAGTTCATGATAACTCAATACAAACCAAAATTGAAGCAATGTTGTATTTTCTCTAGATATTTCATTAAGTGCATTGGATGGTTTTGAACAATACAATAACTTTTATAAATTCACAAGTTTTGTTAAGAGTCATTGACCTTTAAGATTTAGTAAATGAACAAAGCAATCACATTGGTTCATACAATATCTTCTATAAAAATACAATTAAGCTCTTTGAGTGTCATCTATGCTACCTATGCAACATCCTTTCATTCCATTTCTTTTATTAATAGGGGAACCATAGGGAAAAATAGTTGGGATAGACCCAACAATGAAAGCAAAAAATAAATAAAAGCAAACCTAAGCTAACAACAAGGGATAAGAAGGAAAGAAAGAAAACAAAAAAAGAAAGAGAAAATAAATTATCCATGGGGGTTTTCAGGTAAATGCATGCTTGAATCAATTAGACACCTGATTCCTCAAGATTTTGAGAAGAGAAAAGGAAACATCCACTTGTGTCTATGTTATCCTATACATTGGAAAACATTATCCCATATAGATTTATCAATGTTCTTTCTAGGAAAATTAATTAAATTAAGATTATGCAATTCAACAATGTGTCCACATTTGCTTTGCAGAAAATACTCAAGATGGGTAGATGAAATACCTCAACCCATGCATTGTATTGTAGTAATGTATAAGTCTGGGTATCTATACATACCAAAATAATTTAGAGATCTGACCATTAGATGGATAAATTGATGGTTGTTCTTTAATTGATATGGATGTTATGGCAATATCCTTCTTGTTATCTTCATCATTCAAGAGGCATGGGAGTGGTTCAGGTTCTTCCTATATCAAATACCTTGTAAATTTATCATTAGTGGATGAATTATGTGAATCTCTATATTGGATTAGATCATTCTTATCTTGCATCTCCATTGGCATGACTTCTTCATTCAGGACACTATGATCATGACTTCTCATTTCTAGCTTGACTACCTCTGCTACTAAGAGGAACGTTTGAGTGTTATCAATTACTTTGGAGGTGAGGCTGAATTAAGGAGAGAGATCATCAATTTCAAACTCTTATAGATTATTTTATTTAGAGGGACATCCCCCTTCTTCATTTTCTTCTTCTTTGCATGATCATTCCAACTCAATGTTACCTTCTTCAAGTTCATCCTCTTCTAAAGATGAGGGGGAATCCAAACCATTGTCATAGAAATGTCCATTATCATGGACCAACTTTTAAAATTTAAAAGTATAAGCATATAAATATGATGATCTAAATGTATAATATGCATCTTCCTCCTCTACTTACTCTAGTTCTTTGAATGTTTCTTCTAGCTGATAGCAAGAGGTTTCAAGTTCTTCCCCTTATGTGGATAGCTCTTTATTAGTTGCATTTTCAGTAGCTAATTTACCTTCAATAGCTACTACTTCCTCATCTTTAGATTCATTAGTACCACTACCATATCCTTAAAATAATGGATCAGGCTTATGAAATGGCACGTTCTTAATGTGCATGATTAGCTCAACATTAATAGTGAAGCCATGTTCATAGACTCCAAATGGTGCATCTAAGTATGTAGTCTCATAGCTTGGAGTATGAATTACCTAGTGATATTCTCATGTAAAAAATGGTATTTTATTAGTAATAACACTCAAAGATACTAAATCACTAAAATAATATGAAGCAACCTATTGATTATACATAAAATTAATTGAGTTATATGCATTTGACAAACAAGCAAGGCTCTTATTAGTCTAGGGAGGTTTGGTTGGGTGAAGACTTGGGGAAATAATTCATTTTGAGGCACATATTAATCTATGGGATGAATTATAGGCATTTAGCTCAAATAATATTAGGCATAGATGCCCTATTTTTCCAAGGAATAGGAAGGGTCAACACCAAATCCTTTAATCATTAATTGTTGCTCTACATTGACATCCTCTCGGTAGACCAATGCCAAGGATGCGAGAGTAGATGGGTTCATCATAATTAACATAGCATTCAAAGGATCTAGAACATTGATGTAAATTGTTATGTATGTGACCTAAATTTATAAGAAAGGGTCCTTCAACCTAGTGTATAATTGATGAAATAAATGGTTGAACACACTAGTTATCTCATTAGGCTCTTTACGGGCTATGGAAAATTGATAAAATAAGACATAAGGTTCAATGGGCACATTGAAACAGTTCAGGAACAAATTTTAAAAGATGTCTCAAGTGGTGTTTCACCCTTATGGTAGACCTAGGTGCCATGACTAGGTATTTTGATCTAGTGATTGGGGAACAGGTGATAAACCACATCCCCATGCTGAATTTGCCTTCTGATAAGGGCTCCTTTAAAAACTTGGATGTGTTCCTCAGTAGTCTTGACCCCACCATGGATATATTTTGAGCATAATTTGTAAGGGTTTTTGGGCAAGTCATGGGAAGGTCCTCAAATATTCACATGATAACTACATCCTCCTAGCCAAGTTAAGGTCATCAAAAGAGTTAGACAATTAGTTTTTCTAGTTTAAAAACCTAGAAAGTAGCTAACTTTATAAAAACAAATAATAAGTCTAAAATAATCTAATTTAGGCCCTCCTTCTAGTGTCAATATGTTGATTGGTCCTTTGACATAAACAACCAATCAACTATAGGTAAGTGTTTTTGATGCACTTTCTCCTCCTAAAAAGAGGAAAATCCTAAATCTCCACTCCCCAAGGTCTCTTCTGCCTAGTCTAGGTGTATTGATATTCTCTCAGTGGCTCATTATGACCATTCCAATTCAAGGGGGCTTTTTTGGCTGCTAGATTATTTTAGACAAGTTAGTATGCATTTAGATGGTGAGTTTGTTGCCTTAGAAATCAATATTTAGATTGAACATGAAACATAGTTTATTTAAAATGCCTATTTCATACAAGATATTCAATAATGCAACTACAATAATAAACAAAGCTGTGCAGTCAAGGTAAACATGTAGACTCAGATTGCACCTTTGAAACTAAATTAATCTAATCTAACAGTCTAATAAAAAAGAGAAAAATAGGGGAGGTTAGGGAGAAAGAGAAGAAATATCTTGCTTTCTAATGGACCCATTTAGTTCCTCTTGATTAGATAAGTCCTCAGATAAACTAGTTCTTAGTTGAGCCAAACCTAGCACATCTCCATCTAAAGATGGTGCAAGAGTCTGTGGAATGAAGTAATAGAACCAATAAGGACAACAGGGTCACCATATGTATGTGGAGATCAAGTCTATCAAATGAAAAAAAAAATAGATAAAGATATTTCCATTAACAGGATAGATTGGGAGCTCATTGAATACTCATGTGATTTATAGACACGGCTTCTAAATAGCCTCAACCCAGAAAACTAATCTAGAAAGAAGGAAAAATACATCAAATAAAGTGACTAGTCCACTAATCTATTCTAATCTAAGGGGGCCATCTAGGCATAGTCTTACTAATCCTAAAAATACCATCCCTTATTACAATGCATGAGTTGATCTTATATAGGCATATAAGTCCATGGATTTTCAAATTAAAATTTTCCCATTAATGGGGTAGTTCTATAAATCATCATGAGATTGTGAGATGCAATTGAGGAGGTAGTGGGGATATCTAATAGATTGGAGGTGTGAGTAGGATTTTTCTAATCAACACCATACCTTAATTTAATGTTGGTAGCTAAAATCAATTAGAATTGCATCAAGATTGACATACTTCATGCTTCTATGAAATCAATTGCCTTGCTTATTTAAGGCTACATTTTATCTTGTATGTTTTGTGCTCGATCTCATGTACACTCCATTCCTTGATTAATATCATTTCACAGTCTTAAATTGATTTCCATTATTTTTTATCACTTATTTATGAGGAAGAATCTGTAACTTGATTGTACAAATCAAATTGAATGCACAGTTCCTTTTCAAGTTTTGATGATTTTGATAGATAGAAGAGCTATTAAATTTAAATTATTATCTTGTTTATGCCATCACTAGCATGTCCTTTATTTTTAGGGTTATGTTACATGGTTTTTCTATGTTATTCCACTATTTGGTTGAGGGTTTGATGTGTGTTGACTATGCTTTGGCTAACATAGCAAGATCATACCACATAGCACAATCTCACTCACTCAGAGCTTTGATGGGTCTATCAGACTACAATGACCACCCCAAGCCTATAGAGTAGTGGGATGTTACCATGTGGAAACATCCCACTAACCCTCTTACACAGAGGTATTAAATCATTGGGATAGTGCCACATGGCAACATCATGCTAACCCACTAGCTTGAAGGACTCAAATTTCTATGGAATCGATCAGGGTAGCAGATCATCAAGATCTTGCCACTTGGAAACATCCCATTGATCCACTCACTCGATAAACCTTTAAAAAATTTAAGTCCAATGGGGTAGTGAAAATATGTCACGTGGTTTCGAGAAAGTTAAATAAAATCCCAATCAACAACTTGTAAATTTTTTAAAGCAAATGGATAAGTTTTTAAAAATAAATGGGTAAGGTAAAAGCTAAAAAATGACTAAGGAAAAAAGTTGAATGATAGCATAAAAGTATGAAACTTAGCACAAAAAGGAAACCTAGTTTTAATGAATTAAAGCCAATTTTGTCTATTATTTAAAAATTAAATCCCAAGATGAAACAATATAAACATATGGTTGATTTATATCAAATTAAAGCACAAATGTACCGCTTACTAAAGTAAAAGGTTGTAAAAATGCTAAAATTGGTTAGATAATTTTCATAAACCTAAGATTAAATGGTCTAAAAGGAAGCTTTAAATGTATTTCATAGTAGAAGTATAAGATAGACCAAGACTTAATATATTGTAGTCAACCCCGGATATTAAAATTAATGCAATCCTATATGTGATTTCTATGTCAAGTGTTTATAATGCAAATTTAATATTATTCAGGCTTGGCTAAAATAATGAAGCACATTTAATATTTAAATATTCACATCTAGCATAAATTTACTTCCAAATAAGCCACTTTAAATAATCACCTACCAATAAACTCTTCAAAAAAACAAGGCCAGATTCCAAAGCAAACAGAGGGTAACTTATTCTAGTTTGAAAATGGGGTATGTTGTGCAGGCAACAAAAATACCTTCAACTATTATTTTAGATAATGGATCATCATTAAAAAATAATATATTAAAATTATTTTATAGTATATATAAAATAAAACATAAAATACCTTTTATATACCTTATTATCCATAGGGTAATAGATAGGCAGGGGCAACAAATAAAACCATTATCAAAATATTTGGTAAAATAGTGAAACGATACAACACTAATTTGCACAAATAGATGATGTATGATTTATGGGCATGGTGCACTAGTGTTCACACACCTACTCAAGCCACAACTTATTATTCAGTTTATGGTACAGAGGTAGTGTTACCAATTGAGATATAGATACCATCCTTGCATGTGTCTCTCAAAGACATAATAAAATAAAATAATATCATGAAAATAGATTGCATCAACTATAACAATTGAGTGAAAAATGCCCAAACATTGTTGAACACTTATAAGTTTATCAAGATCACGTTAATCACACATAAAAAAGGTTCACCCACGTGACTTTGTTATAGGTGACCTCGTATTAAAATAAAATCAAAATAACTCCAATGCATAAAAATAAAAGAGTTAAAAGTTCAAGCTAAATTGGTTGGGACCATTTACCATTATAGAAAAAATTGGGAAAAGGTGTAACCACTTAGCCACACTTGAAATAAAACCTCTCAAAAGTTCAATGAACACCATGCACTTGTGTAAATATCTTGTTTGAGATATTTCAAAATACCAAAAAAAAACTTCAAAAATCCAAAAATATTTTTAGCATTTAAATATCTATTAGCTATTTGGCATATATGTTGTTAGTTCCATGTTAGTGGATAGCATATTATTTATTTTTATATACATGTGTTTCATGCAACTTTTGAGTGTGATGCATGCATACATAAATATATGATCTATGCACTTTCAAATCTTGGGCCTTTCCTCTACTCATGTCATGTGTACATTAGGAGAATCTACTTCTTTGATCACTATACACCCAGATTATATAATTTTATGATTATTTTCCATTATCATGTTTGAGCTTATGTAATTACACATGCCTTTATCCATGCTTATATCTTATAAAATGTACTTGATATGATATGAACTTAACATTTTTTTCTAACACATATGATTCATGGATTAGTGTGTTATGTTTATCTAGTTGCTTATGATTTCATTCATGCACTTCCTTGAGTGTCTTACCTTGTTATTGTCTTTCCTATTTGAGCATTTGAATATGCGCCATTATTTTCAGCCCCCATGCCTTTTTTTTCCTCTTTGACATTTGAATATGTCATTGCTTATTATATGGACACTTTAATATGTCATTTTTCATTTCATGCACATTTGACTCAATCATGTCCCTTAGAATGGGCGGCATTCGAACATGCCCCTTTTTTATGGTCTTTTTAGACCATTGTATTTTGAATTAATTTTGAATGTTCTTGTATATGTGATTTATTGATTTTTTAGATTGTATTTATATTACCTATATGTTTCCATGGTCTATATATGTACATTAGGACTTGATGTAATCACATTCTCTGTGCGTCCCTGATATATCTACCTATACATGTTCCCTTTATATGCTACAAGGTACATTCACAATTTGCATGGTTATCATATCCTTTTTAAGTGAGGTATGTACTAGTTTCTACTTCCCCTCACCTCAAAACAAGGATTATTAGTGGGGGGATGCCATAGAGGCATGATATCCACATTGCTTTATAGAATCATATTACAATGGGGTGCATGTTTCGAAAACATGTTCTCCACATTTATCATAGTTTCAAATTTAGTGGGGGAATGTTTCATAAACATATTCTCCACACTTATTTAGTATTTAGCATACCCATATTATAATGGAAGCATGTTTTGGAAATGTGTCCTCTACATTGGAACTTAAATTAGTTTTTAAATTTCTCCATATATAGTGGGGGAACATTATGATAAGCATGTCCTTCACACTTGTTCAAAATTTCAAATTGGTCAAATTCATAGTTATATGATTCAGATACACATTTTTGGTAGAATTATATACATTGGTACCATTGTTATACATAGTTTTATAATGATACATATCTAAGGTACATATGCTATGCAATGTGTACCTAATCTTACAAAATCAAATCAGTTTTATACTTCAAACACTTTTTATGGATTGTCATCACCCACCAAGTCAAACTTTTAGGATTGTATTAAGCCAATCTACTATAATAATTGGTTCATTTTTGGTATGGTTGAGGTGATTAAATCACTCACTCTTTCCAAGTGTATAGGTTGGACTTGATTACATCATCCAACCTCACCAGATTTATAGTGTGAGTTGACTTAGCTCACTCACACTCACCAGGTTATAAATATGATTGGGTTGCATAGTTGAGCTAATCTCAAATTCCAGATGGAAACTCAATTTTTCTCCAAAGTTTGAGGCATGGTTCCTCCAATATCTCTCTATCTCCATAGATATATGCACTTTCCAAATTTTATATTTGTCCTAATCTCATCTCTATGTTCACAATGCTACATATTTTTAAATTAAATTGCCAAAAGGAAAGGTGGTTGCATCAATACATAAGTGTACTCATAAACCTTGTAATTTCAATTTCAATCATTTAAAATGCTTTCAAATTCATATTATACTCACTAATCATATACTGTAACATTCTCTTGGTTACATGTTGATCACTAAAAAAGCACTCAAGTTGGGCTCAAGTAAAGGCAAGGTGTGTTATACACACCCAGGTATGTATTTATTTTGCTTTAAACTATCAATTTCATTACTAAATCAACTAGAGGGAAATGTAGTCACTATTTATGAATTATATATCACCTTATTCTTATACACTTGGAAAATACAAACCTTGATTATTCCATTAATTTATAGACTTTTTCCTCTATTGAAAGGCTCGTATCTACTATCTATATGTGCTCGTTACTTATCTTTTAGTCTAGCCAATGTCATTCTTATGACCCAAGCCTTATATCTTTCCTAAAATTTTATAAACTTACTTATATTCCATCTCTATAAGTTCTAGGCATGTACCTACTTTTCTATTGCTTGGACACTTACGTCCCAGTCAAGCATATATTTCGATGCAAGTGTCTTGACCTGACATAAGTGTTTAGTGCCCTAAAGTCATCCAATTTATGAATGAAATGTATACATATGGTTAGCCTAAGTGATTTAATGTGAGATACTCTCCAAAGGGATTGGTATAAATACAAGATCAATCCTCATTCATTCCTCACCTAACATAGACCAAATAACTCACAAGGTAACTAACCAAAGGCATTCATTCAAGAATTCAAGTGAGCAAAGATTATCTATTTTATCCTCTTTTTATATCAATCATGGGGATAACACATCTAAAATTATGATGTACTGAATGAATTTCCCAAGAGTCATAATTTCAAAGTTACAAGCTAGGTCACTTTTATACTTATCACATATTGCATGATTCACACACAAGCCAACACATATGGGAGAACTACATAAGTTTGAGGTCCTCTTCAGAGTATTGGCTATGTAGGCAGTACTCATTGATATAAGGGTCTTTGGGGTAGCTCTATATTATTTTCCCACTAACCCATTTTACCATAACCACTATGAAGATGAAGAACTAGGGTTTAGTCATTTGACAAGGAGTGATAGTCTATGACCCAAATCTAAATGAATCAGAGCTAAGATGACACAAAACTTAGAAGCATCTAAGTGGTTGCATCTAGTTTTAGTAAGTATTTTATACTAGACACCTATGTCTGATCTAGATATAAGCATTGACATAACCATCCCCAGTCAATACAAGTGTTCCCATCTATAGAGGGTATTTTTTTCAAAATTAGGTGACTGATCTAGAATTTAGATCCATTCTAATTTCTATCTATTTTATATATGTATTAGCATCATAACCAACTATATTTTTTTCATTATCATTCTAATATATAACATAACTATATTTTCTATTTTTAGCATATCTTGGCATAATAAATTTAGTATATGTTTTATCTATATTTTGTAATTAATTGGCTTTCTATAGATATAGTCTACCATCCTTGTGTCCTAGGCTATCTCTACCCCTTTAACCCTATATTTCATAATCTATATTTTAGGGTTAAACATATGGTGATCCCAATCATTGAAACCCTACGTGGCCTGGGGTTTTCTATTTATCTTCTACAACATTCTAATTTCTGATAACATGTATACATATTTCTCACCCTAGTGGGACCACATTCTCATAACTTTCTATGGATTTGTTTTACATTAGATATATAAGTGTTTTTCATATACCTTAATTGTTTAAACTATTATAACAATGTTCAGGTAGAAGTTTCTAACTGTTGTAGGTGAAATTTGACTAGTTTTAGCCAATTTTACTCAGTTGTAGCCATCTTATAACTTTGAGTGAAGTCATTATATAGAGAAATTAACTCATTCTGATAAACATCAAACTCATCTAAAATATAAAGAAAATCATTCTGCTTAACATATATTTTATTATTCATGTTCAAATACATAAAAGTTTTTCAAAATGGATAAATTATCATTACCAACAGTGAAATTGTCACTGCCAACATAGAAATTATCATTTCTAATAGCGAAATTATCATTACCAATAGTGAAATCATCCTTAACATTGGTGAAATCTTTATGATATTTGTTTGTTTTCTTTTCTAGTTTTTCTATTTTCTTATTATTTGATTTTTATTTTTTCTTAGAATAGGTAGATCATATTTAAGAGTATCAAAATCATCCTACAAAGTGGAAAATTTTTTTTAATAAATATAAAAAAATTCAGGTATAATATATTTTTTATTTATGTTATGTTTCTATTTTTTGTGTTTTCTAAGAAAAAGTGGATTTGATTTTACTTACACTGAATTCTTACTAAGTTTTAGCGAATTCATTCTTTTGTTGTTTTTATGTAATTTTTGCTTACTATTTTAGATAACTTGTACCTTTTTTCATATCAAATATGTTATTTGAAACTACTAACTATTTTCTACAACACCATAGGCTAAAGATATCAAAATTAAAATAATTTTACTTAATAACACTTTTATTTCTGAATTAATCTTTTACTTGCATTATTTCATTTATGTATCTTGTTTGTATTACTAGTTGTTTGCATGTGTTGAAATTTGATATGGAAAATTATAAATAACCCTATTAATTTTTGTATCTCAAGATTTAGATTTGAGTATGCTCTTTCCTCATGCCACATAGGTGATCTTAGAAATCATAAATAATATAAATATTCTTTATTTATTATTTATAAGTGCCTTGTTTACCTTATATGTGTTAGTAAAATCCCTGTATAAAGGTAGGCTATACAAATCCAAGGATCAATCGTATTCATTGTCTAAGCTTAATTAACCCCTGAGTGATGTGATGTGGATTTGACCACCAATACATATGGTCTATACAACCCATTACATGGAATCGGGCCTCAACATACCAAAAGGTCTATAGATGGAATCCCCTAGTCAATCTCATAAATTTTAGATTAGAGCCTTCAATCGTAACCAAAGAATAGTGCCGAAAAAACAACATTCCCTAAGATTACTCACCATGTCCCTGTCAGACTTTGAGGTATTATTAGTGTTATTTCTTGATTACACACCTACTTGAATAATTTAAAGATTGTATTTTTGTGAGTTTTATTTACACCTTTGTGAAAAACTAGTGATCAAGTTAGTTAAGCTAAAAAAACCAAAAAACTTGTTTTATAAACTAAAACCAGATTCTTATTTTCAAAACAAAAAACTTGTTTTCTTAAAATAATCCAAATAAAACCACATTTGTGTTATAAACACATATTGAAAAAAAATAAACTTCGTATCATGGCACCAACTACTAGGTTCCAAGCAATTTTGAATCAAAATCAAGATAGGGAAGACTTTTTTGGTAGAGGTTGTTTTCATTTTGAATACCAAGTCATAATTGATGATAATGATACTCATAGCCTTGCTGATCAAAGCGAGTACAACTTTAGACTCATGATCCACCTAATTCAAAGGCCTACATTAGTAACTGCCTTTTTGAAAATAAATACCAAGTGATATTTAAACTTCTATAAATATAAGCTAAGTTACACTTGGACTATAATTCAGAAAACATGAGTCGCCTCATTAGTAAGAAGAATAAAACCCCTCCCAAGTGTGATCAAAATCCACCTAGAAATTCCATAGTAAAACATAATGCAACCTTAGATTCATCTATTAATAATCCCAATCATACTTCCCATGTCAATGTTAACAAAGAAAAAGTGATTCTAGAAAACCAATTCAAATAGAACCAATAACTAGTTGTGTATGAACGTATCCAAAAATTTAACCAAGAATTGGCTAATCCTTAATCCTATGTTAATCTTCCATCAATCCTTTAAATCCTAAATCAAACAATAAACCAAAAAATAGGAAAATTCATGTTGTTTGACCAATTTTTGAAATATTTAAGAGAATATCTTGATCAAATAAATGGCTAAGTTATTCTAAAAGTGGGACAATTAAATTATTGAAATTTAAAATATTTTGATACATTGTTTAATTATGAAAGAATTATAAATATAGATAGTATAATGTTAAAATAATATTATGAAAATTGAAACACAAAAAGAAAATAATACTTAACATATTTACTAAGGTAGTTTGATGTTCCACCCTAATTCATCAGCTTATGGAAAATAGCTCTCTAGTAGCCTAGACACTATCGAAGGAATTTGGTCACTAGCATTGATGCTTTTATCTCAATTTCAATGCTTCTTTCAGTGATGAAGTACAATTCCTTTTTAGAAATGACCACTTGTACCTATTAGGGTTCATTGTTACCTTAAATATTCTCTATTTAGATCATGCATATAGGTTTTAGATATCAAAATGTAACTAAAAATAATAGGTCCTCTAATTAGGTCATGTCACCTTGTAAAATAGTGGTTAATGGGTTTAAGTGAAGTTGAGTTGATCTCAAAGACCCATCTATCAATTAGCACTACTTACATAACCAATATGTTGAATAAGGCCTCAGAGTGATGTGATTATCTTGATTATGTGGGATTATGTGGGATTATGTGTGAATAATTATGAAATAATATGTGAGTGCATATAGTGCTTTAGTTTGTAACTTGACAAACATTGCTCATGAAATTCTCTTTGAATGTTTTAAACCTGTAAAAATATTTATCTTATGACTAATTTGGAAATAGGGAATAATAGGGCAGCTTTTCAAGTGTAGACACTAAATCTAAATTATATAGCACCTTAGTCTTGTAAATTTGGAAAATACATATCATGGTTATACCTTTTAATTATAATAACTTCTCGCTACCAAAATGCTCACATTCAATATTTCTTTATGCCAAATTGATTATCTTTTAGTTTGATTGTTGTTATTTTGATGACCAAGCCTTCTATACTATGTAGAATGCACTAAACCTAATCATTATCCTTCTCTGATAGTTATGGACATGTACCTATTTTATAGTTTCCTCAACACTTGTGTCCTAAATAGACACCTACTTTGATGCAAGTGTCCCTTTTAAAACTAAGTGTCCAATGCCCAAAATTCATCCAATTTCTAAATTAAATGTATCCTAAAGGTCAATCTAAGTGCTTTAGTGTGAGATATTTTTAAAAGATACTTGTATATATACAAGATCACACCCTCATTTATTCCTCACCTAAAAAATATTCAGAGCTCACAAGGCAATTTACCAAGAAGCACTTAATCAAAAATTTAAGTTAGCAAGCTTGCCCTATTCATCCCTATTCCCATATCAGTCATAAAATTAGTTTCCCTATAGATCTAAATTACTAAAGGAGAATCCCATGAGCCATATTTTCTAAGTTATAATATAGGTCATTGTATGTATTTGCTTATCATCTATTGCATCCTTGTACACACATAATCAAACATAGGAAATAACTAAATAAGTCTGAGGCCCTCATAATAGTATTGGATATGTAGGTAGTGCCTGTTAATAGAAGGATCCTTGGCATAGATTGACACCATGTGCCCACTAACCCATTTTTCCCATAGTCTCTTCGAGGGTGAGGAATCTAGGGTTTCATCATTTGAAAAATATCAATATCATGCATGTGTGATCTAAAGACTTTAGAGTAATGGTGATAGAAAACCCATAAGGTTCCAATTGGTTGCATCCAAATTGATTCATTATTTTGAATAACACATGTGTGTCCAGTTATGACACAAATGTCAACACAACTATCGAGATCTAATACAAGTGTCTGAGGACATAAAATGAAAATTCTAGAATTTGATGACTATTATATTAAGTATTGTCATTAATGTCAATGGTACATCTTGTATGAGGTTGATGTCATTGAGAGGGTGTGCCTAGTTGGTAGTATGTTGATGTGACAAAGGGCATTGATGGAGTTTTTTATTTGAAAGATGTTTTCATGAAAGAGAATTTGAATGAAAAAGGGATAATTTGAAGGCAATTAATGCCTTATGGTTGCATGAAGGTATAGGTCTTTGAGTAGCCTAAGCCTAGTCATGGCATGAAAAGACCTTGTAAGAAGGTATGAGCATGGTGGCTTGGTGATATGAATGCACAAAGGCATGAGTGGTTATATGATGTTTCTTTAGAATTTATGTGAGGCATTGAATCACTCATGAGAGTCTCAAGGTGAGCCTACAAGGGTAATGCCTTTAGGACAAACTTAGACCACTTCTAGACCATGTCTAGCCTAATGACGTATCATGATCTATTGTCAAGGCATGTGAAAGATGTATGGTAATTATTAAACATGATATATGTTTCTTAATTATGTTAGTGAAGTGGAGAGTGCATGGAAAGAAGCATGAAGGTCATTTTTTAGACCTAATGTGGTTTGCAGGTCAAGGTATAGAAAGCAAAGAGAGAGAATGTGGCCTAATAAGGGGTCATGTTCAGATTTTAGAGTGTTTGAGATTATGTAAGAATTTTTAGAGGTGATTTATATTTTTTCAAGTGTGTTCATGTAGTTTGAGGTATTAGTGTAAATTTCATGGAATGAAAAGTTGTTTAGAGGTCTCTCAAATGCTCAGAATGAAGGGTTCTCAACCTAAGAAGGATTTTATTATCTTCATTAGCTCATCAAACCTTTACATGGGAACATAATATATTCATGGTAAATGGGGAATTATCTTAGCTTAAAATTCTAGGCATTTTTTTTGGATTGAGGGGCTATGCTTTATGAATGATCGTTAAGAATGGAAACAGGTTTAAACCCTCTTAGAACCCTAATAAGGACCTAATGTTGAATATGTCAATCAAAAGTACCCATAATGGATTGGTATGATTAGGTAAGCTATTTGAGGTTATATTAAACTATCTTAAGAACTTATAGGTGTGATTGAGTTGTCATATTTGTGAGTATACCCTACAAGAAAGTACTAATTTCTCAAAATTTTACTATAATAGTAAGAATTGACCAAGTAAAAGTATGCAAATGGATGGAGGATGAATATTGAGATGCATGTTTAATGTCCATGAATGTTTTTAGATATTTTATATCCCTCAAGTATGATAAAAAATTTATCTAAGTTATCTAGATGCTAATAGGCCAAATGGTACAAATAGTGAAAGACCCAAGCAGTAGTGAGAAGATGAATAGGAATGTGTTATCATGATAGAGTGATGAAACCAAATACATGGAGATGTGATTTTTTACTGGTATGTACTATTCATGCTTGGTATAAATCTTGGAATTTAGGTATAGTGGTTAAAATTATGAAACCAAAATGGCTTGTCTGACTTAGTGAGGTCTGGGTGTAACAAGGTCAATAAATTAGTCTGTAAGACCAATAGTTTCCACTAGACCATATGATGTTTATATTTTAATATGGTATAGATATGTCATAGGTTAATATACATGCATAATAATTCATTTAAAATTTATATATATTTTTTGTAATTTTAAGTCACCATGATTGGTCTTTGAGGAAAATTGGCAGTTCTAAGTTAGCAAGTTATAGGAGTGTTTTTGAGTCTTTTTGCCCTATGTGATGAAGTCTAATGAAATTAGTGAATTTTTTAAGGTATTTGAGGTTATGTGTATGTGATTTATTTTCATGTTTGTGTATCTAAATAATATGTTATCTTCAATTATTCAAGATAAACCTTTCTGTGTGTGTGAAGGCCCAATGTGAAAAGTACTAATGGTGTGCTTCAAGTGGTGGTTGGAGCTAGAAAGTGTCATGGACCTAAGATGAGTTTAGTGGGAGTATATTTGATTGTAATATGAACTATTCCTACCATGTTTCTATTTTTAAATTTTTCCAAGGAGATCAAAGGGTAATGTGTACTAATGAAGGCCTAATTGAATTAGGTTTCCTTAAGGCTTAAAAGAGGTTTTGCTCTTTCAAGTTGAGGATGACCTATTATAATGATTTATTAATGTATGAAATGTGTTATATGACCTATTTTAAGGGTAATTAAAGTGTTAAAGTGTGTATTTACTACCAAGAGGTGGGTGACCTATAGGATCATATAAGAACAAGACCTAATAGGCCTAATTGACTTATTAGAGAATTAGAGTGTGCAAGCAAAGGAAATAACACTCTTATGAGATGAAGGAGGAATTTTATAAAATTATAGGGGTGTATATAAACTATCATGAAGATATAATATTTTTACTATAGATGAATATCAAGGTCATATGACCTAATCTGTCTTGAAGAGACCTGGTTAAGTGAAGAATCCTAGAAGGCAATTTGAGAGGGATAAAAGAGTGAGAAGAGATAAATAAGGTAATCATCATCTATTGTGTGATAAAAAAAGGTTTTCTAAAGGTGATCAAAATTTTCAATTGGTTGATTTGGTGTTAAGACATCTAGGGGTTGGTGCTTCCTTGTAGGTTGGTGCTTGTTAAAGTCTAATTGAGTGGGTGCTTGACTAGTTGGGGTTAGTGCTCCATGTGGAGTTGGTGATTCACTAAATATTGGTTTTTGTCTTATATTATTTTATTCAATTTAAATATATCATTGGTTTTTCTTACCTTTAAGGGTTTCCCACATATGTAATGTGTTTCATGATTTTGTATGGTTGCATATGCTTTGCTAGATGTTCATGTATGCTTAAGTGGAATTGAATGAATGTTTTTAAGACACTTATTCACCCTCCCCCTCTCAATAATTGTGCTTATAAAAGTCGGTATCAGATCTTGGTTCTTTGAAGAAAGTATAGAAACTTGAATGAGATCCTAAGAAGCACAAGATGTATAGTGATCAAAACAAGAAGACATGTATGACGAAGAACCTACTATGACAGTGAAGAAGGAGAATCTAAAGTAGACCTTGAAGATGAGATCATATGTGCCCTTGGTGATTTGAAGCATAAAAAAAGACTATCAAGGATCTCAAGAATCATTTATAAGGTTTCAATATATGGTTTAGATCAAAGGAAGTTGAGTATGACCAGTTGAAGATAGAGCTAGATTCCTTGAAGGTTGAGCATGAGCAGCTCATAGGCAAGATGAGAAAGTTTGAGAAAGAGTGAGAATTCACAACAAGTCAAGATTACCAACATGAAAATACCAATTAGGCAGACCAATGTAATAATGGATAAGTTATCATGGGACCATGGGAAAAGGAGTGATCAGTCAAGAAGTACAAAAGTGGTGTTTGTTATAGTTGTCATAATATGGGACACATTACAATATTATGTTCTAATAGAGTTATAAGGACCTGAAGATTCAACAAGATATATGAATCTTCTATAGTTCATGATAAGGGTCAAGCATTGGTATAGAATCCAAAGTAACTTAGGACTAATCATATTGAGCCCAAGAGTCAAGATGGAGTATTTGCTAAGGAGGAACAAAAGACTAAAGAGGATTCTATGATAGCTCAGACTGCCTTTCACATTCAATATGAAGGCATGAAATGGTATATAGTTATTGGTTATTCAAGCCACATCATAGGAGACAAAAATAATTTTATCTCATTGAAAGAAGAATGTTTTAGGAATAGTGAGGTTTGGAGACAACACAACTATCAATATAGTTGGCAAGGGTATCTTGATTTTGGACAACGGGAATACCAAGACACAAAATGCATTGTATTTGGAAGGTTTGAAACATAACCTTCTTAGTGTTAGTCAAATGTGAAATCAAGGACACACACTAGCCTTTCATTATAGAGGGTGTGAGATAAAGAAAGCTAAATCAGGAAGGCTAATTGTCAATTATAATAGGACTAAGAACAATATATATGTCTTGAATGAGATCAAAAAGGAGAGATGATTTATGAGCAAGATGGATGAAATTGTATTATGGCATAGAAGATTAGGTCACCTAAACTTTGACAATCTGGTCAAGATAAGCATTAAGAAGTCTATGAAGAACATACCTAAGATCACCAAACCTTCAAACATACTTTGCAAGACATGTCAACATGGTGAGCAGACTACAATAAGGCTCAAGTCCAAGGAGAACTCTACTACAAGAACCTTAGATTTAATACATATTGATATCTATGAACCTAAAAAAAATCAAATCATTCAAGAAGATAAGTACTTCATGTTACTCATAGATGACTAAACAATAATGACTTGGGTAGCATTCTTGAAATAAAAGTCAAAATCTCTTTAAAATTTCAAGGCATTGAAGGCTCTTATTGAGAATGAGAAGAATGGGAAAATCAAGTGCCTAGGATCTAACATAGGAGGAGAGTTTTAGTCTAATGAGTTTGATGACTTCTATAAGGTTCATAGAATAAAGAGATAGTTCTCAGTATATAGGACACCTCAGCATGTGGAAAAAAAGATAGGATAGTTCAAGAGATAGATATAACTATACTAAATGAGTCTATATTACCTAATGGATATTGGAGAGAGGTAGTAATCACTGTAGTCTACATTCTGAATAGATGACAGATAAGGAGTAATAGCGATAAGACTCTCGATAAATTATGGAAAGGTAGACATGCTAATGTGGAACACTTTAGAGTTTTTGAGAGCAAATATTTCATCAAAAGAGATGATTAAGACTTAGTAAAGTTTTATTCTATATCTAATGAAGGTATATTCTTAGGATACTCATCAATGAGCTATGTGTGGAACACTTTAAAATGTTTGAGAGCAAATATTTCATCAAAATAGATTATTAAGACTTAGTAAAGTTTTATACTATATCTAATGAAGGTATATTCTTATTATACTCATCAATGAGCTCATCATATAGATGTTATAACAAGAAGTTATAGAAGATAGTGGAAAACACCAATGTGAATATTGATGAGACAAGAGAATCATACTCACAGTCAAAGGATACTTTAGGAATCTATACTTCAAGAATGAAGAGGAAACTATATAGGTTCATAATGAAGAAGAATAATTTGAGGAGAGATAGCACTCAAAAGGCCCCTCAAGATAGATTTAAAGAGATCATCATGAATCTCAAATCATTGGCAACAATAATTCAGGTATGCAAACAAGGAAAAGACTAATAAGTGATATAAATAAAGAGAATGTTGATTTATTATCTAATATTGAACCTAAGAATATTATATAAGTAATCAAAGACATATTTTGGATAGGTGTTATGAATGACGAGTTAGACTAAATAAATAAGAATGAGACTTGGGAACTAGTTCCTAGGCCTAAAGACAAGAATGTCATTGGCACAAACAAGTGTTTAAAAACACATTGAATCAATATGAATAAGTCACTAAGAACAAAGATACATTGGCATGCAAGGTATATACATAATTTGAATGGGTAGACATTAACGAGACATTTGCACTAGTATCAAGATTGAAGGCCATCAGATTGTTTCAATCATATGCAGGATTCAAAGGGTTCAAGGTATACTAGATGGATATAAAATCTACCTTTTTGAATGGGAATTTTTAAGAGGAGGTGTACATAGAGAAACCTAAGTTTTTCTCACTATCAGGTGATAAGGACTGTGTTTTTAGATTAAAAAAGGCTCTTTATGGTCTAAATCAAGTTTCTAGATCTTGGTATGCCAAGTTGGATAGGTATTTGTTAGATCAATAATTTAAAAGGAGAGTTGTAGATAGTAATCTATGCATAAATTTAGAAGATGACCATCATTTGATAGTAGTTATCTATGTGGATGACATCATCTTTTGTGGAAACAATGAAAACATGACCAAGGTCTTTGTAGAGGTGATGAAGAAAGAGTTTTAGATGTCCATGCTGGGAGAACTATCATTCTTTCTTGGGTTGTAAATCACTCAATCTAAAAAAGGTATATTCATTTCACAAGCCAAATACATAAGAGAGATTTTGAAGAAGTTTAAGATGGAATATTATAAGGTTGTTAGTACACATATGATCACAGGGTGTAATTTGAGAAAGGAAGATGAGTCTCCAAAGGTCAATCAGACATCATATAGGTTAATTATTGGAAGTTTACTATACACCACTACTTCTAGACCTAACATCATGTAAGTAGTAGGTCTTATCGAAAGGTTTCAAGAAGATCCAAAGGAAAATCATCTTCAATCAATCAAAAGGATACTCAGGTATCTCAATGGGACTATGGAGTATGAGTTATGGTATCCAAAGAGCAAGGAGTTCAATTTGATAGCCTATACAAATGTAGACTGGTTAGGAAGTCTAGATGACAGGAAGAGTACTAGTAGAGGAGTTTTCTTCTTAGGTGGGTTCCTAGTTTCATAGATAAGCAAGAAGTAACCATCAGTATCATTATCTACTTGTAATTATGAGTACATTGCATTAGCTTCATGTTGGACTCAAGTCCTATGGATGAGATAGACCCTAAAATACTACAAGGTGGAGTATGATGGTCATAGCCCTATCTCTTGTGAGAATACAAGTGTTATAAGTGTCTCAAAGAACCTTGTCATGCACTCGAGGACTAAGCATATTCCCATCAAGAATAATTTTCTAAGAGATTAGGTAAGTAAAAAAAATGTCAGGCTTAAATATGTTTCTACATAAGATCAGATTGTAGACATTTTGACTAAACCACTTCCAAAGTTAACATTTGAACACCTAAGACAAAAATTAGCTGTAATTCTTGTCCCTAGAAATCATTGAATAATCCAAGTACTTATGGGGAGATAATCATATGGTTCATTACCTCCAAGAGTAGGTGAGTTTTTCCAAGAAGGTATGCATGAAGATAGGGGAGCATGTTTGTATTATGACTCATAAACTCATAGTCCTATGTGTTGAATATTTTGGTTACAAAGAGTGTGATCCAAGGAGTTGCAGACATCACTTTGTCATTTATATCAAAGGGGGAGAAATTTCATAATGAGAGAGAATTTTATTATTTAGATAATTTTCTAAGAGTGGTTTCCATCAATGATAAAGGGGGATATTATTGAGTATTGTCATTGATGTCAATGGTGCATCTATATGAGGTTGATGTCATTGAGAAGGTGTGCCTAGTTAGCAATGTGTTGATGTGAAAAAGGGAATTTATGGAGTGTTTTCACTAAAATATATTGTCATAAAATATAATTTGAATGCAAAATAGATAATTTAAGTCAACTAATGTTTTATGGTTGCATGAAGGTATAGGTCTTTGAACAGCCTAAGCCTAGTCATGGCATGAAAAGACCTTGTAAGAAGGTATGAGCATGGAGTATTGGTGAGATGAGTGAATAGAGGCATTATTATATATATATGAGTTTGTTTTATCATGTATGTGAGTCATTGGATCACTCATGAGAGTCTCAGGGTGAGCCTACATGGGTAAGCCCTCTAGGACACGTCTATACCTAGACCACTTCTAGACCCTATCTGACCTAATGAGGTATCATGATCTATTTTCAAGACATGTAAAGGATGTATGGTAGTGATTAAGCATGAGATAGGTTTCTTGAGTATGTGATTGAGGTTGAGAGTGCATGGAAAGAGTCATGAAGGTCATTTTTGAGACCTAATATGGTTTGCGGGTCAAGAAATAGAGAGCAAAGAGAGAGAATGTGGCCTAATGAGGGGTCATGATCAGATTTTAGAGTGTTTGAGATTATGTAATCATTTTCATAGTTGATTTATACTATTTCAAGCGTGTTCATTAAATTTGAGGTCTTAGTGTAAAGGACAAGGCATGAAAAGTTGTTTAGAGGTCTCTCAAGTGCTTAGAATGAAGGGTTTTCAATCTGAGAAGGATTTTATTATACTCATTATCTTGTCAAAAAAAATCATGGGAACCTAATATATTCATGGTAGATTTGGAAGGATCATATCTCAAAATTTTAGGCATTTTTTTTTTTGATTGAGGGGTTGTGCTTTATGAACAATTGTTAAGAATGGAAACAGGGTTAAACCCTCTTCAAACCCTAATAAGGACCCAATGTTGAAGATGTTGATCAAAGTTACAAAAATTTATTGGTATTCACATGTAATATATTGGATGTTTTACTAAACTCTCCCAGGCATCTCTAGGTGTGATTGATTTGTCAGATGTGTGAGTAGACACTACAAAAAAGTGTTAATTTCTCATAAATTTACTATAGCAGTCAGAATTGACCAAGTCAAAGTATGCAAATGGATGGAGAATGAATATTGAGGCTCACATTTCATGTCAATGGAGGTTTATATATAGGTTATATCCCTCAATTATGTTAAACTGGTCATCTAATTTAGCCATTCGCTAATAGGCCAAATGGTGCAAACAGTGAAAAACCTAGGTAGTAGTGAGAAGATGAATAGGAATGTGTTATCATGATAGAGTGATAAAACCAAATGAATGGATATGTTGTTGTGTATTGATATGTATTATTAATTCTTGGTATAAATCTTTTAATTCAATTATAGTGGTGAAAATTTTGAATCCAAAATGACTTGTCTGACTCAGTGAGGTTTGTGTGTAGTGAGGTCAACAAACTGGTCTATAAGACCAATAGTTTCCAATAGACCATAAAAAAATTTATATTTTAATATGGTTTTTATATTTCATAGGTTAATCTACATGAATAATAATTTATTTAAAATTTCTATACATGTGTTGGAGGTCTGAGTCACCATGACTGGTCTTTCAAGAAAATTAGTAGTTCTGAGTGAGCAAGTTGTAGGAGTGTTTTTGAGTCTTTTTACCCTGTGTGATGAATTATAATGCACTTAGTGAAGTTTTTTAGGTCTTTAAATTTATATTATGTGATTTATTATCATTTTTATCTATCTAAATAATATGTAATCTTCAGTTGTTCAAGATAGATCTTTCTATGTGTGTGGAGGCCTAATGTGAACAGTAATAATGGTGTCCTTCAAGTGGTGGTTGGAGATAGAAAGTGTCATGGACCCAAGATGAGTGTAGTGGGAGTATATTTGAGTTTAATATTAATTTTTTCTACCATTTCTATATTTTTAAAGTGTTCTAAGGAGATCAAAGGGTAACGTGTACTAATGAAGGCCTAATTGAATTAGGTTTCCTTAAGGCATAAAAGAGGTTTTGGTCTTTCAAGTTTAGGATGACCTAATATAATGATTTATTAATGTATTAAATTTGGTATATGACCTATTTTAATTGTAATACAAGTATTAAATTGTGTACGTCTGAAGAATATGTGTGTGAGCTAGAGGATTGTATGAGAACAAGGCCTAATAGGCCTAATTGACTTATTAGAGAATAAGAGTGTACAAGAGAAGGAAATAGCACTTTTATGAGCTGAAGGAGGTATTTTATACCATATTATTGGTGTATATAAATTATAATTAAGATATAATATAGGTATTATAGATGAATATCAATGTCATATGACATAATCTGTCTTGAAGAGACCAAGTTGAGTGAAGAAGCCTAGAAGGTAGTTTGAGAGGGATGGAAGAGTGAGAAGAGATAAATAAGGTGATAATCATCTATTGTGTTAGTAAAAATATTTTATTAATGTGATAAAAAAAATTATGTGGCTAATTTGGTGTTGAGTCATCTAGGGGGTTGGTGCCTCCTTGCAGATTGATCTTTTCTAAAGCCTAATTGAGTGGGTTCTTGAATAGCTTGGGTTGGTGCTCCATGTGGAGTTTATGATTCACTAAATATTGGTTTTTATCTTATATTATTGTGTTAAATTTGAATATATTAGTGTTTTTTTTTCCATTTAGGGTTTCCCACATATGTAATGTGTTTCATGATCTTGTATGGTTGCATATGCTTTGCTAGATGTTCATGTATGCTTAAGTGGAATTGAATGAATGTTTTAAAGACACTAATTCACCCCCCCCTTCCCTCTCAATTATTTTTCTTCAAAAATATTATACGATCCTGATTAGGTCCACTTCCATCTTTTTTAAACCCAAATCTACATGTACATAATAATCTAGATAAGTACTCTTATTTTCAATTCATTGCAATATCAATCAATAGATGTACTTTCTAGTTTTGGTATATCTTAGTATTTCAATTCAAAATATTATTCATGTAAGTTTAAAAATTAATTATCCCACTATAGATATATTTATCACCCTTAGCTTATTCATTTCTATATTATTAACCTTGGATATCCCATATCATCAATTCAGGGTTAAACATTTAGTGAACCCTAACTATGACATAGATTGTCATATAATTATACTATAAATCAATGTTATTTTCCTTTTTCCATAATATTTATTTAATCTATTTCCTTCATCATGGATTATATAAATTGTTTTCATGACTATGATTATGAAACTCTCCAACATTCTATCAAGGAAGGAGTAAAAATTGACCCTTGTTAGTTCCTTCCAAAGGCATAAGCACATCATCTCAAATCTTTGAATGGTGGTAGCTACCATCCCTCTAACTAGGTCCATGCCACCACCATCCAAATAGATGAGTATAACAATCTTAAGGAATATAGACAACCTTTTTCCTTTACCTTCTACAATAATTATGGCTACATATGATCAAAATTTTACTTCATTTAATTATGCTAACTTTCATCAAATCCACAAAGATATCATGGCTAAATTACAAACTATTCATAAAGGATATTTTATTGTAAGCACATTGATTTAAACTCCTATAACTCCAACACTTCCAAATAATAACCCCCTCATTGAGGGTGATGATTCTCTTTTTCCTTCAGTTGATAGTGAAAATTTTTAAAAGGTAAATAAATAATTCATGGAATCTTTACCAATTAGCATTAAACACCCCAAAAAAGGGCACATTATAAACTTAAATGGTCAAAAGTGCCTAAGTCCCAAATATTTCACTCTTACTTATATCAATCAAGGTTTCAAAACAAAAAGATCTTTATCTTCTAAAATATTTATTTATGCAAAAATTCCCTCACTTATCAAAATAAGCACCTTTACTAAAAATACCTCAAGTTCAACTTGATATATCATTACCAAAGGGAGATGAACCTTAAAATAGTATGCAAATATCAAATATTTCAAAATTTCTAGAATAAATACCAAATATTCCAAAATTCAATGATAATAAATATGTACTTATTCTTTATAGAGATGTTAATATGCCTATGTTTCATGTCGATGTAAATTTTCAACCTATTTACTAACCTCTTCAAGTACTACTCTATCAATGATGAATACCATAAATGATCTTCAATAACAAATGGCTACTATTAAATTAAAAATTTCCTCACATGAGGCTACTTTCCATGTGTAGATGATATTTTATGATTATATAGCACCTTAGTCTTGTACACTTGGTAAACTCAAACTTTGGTTGTTCCTCTCAGGTCTTCACCTTTCTTGTTCTTGTAAGTCTCATAGCTGCTTTATCTTTATTCCCCTTAGCCTATATCTCTTATTCTAACTTATCTTATTTTGATGACCCAAGCCTTCTATCTTGCCCAAAATGCTTAAAATGTACTTATCTTTTACCTCTACAAGTAATGAACTTGTACCTCCTTTCTTTCTCCTTGGACACTAATGTCTAAGACAGACAGTTGCATCGATATTACTATCTTGTCCTGACATAAGTGTCAATCACCCTAAAGTCATCCAATTATAAATAAAATGTATCTTGATGGTTAGCTTAAGTGATTTAATGTGATTTATTACTCCAAATGGATTGATATAAATATAAGATCAACCCTCATTCATTCCTCACCTAGGGAACACTTAAAAAAAGACCAAAGAGACTAAGGCACTTATCAAAATCACTCTATCAGGTATTCACTTGAATAAATATTCCCTATTTATATACCAACCATAGGTACAACACATCTATAAGTTTGAATTACTAAAGGAGCAGCCCAAGAGCCTGATTTACCAAGTTATAAGCTAGGTCATTATTGTACTTGATTTGCACATATTGTATGATTCACATACAATCTAACATATAGGGAATAACTACATGAGTTTGAGGCCTTCTTCTAGAGTATTGGATATGTAGGAAGTGTCTTTTGATAGTGGGGTCATTGGAGTCAGCTTAACAATGTGCACCCACTAACCCTTTTTCCCCAAGGTCACATTGAAGATGGAAAGGTATGGTTTTTCCATTTCACAAGGAGCGACTATCCATGACCTGGATCTAAATGTACTAGAGTGAAGGAGAAGCAAAACTGATAATCATCTAGGTGGTTTTATCATGTTTTAGTAGATATTTTGTATAAGACACTAGCATCAAACCCAGATAGTAGCATCGATGCAACCATCCTAGGCTGACCTTACTATCCAAAGAGCTAGAGGTGTCAAATCTAGATTTTGATGATTGTTTTATAATCTCCTTACCACCTAATTTTAGCTTATTCTATATCTAAAATTGCATTAACATCTAAATAACCTAATTACTTCACTTCATTGTCATTTCTATATTTATCATAATTATACTTTCTATATTTAGACTATATCAGCATAATAAATTTAATATATGTTTATATCTAATTTTAGAATCTAATTAGCCTACTATATATCTAATTATCACCCTTTTGTCATTTCATTTCTACATACCCCTTTAATAATATAGATAACCCCAATCTAGATCTAGGTAATATTTATTCAAGTTAATATAAGATCAACCCTCATTCATTCCTCAATCTAGATTGTGTCATACCATGTGGTGAATCCAATCTTTGAACATCAAAACTTTAGGTAACTTACCTAGTCATGATAACCTACTATTGAGTGAGATGATTATTATAAATTGGAGGTCTCAGGGTCTATTCCGTAGGATGACCACTCTTTAGCATCATTCCCACACTAAGATACGATGGCTTATTTATGAAAAGTATCCATAATGTAATGGGATACCAACTCAATGCTCATTGTGATGTGGGTCGGCATGTGGCTTGAAACCTATGTTTAATGTGAAAAGGCAAGTCCATAGTCCATGGATAGGGATAATATTCACCATTGTTTTAGACATTCTGATTACAAAAATTTTAGTACCCAATATTTTCTAAAATTTAAACCAAATACTCTCTCAGTCTCGAAGATACCTATCTAGGTTTGGCTCCCAAACTTGCCTTTGTATTTCTGGCACACTTCATAAGAGATTAGAAATGCATTAGTAAATTTATTAATAATGACAGAGACATATTAGTTTTAAGGTTATACACTTATGCTCAAATTTGTGTGGAAATAAACTTGAGTATAGGATTACCAAACAAAGTCATCTTAAAGTTTTGTAAATCTCAACATATTCAAATTTTAGATTATGAAAACACTATGTTTAGGTGTTGTAATTTTAAAGCAATAGGGCATCTTCTTGCCTCCTATGCTCATGGGTGTCCCCATGCTTCAAGTAAAAAAGAGGGAAAGCAGATGGAGTGCTCTAGATCTAGAATTAGTGGCTGAAGATATTTTTTATGTTTTAGAGAGTCAGGGAAATTTTGAGGATAAGGAAAAGAAGGGAGAAGAACAAGAAAATTTTCTCATAAAGCCTCAGTCTACTTTAGAAGTTTTGGTAAAATGTCAAAATTATCCCTTTGAAAAAGTTGAGGGAGGATTCAAAAGAGGACATGAATCAAAAAAATTAGAATCAAATAAAGAACTATCTAATCTTTCACAACCAGAATCACAAATTGTTATGGTTAATGTTGATCAAGGAAGGTGGCAGGAGGTAAAGAATAAAAAAGGAAAAAAGGGGAAGATGGATAATCTATTAGATTATTTTCCAACCAATGAGCAGATGTAGCTAATCTTCTAGTGTTTCTTCTTCTTTTATTTAAGTTTGTCTAGTTAGAGGCCTTCTTAATCTTAATGGTTTTTGGTTCTTTATTGGTTGTTGTTTTAAGGCTCATCAATTTGTTGTCCTTGCCTTAGTGCAATAAGGAATCTCAGAATTATCCTTTTAATAATTTCCGCTTGTAGATATTTTTTGTATATCCTTTGATATGTATACATTGGGTAAGGGTCTCATTGAACCCTAGTACTTATCAAAAAAAATCCCTAGGTCACTTAGGGTTTTTTTATTTTTCTATCCATAATCCCTAATTTTCATAAAATATGTGCAACATGGATGCATATATTACCCATTTTGGATTCCAATATGTCATAGTTTATTAAGGTTTACTACAATACTTGCCTTGTAAACTCTTATAATCAAACCCATGCCAATAATGAGAGGGTTTTAAAGCAAACACAATAATTAATTTCTTTTCAAAATTCATTTTGTAATCATATAGAGCTAATATTTAAATTTCAATGATCATGCTCTTGACAATTTATCCTACCTATATCTTATTTGAATGATAACTACCATCCCACACCTAGTATTCACCCATGGCTTATAATATATTTCATGGTCCATGAATTTACTACTCAAAGAGGTAAGGTTTCCCAACCCATTCTACCACATGTTAACATACAACAGGTGCCACCTAAACCTAGGCTTGTAATAAAATCCAAAGGATATGACATTATTGACCAATTGAGCAATACACATGTAAAAATGTCAATCCTTGAAATCATAAAGCAATCTAATGTTTATAAAGATATCCTATATAAGGCATTGCATGAGACACAAGTTCTTAGTGATATTGAGCTTGCTTATTTTGTAGATATTATGAAAGATTTTAATAATGATAACAAGCCCATCACATTTGATCCAACAAATTTACCATCCAAAAATATTATTGATCAAAATTTGCCTTTATTCATACTAGTCAAAATACAAAGTGAAGGTATCAAAAGAGCACTCATTGATAATAGATTACACCTAAACATTTGTAGCATGCAATTCCTAACCACCATGGGTATCAACACACATTTTATTAAAAACATTGTTATGTACATAAAAAGGGTTGGACAATTCACATATCCCTCCAATTGAAAAAAATACATTAGATGTGACCTTAGGACCAAAAATTATTTTAACTACTTTTCAGGTTATGTCTTGATCTGTACATTATAATTTACTTTTGGGTAGGCCTTGGATATGTTTAATGGAAGTTAACCCATCTACACTTCATCAATGTGTAAAATTCATACATGACAGGACCTTATTATCCAAGCCTGCCAATTATGAACCTTTTAAATTTTGTAAAATTATACATTCTAAAACTGAAGGCATCCCTACAATAGTACCACCTAAGCAATCCATTCCTCTTGAACATATACACATGTATGAAATAGGTGAGTTGATTAAAATGGATCCTTTATCTCCAGATACAAATAAGCCATTAAGATCTAAGGTGCACAAAGATATGCATAAGGATAAATAACCATCCATAAAGGAGCCAAAAAAATTTCAAGAACCCCCAACATTTGAGATTCCTTTATTAGTCAATACTAAGCAAAATTATGGCCATGTTTCAGATTATTATGATAGTGATGATGATACAACCTATGATATGACAGATAAAAAAATGCAAAACTTAAAATTTTATCCACTCAATCAATTTTCACGTAGCTTATTTGAACCTACGTGTCCTAACACACATAAGTTAAACCCACTTACAAAAAATACAACATTGAATCCAAATAAGGGCAAACCAAAACTAGAAGATGGGCATGTAAATGCTTGTTATTCCATACATCCATCTTGGCTAAAATCACTGAGTCAACCTTATAAGGGCCAAATGTAAGTTCATCATGTGAATAGTGTGGAGTCTTCTCAAAAGGATTTACCCCAAATACTATAGATCATAATGGAACATGATACCACTGATACCATATTATCTTTATTACTAAACAAAAATGATTTATTTACCTTCTACCAGACACATATCAAGCAGTATACTACTACCGGCAAAGGGAGTACCATATTATAATTACCATCAGATCATTGGCCATATTACAAATCAATGTGCATGATTGAAAAATCTAATACAAAAATATAAGAGAAAAGGATGCATACGAGTCCATTATAGGAAAAAATAAGAATATTTATTATCTTTTAGAAGATAAGTATACCCCAAATTGACAAAATCATGATGACTTAACTATTACTTCTAATATTGATGGGGTATATTGCCACCATATCGGGTCTGAACCAAACAAGCGGGATATAACATGTGGGATAAATTTTCTTGCACAATTGGAATATATTATAAATGAACTAATATATTCTCCCTTTGATCTTGAATGTCAAGGATACATTCACTTACATAGAGTTTTCAACCCATGTGTTGAAGCTTCAACTATATGTATATCAACAAATGAACCACATTTAAAACTAAAGTTCAGATAAACTTGGCTAGTTGAGTGGAATGCTAAGCTAGGCACTACAGACATGCATGTAAACTTTCCTCATATGAGTGTGTACATTTTCATACAACATGATGGACATGATTATTTTCCTGCACCATTGGCTTTAGGACAACTATTACACAAACATTGAAATGTTGGTACTATATCGATATAAAAAAACTTAAAATCCTTTGCAGGTGTCCCTTCACCTTTTGAGGATGAGAACTTACTTGATTAAACCTATGTCAAATATTCCAAAAATATTAAAAAAATCAAAAACATATAAAACATCAAAAACACTATCAGCACTTACATGTTTTTATGGGCTCCTTGGCATCCATGTGTTAGTTCCATGTTGATGGATGACATACTTAGTTTCTCCTACATACACATATGTGTCACACTTATACTTAAGTGTGATATAGGCATACATAGACACATGATACATTCTTATTTTAGATGTTGGGTCATCCTTCTACTCATGTCATGCAGACATTGGGGGCATCTACTTATTTGATCTTGATACACAGGTTATATGATTTGATGATCACTCTACATTATCATGTTTTATCTCACATATGTACTTTCACATGCCTATTATCCATGATTATATCTTACATAGAGTTCTTCATAAGTTATACACTTAACATACTTTTTATAACACATTGGATCCATGGGTTGTTAGGTTGTGGAGCTAAAAGCTTCACTATTATAAAAATGGTGGAGGTTGTTGAGTGTCAAAGTAATAGGCATCGATCACGCCAACTAACATTGGCAATGTTCAGTTACATAGCAACTGGCATCGGTTAGGTGTCAGCTGGCATCGATCAGACAGGAACCGACGTTGGTCATCTCTAGACAGACAGAGACCGACATCGATCATCTGTGTGTTCCAGTCTAATTTTAGACAGACAGTTAGTTTGCATGTAAAGACTAATTTTAGTCTTGAGTCTGTGTTTCTAATTATTGTTTGTATGAGATCTATTTAAGAGACCCATGGGGTTGTATTGTAACAAGGACTAGGGACTAAGAAGGATTAGATCCTCAAGTGTAAGATCAGTTGATCTGCAGGGTGTGCAAGATCAGGGAGATCTACATGGTAAGTAAGATCAGTTAGATCTGCAAGTGTGCAAGATCAAGGTTTGCTTGGATCAAGGAGGCAATAATGGTTGAGTTGATTGTCATTTGACTTGGTATGTAGGCAAAACAACCATTGAGTTGATTGTCACATGGAGGGAACAACAACTTGGTATTGAGTTGATTGTTGGTTATAATTGATTGAGAGAGAGAACTCTTGAGGGATAATTATTGTACACCCAAGAGATGTGGAAGAGTGAGATTTCTTCATTGTATTTCCTTTTGGAAGAGTGTTAATATAGAATGTATTGTTTCTCGTATCTCATATTCTGTGTTATTTCTAAATTCTAATTACTTATTAAATCTGGTTTAATTATGTGTTTAGTTGCTTATACAAAGGTAATCAAGTGTGCTCTTAGGAGTGGATCCTAACAAGTGGTATCAGAGCTTGGTTCACTAACACCTTGGTTTTAGAGTGTGTTAAGTGTTTGTTGATTACAGGTCACTCACTGGGGTTTCTGTTTGAGTGGGAGTAAAGCAATGGCAGAAGAAAGTAAGCTAAGAATGGAGAAATTCAATGGCAAGAATTATCAATTATGGAGGATGTAGATAGAGGATTATTTGTATCAAAAAGATCTGTACTTACCATTGGGTGGGGTTTCAAGTAAGCCCACATGTATGCAAGATGAAGAATGGAAGGTTCTTGACAGAAAGGCTCTAGGAGCTATAAGGTTGACCCTGGTAGCTTCTGTGGTTTCCAACTTATCTCAGGCAAAGACAACGATAGAGTTAATGGAATCTTTGGCAAATTTATATGAAAAACCCTCAGCTTCAAATAAGGTATTTCTTATGAAGTAATTATTTAATTTGTAAATGCTGGAAGGTGGATCAGTATATAGTCATCTTAGTGATTTACATGGTTTGGTAAACCAGTTAAATTTAGTCAAAATAGTTTTTAATGATGAAATTAAAGCTCTCTTAATCTTATGCTCTTTACCTAAAAGTTGGGATCGCTTGGTAATGGTAGTTAGTAATACTGCGTCTGCTTCAAATATCTTGAAAGTTGATGATGTTGTTAGTGTAATCTTGAATGAAGAAATTTGCAAGAAAAGCACAGGGGAGACATTAGGTAATGCTTTAAGTCTTGAAAGTAGGGGAAAGCAAAGAGAGAAGAGAAAGCAAGGGAAATCAAGGTCAAAGATAGGTAGTAAATCCAAATCCAGGTATGGCAGTATAACTTGCTGGAATTGTGGAAAGAAAGGACATGCAAAGAAAGATTGTTGGTTGAAAGAAAATCAGCATGAAGAAGCAGATGTTACAGGTATTATTACACAGGATGCTCTTACATTTTTTTTGGATAGTCAGGTAGAATCATGGGTTTTAGATTTTGGTGCTTCTTTCCATGCAACCCCAAATAGAGAATTTTTTCATGATTATGTCCAGAGAGACTTTGGAAAATCTTATTTAGGGGATGGTGAGCCTTGTCAAATTGTTGGCAAAGGGAAAGTGAAGCTGAAATTGTAGACTGGCAACATATGGGTGTTGAAGGATGTCATGCATGTACCCATCTTGAAGAAGAATTTGATTTCTGGAGGGAAGTTGGGTGATGAGGGTTGCACAGTAAGTCTCACAGTGAAATCTTAGAAAGTTTCTAAGGGTGCACTTGTACTAGCTGGAGGTAAGAAAGTAGGTACACTTTATCTATCTACTTGTATTACTGATTCTCCTTCTATTTTATCTACTTCAATTGTAGATGCAAAGATGTGGCTCTGTAGGCTTGGTCACATGAGTGAGAAGGGAATGGATGTTCTTAAGTCAAAAGATATGCTTTCAGATTTGATAGACTGAGATTTCTGTGAGCATTGTATGTTTGGGAAATAGGAGAAAGTGAGGTTTCTCAAGACTGGGTCAACAAAAAACAAGCACAGGTTGGAGCTTGTTCACGCAGACGTGTGGGGACCAGCTCAGGGAGCTTTTATTAGAGGATCATAGTGGTATGTTTCTGATGATGCTACAAGAAAGGATTAGGTTTATTGCATAAAGAGAAAATTTGATGTTTTTGACATATTTAAGAACTAGAAAGCCTTGGTTTTCAAGGAGAAGATGATGGATAGAGATCAGCTCAAGGGGTTGAATAATTTTGAGTAGGGAAAGGTTTATTTGGACAAGGTTATGATCCAAAGTGAACTCACGGGTAAAAGTCATCACTCACAGGAAAACACAGTTACCGACGTCAGTCAAGTGAGAACCGATGTCGATCAGGCAGGAACTGACGTCGGTCATGTGCAGACCAAAGTTGGTGATGTTGGGCAGGTGGAAACTAACGTCAGTCAGGTCAGTCACATGGAATCAACGTTAGTTGGATGCAAACTGGGAGATGACTGGGATTGGTCACTGTTAGAATGAAATTTGGGTGGATAGCAAGCTGTCAATGTGTCTCAAATGCCCATGTGGAGGACTGAAAGGGTAAGTAAGCCTCAAATTCGTTATTCCCCTTCTTTATACTACTTGTTGCTCACTGATGGTGGAAAACTAGGAAGTTTTAAAGAGGCAATGTAGGCAGAATCTAGGAAACAGTGGGAGCATGGCATGAATGAGGAAATTGATTCCTTAGAAAAGAACCAAATGTGGGATTTGGTTGAGTTGCCAGCCAAAAAGAAAGCACTGAAAGACGAATGGATTCACAGGTTAAAGAAAGGAGAGAATGGATAGATGAGATAGAAGGCCAGGTTATATGGTCTTGAGCAAGCTCTAGGATAGTGGTATAAGTTTGACAGGTTTATGACAAAGCATGGCTTTAGTCAATGTCAATGTAATCACTGTGTTTATTTTACCAGGTTGGATAATGGTCACAACATTATCCTGTTACTGTATGTAGTGTATATGCTTGTTGTAGGGTCACACATGTAGGGAATCGCTGAGCTAAAGGTAAAAGTAGCTTAGACATGTGCCAAGAAGGATTCAAGAGCAAAAATCTTTGTCATGAGTATGTTTAGAGACAGGGAAAATCACAGGTTGATTTTGTCTTTAGAGGATTATGTGAATAAGGTAGTTGAGAGGTTCAATTTGCAGGATGCAAAACTGGTTAGCACACCTATGGTTAGACAGTTCAAGTTGAGCTATGAATAATGTCCTAAATCACATGATGAGGTTGAGTACATGGTATGTACTAGACCTAATATTGCCCAAGCAGTGGGAGTTGTCAGCAAGTTTATGGCCAATCCAAGAAAGGAGCACTAGAAATCAGTTTAGTGGATTCTCAGATATCTGAGAGGGATCAACAGCAAGTATTTATGCTATGCAAGGTCAAGCACTTCTCTATATGGGTATGTAGATTTGAAAATGGTAGGTGACTTGGATGACAGGAGTAACACCATAGGATATTGTTCACTGTTGGTGGTTGATCTTCAATTACACAACAACCGGCATCGATTAGGTGTTGGCCGACATCGGTCAGACAAGAATCGATGTTGGTCATCTCCAGACAGACAGAGACTGACATCAGTCATCTGTGCATTCCAATCTAATTTTAGATGGACAGTTAGTTTGCATGTAAAGACTAATTTTAGTCTTGAGTCTGTGTTTTTAATTATTGTTTGTATGGGATCTATTTAAGAGACCCATGGGGCTGTATTGTAACAAGGACTAGGGACTAAGAAGGATTAGATCCTCAAGTGTAAGATTAGTTGATCTGCAGGCTGTGCAAGATTAGGGAGATCTACATGGTAAGTAAGATCAGTTAGATCTACAAGTGTGCAAGATCAAGAAGGTCTGCTTGGAGCAAGGAGGCAACAACGGTTGAGTTGATTGTCACTTGACTTGGTATGTAGGCAAAACAACCATTGAGTTAAATGTCACATGCAGGGAACAACAACTTGGTATTGAGTTGACTGTTCGTTATAATTGATTGAGAGAGAGAAATCTTGAGGGAGAATTACTGTACACCCAAGAGGTGTGGAAGAGTGAGATTTTTTCATTGTATTTCCTTATGGAAGAGTGTTAATACAGAATGTATTGTTTCTCGTATCTCATATTTTGTGTTATTTCTAAATTCTAGTTACTTATTACTTCTAGTTTAATTCCATGTTTAGTTGCTTATACAAAGGTAATCAAGTGTCCTCTTAGGAGTGGATCCTAACATGGGTTATTATGACATGTCTATGTTGGTTGTTTATGTTTTATTCTTTTATGTTTTGTGTTCCTTTTTCAAGCATTTGAATATGTTTCTTTGATTTTGACCCATATTTATATATGTTTTCATCAAAATTTACATAAATATGGAATGATTTCCTTTATGGGCATTTGAATAATTCATGTCCCTTGTTTGTGTTTTCCTTAGATAATTACCTTTTGACTTGCTTTTGAATGTTCTTGAATGTGTGTTTATTTTCTTGTTGAGCTTGTATTGTTACTATATAGACATTGTCATGATCTTTATCGTGGATCTTATTCATACATTTGATTACATTCGTTTTATACACTTCAATGATATATTTACCTAGACATGTTCCTTTTATATGCCACATGGTTACATTCATAGATTATAGAGTTATCTTATCCTTTTGAGGTGAGGTAACTACCAACTCCTATCTTTCCCTCACCTCAAAGGAGGGGAATATTAGTGGGGAAATTTCATAGAGACATGTTCTCCACACTTAACACAATTATTAGATTTAGTGGGGGCATGTTTTGGAAGCATGTTCTCCACACTCATTTCGTATGTGGTACTTATATTAGTTTCTAGATTACATGCGGGCATGCTTAGGAAGCATGTTATTCATACTCATCCTATATGTAGTATTTATATCAATTTTTAGATTCAGTGGGGGCATGACATATGGGCATGGATCTCACATATTCATAGTTCTCAGATTTAGTAGGGGTATCCTTTGGAAGCATGTTATCCACACCTATTCAGTATTTAACATATCCAGTTTACAATGGAGGCATATTTTGGAAACATGTCCTCCAAAATGGTACTTATATTAGTTTTCAAATTTATTCATATATAGTAGGGGCATGCTTTGGAAGCATGTCCTCTACACTTACATAGTTATTTAAATTGGCCAAAGCACACATTTATATGATTCAAAATAATAGTTGTGGTAGAATTCTATGCATTGGTATTATTGTTATACACAATTTTAGTATGAGACATATCTAGGGTGCATATTCTATGTAACATGTGCATAATATTTAGAAATTCAAATTAATTTTAGATTCGAAAACTCTTTTATGGACTTTTACCATATCACAAACTTATTTTTATACTGATACCCCATAGATTTTTATTGAGCCAATATACTGCATTAGTTAGTTCAAATTTTGGTATGGTTAAGGTGATCAAATCACTCAATCTTGATAAGATTTTAGGTTGGAATTTATCATCCAACCACACCAAGATATAAGTATCATTGGGTTACATGGTTGAGCTAATCTCAACTGCCATGTGGCAACTCATTTTTGCTCCTAAGTTGGGGGAATGTGCCTCCAAATATCTCTCTATCTCTCTCTCTCTCTATCTATGTCCTTAGATATATGCACTTTAAATATTTATCTATATTTATCCTAATCTCAATTTTAGAGCCTTACACTAATACATCTTTTTCAAAATAGCTTACCAATAGGCAAGGTAGTTCTATCAACATATAGGTGTACTCTTAAACCTTGCTCTTTCAATTTCAATCTATTTTAAGTACATTCAACCCAAATTATATTCATTGATTTTATATTTTAATATGCTCTTGGTTGTAGTTTAGTCACCAACAAAACATTAAAGTTGTACACATATAAATTTAAGGTGTGCATACACACCCAAATACGCATTCCTTTCCTTTAAACAAGAAATTTCATTATTAGATTAAAAGGGGGGAGTTTTAGATGATGTTTTATGATTATATAGAACCTTAATTTTGTACACTTTATAAACACAGACCTTGGTTTTTCCTCTCATTTCTTTACCTCTTTAGCTTCCAAAAGTCTCATATCTACTCTATCTTTGTGCCCTTAGCCTATATCTCTTAATCTAACCTATCTTATGTTGATGACCTAGGGCTTATATCTTTCCCATAATGCTTAAAATGTACTTATTTTCCATTTCTATAAGTTCAAATTTTGTGTCTGCTCTCCTACTCCCTAGACACCAATGTCTGAGATAGATAGTAGTGTCGACATTACTATCCTATCCCAATTTTTAAGTGCCCTAAAGTCATCCAATTTGTAAATAAAATGCATCCCAATGGTTGGCCTAAGTGATTTAATTTGAGTTATTAATCCAAATCAATTGATATAAATACAAGATTGTCTCACTTGGGGAACACACAAAAATATACCAAGGCACTTATCAAAAGCACTCTATCAAGAATTCAATTAAAAAAAACTTCCCTATTTACACACAAATTATATATATATATCACACCTACATGTATGAAGTACTAAATTGGTATCCCAAGAGCTCAATTTTTCAAGTTACAAGCTAGGTCACTATTGTACTTATTTTGCATATATTATATGATTCACACACAAGCCAATATGTAGGGGGAAACTACATGAGTCTGAGGTCCTATTATAGAGTATTGGATATGTAGGTGGAATCCTTTGATAGAAGAGTCATTCGCACCATCTTGACACTATGGGCCCATTAAATTATTTTTCCTTAAGGTCACATTGGAGATGGAAAGTTAGGTTTTTACCATCTCATAAGGAGCAATTGTCCATGACCTAGATTTGAATGCACCATAGTGAAGGATAAGCAAAACCTAGAAGCATCTAGGTGGTTGCATCATATTTCAATAGATATTCTATAAAGGACATGAGAGTTGAACCTAGATAGTAGCATTGGTTCAACCATCCCTTCCTGACATTATTATCTAGAGATCTAGATGTGTCAAATATAAAATTTGATAATTATTCCAAAATCTCCTTCTTCCTTGCTTTTAGCCTGTTCTAGATCCAAAATTTCTTTATCATCATAACAAGTTAAGTACTTCAATTTTTTGTCATTTTTATATTTAGCATAGTTTTACTTTCCATATTTATACTATCTCAACATAATAAATTCAATGTATGTTTATATCTAAGTTTAAAATTTAATTGGCCTATTATAGATTTGATTATCACCCTTGTACCATTTTATTTATATATACCCATTTAATATCTAGATAACCCTAATCTAGATAAAGGTATCAAAAGAGTGCTTGTTGATAATGGATCAGGGTTAAACATTTGTAGCATGCAATTCTTAACCACCATGGGTATCAACACAAGCCTTATTCAAAAACACAGTAATGCACATAAAAGGATTTGACAATTCACATATCCCTCTAATTAGACAATTTATATTAGATATAACCTGAGGACTAAAAATAATTTCAACTACCTTTCAGGGCATATCTCAATCCTTATATTATAATATACTTTTAGGTAGACACTGGATACATTTAATGGAATCTATCCCATATACACTTCATCAATGTGTAAAATTCATACATGAGGGGACCTTATTATCCATGCCTATCGATGATGAACCTTTCAAATTTTATAAAATGATACATTCTAAAACTAAAGGCCTTCTTACAGTGTACCATCTAAGTAATTCATTCCTGTTGAACATATACATACATATGAAATAGGTGAGTCAAGTACAATGTCTTCTTTATCTCTAGATACAAATAAGGCATTAAGCTCTAAGATACACATAAATATGCATAAGGAGAAACAACCATCCACAAAGGAGCCATAAAAACTTTAAGAACCCCCAATATTTAAGCTTATTTTATTAGTCAATAATGATCAAAATGATGGCCATGTTTTAGATTATTGTGACAATGATGATGATAAAACCTATGAGACGATAGATAAAAATGTGAAACTTAAAATTTAATCCACTCAATCACTTGTCATAACTTATTTGAACCTATGGGTCCTGGCACATATAAGCTAAACCAACTTGTAAAAAATACAACATTGAATCCAAATAAGGGAAAATCAAAACTAACAAATTAAATGCTTGTTATTTCATACATCTCTCTTGGTTAAAAGCACTGAGTCAAATTTATAAGGGCCAAATGCAAGTACATCATGTGAATAATATGTAATATTCTCAAAAAGATTCACCCCAAAGGCAACAGATCACAATGGAATAGGATACCACTAATACTATCTTATCTTTGTTACTTGAACATAGAACAATTTTATACCTTCTACCAGACATAGATCAGGTAGTATATTATTCTCTACAAAGGGAGTACCATATTGTAATTACCATTGGATCATTGGCCATACTACTAATCAATGTGAGGCATTGAAAAATCTAATCTAGATATGTAAGAATGAAGGATGCATAAGCAATGTGTCCACAATAGGCAAAAGGAAGAATACTTTTTATCTTTCAAAAGAGAAGTATACCTCAAAGTGATAAAATCATGATGATTTAACTATTACTACTAAAATTGATGGGGTATATTTCCACCATATCAGGTTTGATCTAAACAAGCAAGATACAACTTGTGGGATTACTTTTATTGAATGATTGGAACATATTATAAATGAACTAATATATTCTCCCTTGGATCCCAAATATCAAGGATACATTCACTTACCTATTGCTTGCAGCCCATGTGTCAAAGCTTCAACTATATGGATATCAAAAAATGAACCACATTTAAAACTAAAGTTTGGACAAACTTGGCTAGTTGAGTGGAATGCTAAGCTATACACTATAAACATGCATGTAAACTTTCCTCATATGAGTATAGATATTTGCATATAGCATGATGGATTTGATTATTTTTCTACACCATTAGATTCAAGAAAACCATTATGCATAAGCATTGAAATTTTGGTACTAAATAGATATAAACAAATATTAAAATACTTTGCAGGTGTCCCTTCACCTTTTGAGGATGAGGATGGACTTGATTAAAACTATGTCAAATATTAAAAAAATACCAAAACAATAAAAAACGTATGAAATTCCAAAAACACTTTTTGGCACCTATATGTTCAATTGACTCTTTAACATCATCTGTTAATTCCATGTTGATGGGAAACATACTTAGTTACTCTTAAATACACATATGTGTCACACTTCTACTTGAATGTGATACAGACATACATAGATACATGATACATTCATATTTTGAATGTTGGATCTTCCCTTTACTTATGTCATAGGGACGTTGGGGCATTTGCTTATATGATATTGATACACATAACTTATATAATTTGATTATCACTCTACATTCTCATGTTTGAGCTCACATATGTACCTACACATGTATATTATCCATGATTATATCTAACACAAGGTATTTAATATGCAATACACTTAACATTTTTTTCCAACACATTGGATCCATGGGATACTATGACGTGTTTATGTTGGTTGGTAATGCTTTAATTTATGCACTTCCTTGAGTGTATTTCCTTTCTATTGTCTTTCTTGTTCGATTAGTTGAATATTCTCCTTTGATTTCAGCCTGATGCATATGTATGTTTTTATGAACATTTGCTTATGTCATTGTTTATTATATGGACATTTGAATATGTCATCCTTACTTTTATAGATATTTGACTATCTAATCATCCAAAAATGACACTTGAGTGCTAAGAGTGATACTTGAGATGATCTATCGCTAGCTTATCCCTAGACCTATCTTAGGGCCTATTTTCACATTTATCCAACCTTTGTGTGAGCCATGGGTATCCCTAAACATCCCTAAAGTAGTCCCAAACCCACATTCTAAAATCTTTGCCCTTCATGCCTCAATTTTTATCACCTGGATATTAGTGCCATAATAAGGACAATAATGCCACATGGCACTAGAGTCTTAATTTTGTAACTACTATCCTTTCCCTCCTTTTTTCACTAATGGATATCTTTTCAAATCTAAGACCATTTAGGGTCGGCCTAGACTTTTTTTAACACTTGTACAAGCACCAGAATAATATATATACATGAATTTTGGCCCTCTAGCAAGAAGATGGAAATTAGATGTAAATTACACATATAAACACAGAACAAGTTGTGCACAATTAAGGTTATCAATCCCTATTATGCCCTACTTCTGCAAATAACCATCTACAACATTATTAAGCTTAGATTACTCAAGTTTCTAGTCTCAAGCACACTCAAAGAGCTCAAATATATAATCATACTAGATTCACTTACACTTGCACCATCACTTAGGTGTGGATAACTACATTGGGCTTCATCCTTCTTCAGAGTATTGTTATATAGGCAATTTTCATCACAATGATGTATTGAGGAAGTCTAGCCTACCCCACTAACAACACACTTTACTACTTGTATCAATAGAATTCCCTAACAACATGGAGGATTAGGTTTTTCTCATAAAATTAGTCAAAAATAGGTCATACATAGATATCTATAACTCATGTGTGTATGAATAGGCTTGATAGACCTAAACACAGATGCACCCAAAAGTTCAAAATAGTTCTACATAGAGGACACTATCACCACATGGCACTACTATCCAATAGGGGTTTTGACACTTTAATCTTGTTTGTGACACTCAGAATAGTGTTTGTCTCAATTTTTAACCTCCAAATCATCCATCTCAATCATTTTCCAATTAATTTCTTGTTTATATTATTTATTGTTATTTTTAGAAAGGTCAATTTTAGTCAATTATATTATAGATTAGTGGTTATATTTATTACATATTTTTACCCTAATTTACTATATTCAACTATTTAACAACATAGGATTTACATTCACTAAGGCCTAAAAAGTTAAAACATTTGGTAAACTCAACTTACTTCAAATATTGCACAAATCCTAACCCTAGATAACCCTTAAGGTTTATGCTTCCAGCGTTTTATGACCTACACTCACATATCAAATCCCTATATTTTTTTATTTGTATTTCATATAATCATGATAATAATGATAGATGAAGTTTATCATTTTTAATACAAAGTTTTCTAGCTTCTTGTTCATACTTGTTTCCTTTCATTTGAAATGAATTCAAAGATGACATAAACACATATTTATATGATGCTTTATATCAATTAAAATGTATGTCATATTTCATTATATCTCTAGCATGTTATTTTTATCTTATGTGGAATTAAATTAAGAAATAAATCCTTACATACATAGAGGATCAATTACAATATAGTTTACTAGACTTAATCCATAAATTTAATACCCTAACAACCATGTTTCAAGTTTCAATGTCATATTATATGCACAACAAATAATCTCCTTCTCTTCTTTATCTCCATAAGGATGATAGCTACTTTCCCTCTAACCAGGTCCATTTTATCAATACTCCATGAAATGATGCATCCTATATTATTGTTACTAATGCCCATAGTCAGCCTATCCATGCCTCAACCTCTCCCTACAGGGTATGTGCCTACATGTTCAATCAAAAACAACCAAGGTTTACACTTGTGAGACTCTATGGGATCAAATTATTTGTATGAGCAAGCTAATATCATAATTATGGAATTAAAATCAATAATTAAGTGAAAAGGTCAAATTATTGTCAAATCTATTTACATGTACAAAGTCTTTAGAATATGCTAGTGTTCATCATGTATATGCATCTACACCTAGTAAAGTTGTGCCTATCACTCTTTCATATCCAAATCATAAAGTACAAGATGAGCAATACAATCAAGATCAAAATAATACACAAGATGGAAATTAGGACACTCTCCCCCCACTTAACAATGAAAATCTCATTGTCAATAAGGATGAGATTTTATAGAGTTTTAGAGACAAACTTCAAGAACAACCCCATGATCATGCATAAATTTTTCAAGCCATAATGGAAATAAATAATAAATCAAATAGTGGCCAATCTTCTATTTATCTGATAACAATATTATTACACCTACTTTGGGGGTAATTCAGCTCATACAATAACGCATTTTAAATTGATAACCTTAAACAATGACAACACCTCCATGGCTAGTTCCTCCTCTCTAGATATACAATCCCTTATGCATGAGATTCATTCTTTGCAGGCTAAGGTGTTATATCTTAAGCAGAGAGCTATTAGGCTATCACATCACTTGGATTCTCATGTTATTTTACTTACATATTTGGCACATCACATAGTGGTAACTCCTTTTCCATTTGGATTCATGACACCTAAGCTTACTTTATATGACGATAAGTGTGACCCAAAGCACCATCTATGAGCTTTCCATGCAACATATTTAGACTATATATCCAATGATTAGCTCCTTACTAAGTCATTCCCATGCAGTTCAAAGGACTATGCCTTACAGTGGTTCCATGATCTTCCAAATCAATCTATCATCACATTTAATCCATTGGCAAATATGTTTTTAGCATACTTCTCAATAAACATCAGTGATAAGATCTCATATGCTCTAGTACCACAATTAAATAAAAAATCTATTGACCATATTGTAGAATACGTCTTATGATATAAAGCTGTATTGGCAAATTTTGACTAGCCCCATGTTAGATAGGTTGCTCCAAGACATATTTAAATAGAGCCTACTACCAGCATTACATGAAGTTATCTTATTCAAGAAGTTTTCAACTTTCAAATGTTTATGCCACATAATTAAAGAAAGGGAAGTCAAGATTCTCTTTATGGGTAGACTAAGATTTCTAGTAAGCCTCCATACAAAGTAAGGGCCACTAAAAATAAGATTGATCTAAAGGCCACAATTACTGCATTTTAGAGCCATCTCCTCATGTGGTTTTATCAACTCCTCCATAGAGAGTTTTCACCAACCTTCCATAATTACTAGCACATGTTTTACAGTAGCTCCTAGAATGTAATGTCATTTCTCTCCCTCCCATCAAAGTGGTTGATACAACATAGCCTCTTCTAATAAACTATGATTCCAATACATTCTGTGAATATCACAAGGCACCAAGCCATACAACAAACTGATACACCATATTGAAACATAAGATACAATATTTGATACAAGCCAACATAATTGATGTGGGCACACCCATAAAGGCACCCAAATTTCAACAAATGGAAGCTAAGGCATTAAAAATATTCTCATATCCATTTCCAAAGCATACAAAAAATGAGGCAAGGGGCACTTTAAGTGTTTACTACATGTATCAAGCACATCCACCACCAGAATCATATCACACTACTATAGAGGATGCATAAACCCTATACAACGTCATCAATGTGTATCATATTACAGTACTAGCTAGACCACTCATCACTTTCTCAAAGTAGGAGATCATTGATGATGATTTATATTTATATGCACTCGTTATACAAGCCTTCATAGATCATCATCATATTCAGAGTGTTATGGTTGACAATGGGTCAAGTATTAACGTGTGTATTATCACACTTCTACAACATTTAAGGTATTTAGAGAAGGATATGTCTTTATAGACATAATTATTTGTGATTTTAGAGGTCATATTCAAAGCTCCATTGGGGAGATTGTACTTCTATTATAGGTTGGACCAACACATGTGGCCACTAGATAGTAGTACCTAGTGCAGGCACATTTGACATATTATTGGGTAGGCCATGGATACAATAGTTATGAGCCATCCCATCCACCGTACATAGATGCCTTAAATATATGCATGCAAATAAGGTGATCACAGTTGAGGGTCTTTCATATGAGTATCCTCTACTTATCCCACAAGAATTCACATCATAGTTACTAGTTACAGCTCTAAACACAATTCCTATCAATACACCATAGAGTTCAATTAAGCCACCAGTAAAGATGAGGTCTAATCCTATAGTTTTACCACATACGCATACTCTTCCATGGAGACCATTATTAGAGAGACCCCTACATCAAAGATATGTTCTAGATCTTAGATACCCTTCCTCTACTCCTTTTCTCTTGAGATCAATATTATTGAGTTCTCAGATTTCTCAGCATGGGGTACTTATGCTAACTACAACATCTTCTAAAAGATGGGTCCTTAAGAACCCTATAGCTCATAATACACCACCATTAGTTTCATAGATTCCTATCATGACTTCATAGGCAGTGCCACTTATAGATCACTCAGTACAGCAGGTTGTGGGACCTCAATTACCTTTTCATATAGCATGCATGATCATTATTTCTTTATTTAACACAGGCCACATTGATATTCAGTCTCCCATGAGACTCATCAGTTCCTATTGTTCCTCATTTCTTGTACATGCTTTCCTTATTTCTTGCTCCTTGTATATAGTTTCATTTTCATATTGCTTGTACATAGCTTATATTTAGAAAATACAAAAATAATATAATATATTAAAAATACACAAACATTCAAATATTTACTTAAAAGATAAAAAATTATAGATTGTATACATTGTCATGTTTACACTTATTATATTTTCTAGACATTACATATGCTAGCTATCTTAGTATATTTAATTTTTATCATACATATATGCTTCACTTGTTCTTGTCGAGTGCTTGCAGATTACTATAGGACTCAAGTCCACTACATCGATCCATATTTGCTATTATCTATCCACTGGGGGCATATACACAGATACATAGGTTCTTCATTTAACACATTCACCCATTTGAGGGCACCCTAAACACAATTTTGATTACCAAGTTACATCTTTATAAACTCTACCTCACAGATTTAGCATTGTTATATCTTGATATTGATCATGCTACACCTACTCAGAGTTTTTGTCGACTGCTACTACTTTAGACTTAGCCTATGTACATCTTAGCTCTTACACAAATTTGTATTACATGTTTATACATGCTTTCATTTATAACTTTCTTAGTTTAGACTTGATTGTGTCTCTATGTTTCTTCTATTCGAGAGAATTTGAATATGCCATTGCTCTATGGATCTACACCACTTCTTTTCACTGTATGTATGCTTTGGACATGTGTCCATGTCCTTGTGTGTACTTTCATGATTATGTATACAAACATTTTAACATGTCCTTCCATGTGGCTCTAATCTAACTCGCTTGTCATTTACATATGTGGATATTTGAACATGTCCTTATATGTCTTGATTTCTTAGATTTAGGGACATGTACCCATGTCCCTTGTATTGTGGTCCATTGGCCTACTTTATGTGTCTCATGTGTGTTGTATATATGTTTTCTTATATGTGTCATGGCCATGACACTTTTCTCTTACTTGTTACACACTAAAATTTTAGATGCCATGAGGGATCTCATGCATCTACCTTTCCTACTAGGGTTTTGTGATGGATATTATGCCCCATCCCTCTAGGTATCTACTCAATTATTACTTATATTTGATATTAACATACATTGTTATATCTATCTTGACATTTTTTTGAATGTTAGACCTAACATACATCGCACATTACAAACTTATGTTCAAATTATCTTACATTATGATGTTATGTATGCACATTATATTGGTTTATTATGTAAATATCTTATATTCTCTAGCTAACACACATTTTGCATATATTTTTATTTTGATGATAGTTATTACATAGGTTCAACAACTCCCCTTAAATGTGGGGGCATTCACAGGAGTGTGTCATAAATATTAGGCTATCAGAATGCACATAGGCTCAGCACACATAAATCAAATTTATGAAAACACAGTGGGAATCAGTGACAAGGATATTAGTTATAGTTGCATAGAAATCAAAACAATCATACATTAGCACCCAAATTGAGACACTAGAGCCACATGATGATACTATCTAATATATGACACTATTGTCCAGTAGCAATAGTTTTAGAGAATTCTAGATTGACCAAAAAAGTATAGTAAGTACAGTCTAGGTTTGCACAAGTTTAGTTATAGATTTATCAGTCTTAGCTCATTTTAGCTCATATTCATACCAATTTTATCAAAATGGGGGCATAATGTATGGCATGATCATTCCCATTTTAGTTCAGATACTTAGATATAGATTATTACAACTCAATCCAAAATTCATATGCTCAAATATCAAATTTGGGGGCATATGTATGGAACATTATTTCTATATTCTTACTTACACACTAATTGATCAGATGGAATGACAAACCTTATGTCATTATCTATGTTGTAAACATCAAACACCATGTTTTAGGTTACACACCAAATTCATACCTTAATCCATTTATAGTGGTTGGCATTCTCGAGTGGCCTAGAGTTGCCTAATATACCGAAGTGGCCACAGAGTTGACATCTCCAGTTAGACATTCTAGTTAAATTGCATAGTTTCAGTTTTAGATGCATCTACTACACATGGGTAGAAAATTATAGAATCATAGTCTACTTGAGTTTTTGAGCTACCTACATGAGAAGGTTAAACACACCATCATTCCAAACCAAACTATTCACAGGTCATGATCCATAGGGGTGGGCAATGATGGAGTCAAAACCAAATTGAGTTCTTGAACCACCCGCACATAGAAATTGAACAATCCATCAACTCAATCCAAGCTATTCATTAATTGATCACTATATACATTCACACACATAGGTTATCACTAGGTTTATGCATTAGTTCATGTACCCAGCAAGGTGTATTCATTCATTTCCTTTACTCAATTTTATTTCTTTACTCATTTTTAATTCTTTACTTAGTTTTGTCTTTACTCTTGATATATCCCAAGTAAGGATTGATCTATGCACATTTCATTTAAAGGACACTCAATGAAATATACTTTACATACTCAAATATAAATTCACGAGATTTGCCTCTTAGATAAGTCCAGGTATATTTTTTTCCTTTATCCTAGTCATTTTTCTTTGCTACATTTCTAGAATAAAGAAGGGACAAATGTGATCACCTAAAAATAACACTTGAGTGCTAAGATTGATACTTGAGACTACCTATCCCTATCTTAGGTTCAGACCTATCTTAGGGCCTATTTTCACACTTATCCAACCTTCACACGGGCCACAAGCATCCCTAGACATCCCTAAAACAATCTCAAACCCTCAATTTAATATCTTGTCTCTTCGTGCTTTAAGTTATACCACTTGGACACTAGCACCAATAGGGACAATAGCACCACATGGCACTAGTGTCCTGATTTTGGTATTACTTTCATTTCCCTCTTTTTTCCACAAATGGAATATCTTTTCAAGTCTAAGACCACCTAGGGTCAGTCTAGACCTCTTTTAACACTCGTACAAGCACCAAAATAGTGAATATACATGAATTTTATCCCTCTAACTAGAAGATGGAAATCAGATAAAAATTACATCTAAAAATTCAAAACAAGTTATGCATAATTAAGGTTATCAATCACTATTCTATCCTACTTATACATATAACCATCTACAACATTCATAATCTTAGATTACTTAGGTTTCTAGTCTTAAGCACTCTCAGAGCACTTAAATCTACAATCATACTAGCTTCATTTGCACTAGCACCAGCACTTAGGTGGGGAGAACTATATCAGACTTGATCCTTATTTGGATTATTGGTATGTAGGCAACTCTGATCACAGTGGGGTGTTGAGAATGTCTAGCCTACCCCACTAACAACACATGTTATTTCTTGTAACAATCAGATACCCTATCAATATGGAGGATTAAGGTTTGCTCATAAAATTATTCAAAAATAGGTTATACATAAAGATACATAACTCATGCACACAAGAATAATCTTGATAGACTCAAACACAAGTGCACCCAAAGGTTTGAAATAGTTCTGCATAGAAGACATTACCACTAAAATAGGGACACCAACTCTGCATAGTGATATTGTCTAATTAGGGCACTACTATCCAAAAGGGGTTTTGACACCTAGATCCAGTTTATGATATTTAAACCAACCTCTATCTTAGGTTTTAGCCTCCATATCATCTGTCTTAATTATTTTCTAGTTAAGTTCTTATTTACATTATTTATTACTATTTTTAGAAAGGTCAAATTTTATCAATTATATTATAGATAAATGGCTATATGTATTGCATATTTATACTCAAATTTACTATACTCATCTCTTTAACAACATAAGATTTACATTCACTAAGTCTTAAAAGGTTAAAACAAACTAGGTCATGTCCCTTCGATTGTGTAGCATTTGAACATGCTCCTTGTTTGCGATCTCCTTAGACCATTGTCTTTTGATTTGCTTTTGAGTGATCTTGTGTGTGTATTTGTTTGCTTATTGAGCTTGTATTATTATTGTCTAGATGTTGCCATAATCTTTATTATGCATCTTAGGTCTTCATGTGATCACATTGGTTTTATGTGTTGCAATGTTATATCTATCTAATGTTCCTTCTATATGCTACATGGTTACATGGTTACATTCACAAATTATACAGATGTCTTATCCATTTGAGGTGAGATAACTACAGGTTCCTACCTTTCCCTCACCTCAAAGGGGGGAATATTAGTGGGGGCATGTCATAGATATATTTATCCACACACACACACATTCAATACATGGTACTTATATCAATTTTTAGATTCAGTGGGGGTTGGCTTTCACACATTCACAATTCTCAAATTCAATGGGAAAATGCTTTAGAAACATGTTATCCATATTCATTCAATGTATGGTACTTATATTAGTTCTCAAATTCAATGGGGGTATGCTTTGGAAGCATGTTCTCCACACCAATTTAATATTCAACATCTCCAGTTTATAGTGGGATCATGTTTTAGAAACATGTCCTCCACATTGGTACTTAATATAAGTTATATGGGCATGTTTTAGAAGCATGTTCTATATACTTACATAGTTATCTGAATTGGCCAAAGCAAACAGTTATATAAATTCAGATTCATAGTTATGGTAGAATTCTATACATTGGTAATATTATTATACATAATTTCAGCATGAGATGTATCTAAAGTACATATGTTATGCAATATATTCATAATATTACAAAATCCAAATTAGTTTTAAATTCTAAAACTCTTTTATGAACTATTATCATATCACATATTTTTTTGTAGTAATACCTTGTAGACTTCTATAGATTTTTATTGAGTTAATCTATTGTAGTAGTTGGTTCACCTTTTGGTATGCTTGAGGTGATCAATCACTCAATCTTTTTAAGTTTTTAGTTTGGAATTGATCATCTAACCTCAATAGGTTATAAGTATCATTGGGTTGAACAGTTGAGCTAATCTCAACTACAAGGTGGAAACTCACTTTTGCTTCAAAGTTAGGGGTGTGTGCGATCCAATCTCTCTCTATATCTCTCTATCTCTTTAGATCTGTGCACTTTAAATATTTATCTATATCTATCCTAATCTCAGTTTCAGAGCCTTATAATGATATATATTTTTCAAAACAACTTCTCAATAAGTAAGGTGGTTACATCGACACATAGGTTTACTCCTAAACCTTTCTCTTTAAATTTTAATTTATTTCAAGTAATTTCAACATAGATTATATGTCATAATTTTATAATGTAACTAATGAATCTGGTTTAGATTAGCATATAGAAGAAGAGCCGAACACTAATAATTCTTCACTCAATAATATATCTCTGCTATTGTTTCATGTATAAAACCATACGAAAAATTTTATATATATATAGTAAATTTATTTCCTATATTTGGAGAGATGAAATATTCACTGAAATCTCCAAAAGAAACTCTAACTAACAATTCACTAAAAAATGAATATATTGTTATGAACAATATATTCAACCAACTAATAAATCTAACTATAAGATATTAATGTATTATTTTTTTACCAAACAATAATTGCGTTATACATTAATAATGTGAACATGTTTTACTTTAACATTCACCCTCTTGTGAACATTATTAATCCTATTTACACCCCCTTAATGTGAACATGGAAAAAATAACTTACCATATCTGCACCTATACTCGTGACCTAGTGGTTTTCAAAGGATAATCAAAAACCTCACATGATGGTTTTATAAATGGTTGACCAATAACCAAAATAGTGGTTTTACAAATGGCTAACCAGAAACCACAACATAATACCTAATAGTTTTACATAAAGCTAACCAACAACCAAAATAGTGGTTTTAAAAGTGGCTTACCATAAACCATGTCACGATGTGTAGTTATAAATTCTAGTTCTCATCATCCTCATATGTCAGAGAAGTTACATAGGAATATATTGTTCAGTTATATAAAATGTGAACAGGTATACAACATATGTTCTTATTCACACCACATAATGCTGAAAATAAACACACCACACAACTGAAAGTAAAACACCACTAAATCAGAAAGTGGCTCAATCGCTAGTGGCTAACGAGAGGTGTAAAAAACCTCAATCCTTCGTGTATCCTCCATCCTCCAGTTCAAGATACTACTTTTCAACTGGTAAAGATTTATTCTTTAGGTGCCGAATGTATTGCTTTGCTATCAAACATCGAGTTTGGTTAGTCGAGCGTTCTTTGGTTCAGTGTCTGTTTCGTATCTTGCTTTAGAATTATTTTGAATTTTGATGTCTTATTTTTGTATATTGTGGATGTCGATTTCCATCAATAATACATCCAAAAGGCAAAGTGTTTTTAATTTTTACAATATTTTAACAGTGACTCATTTTTAACATTAACCTAAATCACCTAAATGACTTAATGACAAGACTCAAATACTAAATGACCAATTTTGACAACTTTAAAATTTTATGACCAAAGACACAACTTTTTGATATACAAGAATTTAAATTGACTAAAAAATAAAATAAAATTTTAACATGACTTAAAAATAGATAAGAACCCATATCAATTATTGGGCAGTCTTCATAAATACATACATTTTTAGAAAACCACTAATTTGATTCGACTGTACAAAACTTAAAGATCATTTAAAACCGACATTGATTTCCTTATTTAGATGCATACACACTAACATAATATTAATTGACTTAATATAAAAGCTATATTAAAATTGACACACTTATCAAATAAGGGAATCATATTATATCCTAAAAAGACCTTTTGAATTTGAAACGAATACTTAGACGCATATTCTAAATAAAAAATCCTACAAAAAGAAAGACTCAAATTTTATATATTTTATTCCTACATGCACCTTTATTATGGCACCATGATGCACAGAGGATATTTATTTTCAATGGATCCCCCTATAGACTCTCATGATTGATGGAAAACACCCGCTATGATACCAGATAATGAATCTAATTTAGATTAGCATTTATAAAAAGAGCCAAACACTAATAATTCTTCACTCAATAATATATCTCTGATATTTTTTCATGTATAAAATCATACAAAAAATTACATGTATACAGAAAAGTTATTTCCTATATTTGGGGAGATGAAATCTCCACCGAAATCTCCAAAAAAAACTCCGACTAACAATTCACTAAACACGAATATATTGTTATGAACAATATATTCGACCAACTAATAAATCTAACTATAAGATATTAACGTATTATTGTTTTACCAAAAAAGTAATTACATTATACATTAATAATGTGAATATGTTTTACTCTAACAGTAACATGCTCTTGTTTGAAGTTCGGTCACCAACAAAGCACTCAAGTTGGGCACCTGCACAGACAAGGTGTGTATACATATCCAAGTACACATTCATTTCCTTAAAACTAGCAATTTCATTACTAGATTAAAGGAGACAAATGTAGATGATATTTTATGATTACATAGCACCTCAATCTTGTACACTTGGTAAACTTAGACCTTGGATGTTCCTCTCAGTTCTTCACCTTTTCTACTCCTACAAGTCTCGCATATGTTCTATATTTGTGCCTTTTAGCCTATATCTCTTGGTCTGACTAGTTGTATGTTGATGGCCCATGTCTTTTATCTTGCCCAGAATTCTTAAATCATATTTATCTTTTATCTCTCTAAGTCCTGAACTTTTACCTTCTCTCCTACTTCTTGGATGTTAATGTTCAGGACAGACAAAAGCATCGACGTTATTGTCTTATCTTGACGCAAGTGTCTAGTGCCATAAAGTCATCCAATTTTTAAATGAAAGGTATCCTAATGGTCGGCCTAAGTGCTTTAATGTGAGTTATTACACCAAATGGATTGATATAAATACAAGATCAAATCTCAGTCATTCTTCACCTAGGGAACACCTAAAAAAAGATCAAAGAACCAAGGCACTTATCAAAAACACTCTATCAAGCATCCAATTAAACAAAACTTACCTATTTCCATACTAGTTATAGGTAAAACACATTTACATGTCTAAAGTACTAAAGGAGTAGCCCAAGAGCTCGATTTGTCAAGTTACAAGTTAGCTCACTATTGTACTTGCTTTGCACATATTATATGATTCACACACAAGCCAACACATAGAAGAGAACTACATAATTTTGAGGCCCTCTTTTATAATATTAGTTATGTAAGAAACATCCTTTGAGAGTGGGGTCATTGAGGTCAGCTCAACACTATGTGCCCACTCGCCCATTTTTTTTAAGGTCTCATTGAAGATGGAAAAAGCTATGGTTTTGTCATTTCACAAAGAGAGATTGTCCATGACCCAAATTTGAATGCACCAAAGTGAAGGCAAAATAAAACCCAAAAGAGTCTAGGTGGTCACATCCTGTTTCAGTAGATATTCATTATAGGACACTAGAATCGAACCTAAACGGTAGCATTAACGTAACTATCTCAGATTGATGTTATTGTCCAGAGAGCTAGAGATGTCAAATCCAAAATTTAACGAATGTTCTAAAATATCCTTCCCACCTACTTGGATCATGTTCTAGATTCAAAATTGCATTAACATCATAACAAGCTAAGTACTTTAGTTCTTTGTCATTTATATATTTAGCATAGTTGTACTTTCCATATTTAGACTATCTCAACATAATAAATTTAGTGTATGCTTATATCTGAATTTAGCATGTAATTTACTTTCTAAAGATCTGATTATCACTCTTGTGCCATTTCATTTCTATATTATTAAATATTTCTATATACGCCTTTAATAATCTAGATAATGTCAATCTAGATCCATTTTAGGGTTAAACACCATGATAATATCTTGGTGGACCAACCTCGTACTATAAATGTCTTTGAACGTCTATATCCTTTTAACTTTATTATGCCTTCATTCCCTATCTTTGATGGCAAAGGATATCCTAGAGCTCATTTGAAACAATATATACTCTTTTGGCCATTGGGCAAAGGATGGGCATTTGTTATTAAAATATTTTCATAGGAGCTTAACTAAAGAATCTCATGATTGGCTCTATAGTCTCCCCGATATGTCTCTATCAATATTCAAAAAACTTGAGGATGTACTTTTAATGCATATTCATAAGTACAAGTTTCCCTAGTTACATTGTACCATTTGCAAACATTGACTCAAAATGAGGATGAACCTATTCAAGACTATGCTATGAAATTCAAAGATGTTTTGTATTCTTTAAATTACATCTCAAATTTTTAAATAAACATTATATTTAATAGGGGTCTTATTTCTCCACTTAGAGAAAGAGCATTACATAATCCCTTTGTTTCTTTCGATTTATTATATTGGGATGTGTATAGATATGTATGTTCATTTATATATAACCATGATACCAATATTTTTAAGGAGGAGGAGGACCATCACCCTTAAAAATTAAAAAGCATCCACGTCATTAAGATTTAACAATCACATTACTCATGGGTGGAGCTTCCTTTTGGCATAACCATGTTGATCCTACACAAGAAAAACCATTTGTAATGTAAGATGTTTGCAACAACTTGGCTTTGATCTAAAATACTTACAACATAAAGGAGATTGGTAAGATTCTTTGGGAAACATAATGATACCGATTGCTTGTGTTCCTAAAGTGATTCAAACAAGAGTTTGGGTTATGCCACAAAAATATCAATATGCATTCACAACAAGAGCCCTTTTGTTATACCAAATGGAAGTAAAAATTGACCAAAATCAGCAAGGTATCTCATTTTCTCATAAGGACAAAATGATCCATATACAACATGATAGAAATTAGTCATCTACTTCCCAAGTAAATCATGAGGAGGAATAGTCCACGCACCATTTTCACCTATCCAATCCAAGCAATACAAATGATCCAACCTAAGGTTGAAAACATAAATATTCCAAAATACCAAAAATAATAATAATAATTCAAAATTCAAAAAAAAAAAAAAAAAATCCATGTTTTATTAGCCCCTTAGCATCTATGTGTTGGTTCGATGTTGGTAGATAGCATATAATTTCTTTTTGTATACACACATGTTTCACACATCTTTTGAGTGTGATTTAAGCAAACACAGGCACATGATATATCCGCATATGGATGTTGGGCCTTCTCTCTACTCACATCACTAGTACATTGGAGGGAGTCCGCTTCTTTGATCACTATACACCCAGGTTATATTATTCTATAATCACTTTCCATTATCATGATTGAGCTTATATATTTATGCATGACTTTATCGATGCTTATATCTTTCATAGTGCACTTGATATGTTCTGTACTTAACTTTTTTTGTTAACACATATATCTGGGGACTAGTATGATATGTTTATGCTAATTGCTTATGATTCATGCTTTATTTTTTGCACTTCTTTGAGTGTATTGCCTTGGTTGTTATTGTCTTGCATTGTATTACTTGTTTGAGCATTTGAATATTCTCCATTGATTGTGACCCATGTGCCTTTATTTGCCTATTGTGATAATTCAACATGAAATAGTTTATTACATGTTGACATTTCAATATGTCATTCTATACTTTGTGGACATTTGACTAAGTCATGTCCCTTCAATTATGCAGCGTTTGAACATGCCCCTTATATGAGGTCTCTTTCGACCATTGCCCTTTATTTTTATTTTGAGTGCTCTTGTGTGTGTGTTTGATTACTTGCTTAGCTTTTACTTTCACTCTATAAATGTTTCCATAATCTACATCATGCGGCTTAGGACTTGATATGATCACATATTATACACCTCATTGTTATATCTACCAAGACATGGTAGTCATATATGTTACACGATTCATACACAGACTATACATGTATCTTATCCTTTTGACATAAGGTAACTACTAGTTTATACTTCCCCTCACCTCAAAAGGGAGGTATATCAGTGGGGGCATGTCATAGAGGTTGGTTTCCACACTTTTCACAGTTTTAGATTACAATGGGGGTATGTTATGGAAATATGTTCTCCACACTTACACCAATTCTTACATTCTACATACTCAATGGGAGCATGTCATGGGAACATGTCCACCATGCTTGAAGTTTTTTGAAATTTGGCCAAATTTCATAGTTGTATGATTCGGATACACATTTTTTACAACATTTTATACATTGGTACCATTATTATACCTAAATTTTATTATGAGACATAGATGAGATGCATATGCCATGTAAAAGGCACCTAAAATTGTAAAATCAAATCAGCTTTCACATTTCAAATATAACTATGGATCGTTATCATACCTAAGATGGACTTTTACAAAATTTTATCAAGCCAATATACTCTATTAGTTGGTTTACTTTTTGGCAAGGTTAAGGTGATTAAATCACACAATATTCCCAGGTTTATAAGTTAGACTTGATTAAATTATCTAACTACACCATATTTATAAGATGGAGTGATTAAATCATCCACCCCCACCATATATATAATATGATTTGATTGGATCACTCACACTCATTAAGTTATAAGTATGATTGGGTTGCATAATTGAGATAAGGTCAATGGTCATGTGGCAACTTAATTTTTCATCAAGGTTGGGGGCATGTTGTCATCTCTCTCTATGTATGTATGTATGCACTTGTAGGTTTCCAAATTGTCTTAATCTCATTTCCAAGGCTTCGTAAAAAAACATCTCCTCAAATCCAATTGCCAAAAGCTACGATGGTTGCACCGACACAGGGGTGTACTCCTAATGTTGCTCTCTTTTCTTTCAATCATTTCAACTTCTTTCAATTTCAGATTATATGCATTGATTATATATTTTAACATGCTCTTGATTGCAAGTGATTCATCAGTGAAACACTCGAGTGGATGCCAATGAATTGCTATAAAAAATATTTCATCAAAAAATACAAGAACAAACTTATGCAAGAATTTACTAAATATTCTTTTCATTAATGCTTGAAAGGTGGTTGGAGCACTACTGAGACCAAATGGCATAACCCTAAATTTGTAGTGGCCCTAATGTGTTTTGAATGTAGTCGTATTCTACTCTTGAAAATGAATTGGCATCTAATAGTATCCAAAATTGAGATCCATCTTTGATAAATAATCTATCCTTGACATTGAAAAATTATTCTTTAATTGTGATTTTGTTTGAGGCCCTATAATCAAGACAAATTTTCTACAACCAATCCTTCTTCCTAGTTTATACCACTGGGGTAGCATAGGGCTATTATTAGGGGCAATGATCCCAACCTCCAAGAGTTCACTTCTCAATTTTTCTATCTCTAGCTTCCAAAATTTCCCATATTTGTAAGGGTGTACCATATTTGGCCCCTTTGTAGGATCAAGCTCAATAATGGGCTCCAATTTCCAATTTCGCAGCAAGCTCTTTGATAGATCCTAGAAAACTACCTTATATTTGCATAACATTTCTAAAACCCCTCGACCCTATTCATATGGGATAGATGATCCTACATCCATACTGTGAAGTTGATTCACAAAACCAAAATGCTCTTCTTTAAAATTTTGTTCATCTAACTGGGATCAAAAGTTTTGATTTCCCTCAGGGGCAAGAACTTGATAATAAACTTATGGCCCCTTGCTTGAATGTCAAGAATCGCTCCTAATGATTGGTTGAGTATGTTCTAAGTGATTATAACCATTGAACCCCTAAAATAGCATCCACGTGTCTTTAAGAACATACTCTGCCACTGAAAGTTCCACATTATGGACTATTCATATGCATTCAATACTTCAGTGTCCTAGATCTTGAATGAGGAAACTCTTAGGAGTGTCTAAATGGAGACTTAACCTATGAGCTTGTTTCTTACCCAGAATATTAAGTGTACTCCCTGGATCGACCATGACCAAAACTCAATCTTTCTTGACATGGGCAAAAAACATGAATGTGTCTAGATGGTCGAACCTTGTCATTGCAAGAAGTGACGCAAATGGTTCCCTTGTTTCTATCGTAGTAAGGACAGATATTCGCATTCACGCCTTACATCAAGTTTCTCGAGGGCATCTTCATTATCTGATTCTAACTCTAGCTCAGAAAAAAACATGTCCTTTTCTATTAAAAAATTGGGTTACAAACATGACACCTACTCCATGTGTTAGAATACCTACAGCATGGGTTTACAACAATGGACATAAGGGCAAAGTCACAAGGAGGGTCTTTGGTTTTTTAATCTCAAGTAAAATATCTACAAGTAGTAGTTCCTACCATTGTATTTTTAGGGCATAAATATGATTTTCTACTCTTGTAGTTATTATAATAGCCCTTTCAAAAGAATTTGGTTCAAACATCCTTACCTTTGTTCGAATCTCCGCCCACAAGTTGGAAATATGGATCTTCCACACCAAATTCAAAGAAAGCTTGGCTTGGACTCCAAAACTTGAAATTTTCTCCAAGGGTTTTCATCCTCCTCTTCATCAACTAGCCGCTTCAGCTGCCTTCATGATGAATTAATGTCCTTTCGAGCCTCCTTACATAAATCATCAAATAACTCCATTTCCTTGTTTGTCACAAACTTTGAGTTGTTGCTTGGATAAAATCCCCTTGGCATTTTGGCAGTGGTTGCAAAAATCAATTGAAGCTCTAATACCACTTAATGTGTTCCAAATAACAACGAAAAATGAAACTACAAAATATAGATTTAAAATGTTGGTAAACGAAAAATTGTGAGCCTCTACTTCCCCAATGGTGGATTTCCCCTACAAATCAGACTATAGCCTATCTTTTATATTAAATTGATATTGTCAAGAAAAGATACATTCTTTAGGTTTTTTTAATATTTTTTGTATTCAACCACTAAAAACTTAATTAACCCATGGCCTAACCCTTCACAAACTCTAGGCACCCAAAACATAACATAATAAAAGTAATGTCAAATTAAGCGCATGAATATATGTTGTGTTTAGGCACATAACACAAAAGTAACATGGGCTCTAAAGATTTGGGATGCTTCTGAACTAAGCTTTTAAAGTAATCAAGTCTATAAGTTTGTTTTGGATCAATATCATCAAAAGCATTATCATTATAATTGTAGTCATCATCATTTGCATTACCATTCACATTTGCATTATTATCCATATTTGTATCATTTACATTTTCATTATCAAGAACACTAGAAGAAGTGGGAATTTTACTACCATTTATCATTATTGAGTTTAAATAAGTACGAGTACCAAGCAAAGAAAGTTGCATTTAAAATGCAAATGACACCACTCAATCTCGCACTTTGCCTTGTAGGGTTTGTAGATCTAACCTTCTTAATTGATATAAGCATGAGAAACATAAATAAAGCTCAGGGTAATGATAAAGTAAATAAGGAAAGAACCTTAATATGAAAAATCAGATCAGACAAATGGAAAGCAAAGCTTAGATGTATGAAAAGCAAAGAAACACTAAGGTTGTATGTGTTCAAAGAATGGAGGGGCACATCAAAATCTATGAAATAGATTTGGGAGATAAATGGACACAAGCATGTATGACTAGTAAGGAACAAATAGGACCAGCCAAGGTCTGAAAATTAGCTCTGAAAAGTAAAATCATACCCTCAGGGGAAAGGATTGTGAAACCTTAAATTAGATAATCACAAATATTGAGTTCACCTATATGGATTAGAGTTAATTGCCATCATGCACAACTCACCAAAATAATGGAATAAAAGAGACCTACAGAAGTATAGTAATCTATAGATCTAAAGAAGGCCTAATGCCACAAATATAGACCAAGTATAATGAAATGACTGAATAAGAAACAAGGAAATAGAGGGAAAGAAGACTGAAACGAACGCCCCTGGGCATTGTCCTTGAAATTTGAAATTAGAAAAAGAGTTTAAAATTGGCACAAAAGATTTTATGAGAATCTAAGGTGGATCATGTACTAGGTTAGAATCAATAAAAGGCCAATTGCCTTGGTCACAATCACCAAGTGGTTGATATTGTTCATTAATTGTATTCTTTGCAGCGAATCGTGTCCTCTACGACTTTCCAGGTTTCATAGCTTTTTGGACCTCTACATAAACTAATACTAATATAAATATTGGCTTCATTTCAGTAAATCGATGGACATAATTGTCTAGTTTGTTTCTCCTTTGATCTTGTCTTAATCATCAATAATATATGTATAAGATAGTGTGTGTAAGTTAGTTTTGCCCAAGGAATTTCTTAAGGAGTTACAACGAGATATCTTGTATATTTGGAATCAAGGCTCTATATAGGTCCAATGAATCCCAACCCAAACAAGATAAATGACTTCACCTCCTCTCCCCTGATAATCAAATGCAACTAGGTACAAGATGTGATGGCACAAGACTTGAATTGATATTGATGCAATGTAGCCTCAATGCACATAGTCCTTGATGGCTAGTAAGAGATTTGGATAGACAAAAACTCCAAAAGATAAGATGTGTTATCATAAGGACATATTTGAATATATAGAGCTCTTTAGAACACTTTGAACATAGGCCGACCCTAAAGAATAATGATGAGAAAAAACATGGAACAAGAAATTAGGTTAAGTCAAAAAGGGCCCACAAAAAGGTAAGCAAAAAGGCTTAGATCGAAGATCACACTAAACAGAGAATGTTTGATTGGGATCGTGGTGTTAACAATTAATAGATATGAGGTGCACCTGAGAAAATTTATATGAATCAAGGCCAACGAGAGTCTAATGTGGTTTGAAAGCGTGAAAACAACCAAATACACAAAAAAGGGACCAAGTACGATAAAGCACGGCAAAGACATTATGGAAAAAAGCCATGTACCAAAATTAAGTTTCTACACAAATATGCTCCAGGCATATCTGATTCAATGTAGTCATAAATCTCCGCCATCTTGGTCAAACAAGGTAGCTCTCTTCCTATCTTGCTTCTTACAAGTATGCTCAAGATTACTAGTATTAATATTACCTTGGCTCCAAATCTGGGAGGATTCAAAATCCTAAGTGTCCTCTCATACTCAAAACATTGGTTGCGCAATGGTCAAGAAAAAAGGGGTAAAGGAAAGGAAAGTGGAAAAAAAAGGAAAAGCTTGTATCAATCTTGTTTCTCAGAGACAACTTGCAAATTATATTTTAAGACTCAATTGTGCTCCACCTAAACTCTCATCAACCTTGAAATCAAGTTTCACCCATTTTCAGTGCCGTCCAACTCCTCTAAAAGATCAACCCTTAACTGAAGAAGCTAACCCTCCTCAAATTGCATCCTGCAATCTAAAGCTATCTAATACTAGCTACTTGAGTGCCTCTTTTAAGACAATTGCGAAGCATCCACAGGGATTTCCAGCTTGAACCATCCATTTGGCTTCCCACCATGTGCTTTAATATGTGACAACCCAAACACTCGTTTTTTCTTTGAAAGAGGCATGCACCCATGCAACAATGGGGCCTAGGGCCTTTCAAACTGCCTGCTTCCCTAAAAGAACTCTATTGGTAAGCATTTTCAAATATTTTTATCTTGCAATGGAGGCATAGCAGTAGCAGGAAATCAAGTATGAAATCGGCCCAAGAAATAAGGAAAATGCAATCATCGTAAGGCTTGCAAATGGATAAGAGAAGGATTTTCTGCTGGATACATTGGCTTCATGAGGTTTTTGGGCCATTCTTACCAGATCTCTTGGTACCCTTTTATCCATTTCCTCACCAGAACCTGAATTACAAGCTTTCCAAGATCATCCATTGTAGAGATCTATCAGGAAATTTGTCCAGTAGCAACCTAAATATGTGTGATTGGTGTAGAACATCCCTTATGTAATTATCGTATGTGCTCTAGTTTTATCTTCTGGAGTCGGCTTGAATTCAAGGGCAAACTAGAGGATTTTGATATTTGGGTTAGTCCTTTTCTCAATATGTTAAAAATTCCACCCTCACCCCTAATCTCTCCTAGGAGTTGTTTGAAGGGACATTACAACGCACCGTACAATGCTTGGATATGTTTGTAGAAGCTTTATGGGACAGCTGTAAATGATGAAAAACAGAAGCCGTCCTTATTAGGCAACTTTAAATTCCATTTGATAATGTAGCATCACCTGCTGCTCAGTGGAGAAAGGCTGACCAAGAGGCTTCAAATACAGCTTTGAATTAGAAAATATACTAGACATTTAAATACAGTAAAACTTATTTTCTCATCAAGGTTGTTTCTGAAGTTGTAAATATACCAGGTACTATAGTGAATCAATCTCCAATTCTACACCAAATGACCAGGATTATAAATCTCCAATCATGCTGGTCAGTACTTGAAAAGCATTTCCGACGGAGCTGTGCCATTCCATTTTGGCAGTCAAATTTCAACACTTTTTTGAATATTATCATAAATGATTTCCAACTACCCACCTTGGGCAATTATGATAATGTCCTCATAAAACCAACATCTCTGAACAAAAACACATCTATGACTAATCTAATAACTATAACAGTAAGTTAAATGGCACATGCTAACTATATTGACTAATTTGAGGCACAATATTTTACACTCGAGAACAAAAGGAAGCCTATATTGAACACACATCATTCTCTTGTCTCGTCAAAAGTCCACTTCTGTTATATTAGAATGCTCATTTTCAGTTGGAAGCTGCTCACATTCAATAAGCCTTTCAACAATGTCTGCAGGAACGCTGACAAGTTCCAATGTCTTTTCCCAAATCTTCAAAGCAGTATCCGTATTGTGTGCTTCTGCTGAAGCATTTGCCGGACGACAATCACTTGAAAAATATGCACAAACCGGCCAATTATCAGACCGTAAAACAGCACAGAATTCTGGAACCTGAGGATCAGTTGCAGCGAACAAAGCACTTCTTGCACCTGCGAGAAAATCCCAGAAACACACAGCACACTTAACAAGCAGGAAATGTCATTTGAGGAAACCAGCGAAAGATATCTATTGATAAAGAGGACTATGACCACTGCATTTGTTTTTGTTTCAGGGAATCTATAAATATTTAATCACACAAGTATTTTAATATTTTATGAAATTCACACTCTCCTAAACTGCCCATTAGTTTTAAATACAAATGCTTAATGCCTTCCTCATCAGCATGATTCTCCAACTCATACATCCTCCATAACAAAGGCAACTAACCTTCTTGAGAACTAAAAAGAAAGTATGGAATCAGGTGATAACCAGTCTGAATAATTGATGGTAAATCTCGTGCCTGAGAAGCAGCAGCATCAGTTAGGGAAAACGTGCATAAAAGATAAAAAACTTTAACCCTCACAGTACTAAAATTTTGAATTTGAATCACATTCCAGAAGATACTTACTACATTTGTCATAACTACTCCTGGATGAACGCACATTACATTGACACCAGCTTCAGAAGGTATCTTTTTATGTAGCACACTGCTAAACATAATCTGAAAGAAGGATAGGCTCCACATTATATTTTGAATTAAGTTGAAGCAAAAGATAGAGCTTAAACTGATGCACCTTGATATTGCAAACAAATAATAGTAGCAATTTATAAGCACCGCTACCCTTCTAAATGAATGTGTCCCATAATAATGACATTTGTAAACAATCAAGATTATAGCTCCAATGCATTAATATCTTACCTCTGCAAGTTTGCTTCCTGAATAACCAGCAGTACTGCTGTATTTTCTCTTTCCAGATGTAATATTCAAGTCATCGGGGTCAACAAATCCTAATTGATGCATCTATCACAAGGGTCAAAAAGCATGTCAATGGCCATTACAGTACAGTTCCCTTTACAAAATTCTACATTCAACGGGTGCCTAAAAGCCCCTAAATCAAAGAACCATAAACAATCCCAACGATCAAAAGGTATGAACTGGGAAATGTATCGAGCACAGCACATGTAAATGAGAGAAAAAAAACAAATCTAGCCATATCATATTGCACACTTAAGCACATCATATATTCATTTATTTAGTCATGTAGTGGCGGCCTGTTTTTACCAATCCTAGATATTGCATGTATAATGACAAACTTACATTTGAGTTGACGTTCACTACTCGAGAAGGAGAACCTCTTATTAGAGAGGGTAGCAGCAAAAGTGTAAGAAGTGCTGGTGAAAGATGATTCACTTGCAGATGTTCTTCAAAGCCATCTTTAGAAAATTTCTGAGATGCTGGCATGTGGATCACAAAAGGTCAGATTTGACTCTCTCATTTATAACAGCAAAACATCTTCCACAAGCAACCCTCCTAAAAAGTAAGCATAATCTTCAGGCCAAAAAAAAGTAACCCTGTACGCATTTATATCAGTGTAATAACACAAGACTAATCTGCAACAACTAATACAAATAATAAGAAATACGATATACAAGTGATCTGTGAGTGCACAACTTCTACCTGCTGCAATTCTTCACGCAGATGCTAATATGATTATGTTGCTGATCCGACAAACAAGTTACTGGTTTTGACAAAAACTAACTGAAAATTGATTTTAGCTATAGCTGCATGCTGTTTTGCACATCCTCGTAGCCATTCCAATGTGTCCGTGACTAAAGTACTGAAAATTCAATATAGCTACAGCTTTATGCTGAAAAAGACTTTGTACAAAGGTGAATGCTTATGGCTACAGTTTGAAGAGAAAAAAGACTGAAAAACTTATGCAGGAGAAGCAATGCTAGCAGAATCTAATGTTACAACAAAACAGATAAATGGCACACACACATGATACATAAGATTTTCCCGAGAAAACCCTTTTGGGAAAAAACCCAGCACAGCAACCTTCTTCCTTGTTGCATTAGCTCAACCCTTTACAATACAATAAGATACTTCCAAGTTCTGCTTTACCTTGATGCATGCGCAAATATTTGTAGGCACATCAATAGGAAACCGTCTGAGCAGTGTTATAAAACAATGGATACAAAAACCATGGGCTGAAACCATCCATACAATACTATGGGTATAAAACCATGGGTCATAAAACATGGACTAAAACCACCCATAAGATCCCAAAAAATATCGGAGGTGCTGTCTCTAAACCCCCGGGCCAGAGGGGCAACCCCCATTCTGCATGTACAGTCTAGACAAGTGTAAATCATGTAGTGTGAATCATGCAAAGTAAACAGCACATTTCCAACACAGCTATGCATACTGAAACAATATTCTATGCTACCGTAAACTGCAAGTATAGAAAATATTCATCTTATTACTATATTAGGAGTCCAATTGGCATATCCTTTCAATGGATAGTAATGGAAAAAGTAAGAGACTGAAAGGACATTACAAAGTTACGAACAATCTTCCACATGAGAACCCACAATTTCCTCTATAGAAGAACCTCGTGGCTATAAAAGCATAAGCAGAGAAAAGGCTATGCTCTATTGATCTACCAAATTGTCCTTTACAATGTACACAGTGGTATTATTGTCTCGTGGAACCTGAACACCTGTACTTGCCTTCTCAGAAAAACCCTGATTTTCTTGTACTCTATCTGCCTAAAGGCAGCCAAAAGGACCCCCACACCTTTGGAATGAATCTAATCATCAACATTTGAGTGTCGATTCACATCATGTCTCTTTAAATCTCACATTTCAGTTACTACAGCGGCCTCCTGAGTTCCCATACCCAATTTTGACCATTTTTCCTCCTCATTTTGCATGCACGTAGATATCCCATGGACAAACCACAAAATCCCCAATTTAGTCCATAAAACTCAGGATACCTGCAGACTGATCCACTTTGGGTCCATGGAAAATAGGACAAATCTGCAGCCTGGTCTGCTACTGTTCATAAACTTCACCACCACGTCATTTCTTGCCATTTCTTAATCAAATCCTTCTAGTTTTGCTCCAAACTTAGTGGGATGGTTACCAATGAATAGGTTTGTGTAAGTAGGCATTGTACAATTATATCATTGAAAATAAACCTCAACTATATGTATAATTTTGACCTAGTAATATATTTTGATGCATGTCTCCCCATATAGTAAATACATACAGAATAGCTGGGTTGTAGCAAATGCATGTGAAGATAATTGCTTGTGCTACAATTAAGTTGGGAATCTGAAATGAGCCCAGCTACAGAATTGAAAATCAGTATATATTAACACTCAATTCTATTTTCTTATGATAAGAAACATAAACTGAAGAATAAGTACTCATGTTATTCATTTCTCACAATCTATGAAAGCATATTTTATTTGGGTTGGTCAAACTTAAGGCTAGGATGCATGCCCTGACTTACTATTTTCTCCACATTCTAGCCAGGCTTCAGGTTTACGCACAAGCCCCTTTCCCTTATAAAACACCCTAAAGTAGAGACGTATTGGTGACCTACCTATATCAGAAGACACAACTAAGCACCAGGCAACCATATGAAGGGTAAAACCTTATGATTCTAATGTTCCCATCTTACAAGAGGAGGCTGGTCCTATGTCTGAGTATTAATTTACAAAAGGAATCATGACAACCAACTAATGCTTGTTCAAAAGGCCCATCATCCTGCAGTTACAAAGTCTTCAGTGTAGATACATTTGGGCAACCTCACACTAGATTCATGCATGCCCACTACTTTCAATAACGGAAATTCCATATGAACAAGGGCCTTAAAACACTTTAGCATGTAACCAATTCAGCAATATCCAGGAAACCAAAAAGCTTCATATTGCATACAATTTCATCATCATCGCACTCCTTTTGATTATTTCCCAGGATTACAAACCCCCAAGTGCTTCTTATCTTGTTATAAATCCGACTCACAAATATTGATGTGCTAGTTACACATGGCTTGTAATTAGTGTAGCTGTGCACATAAATCAGTTAATGTTTGTTATAGAGTCTGGTTAATTTAGGAGGTTGAAATTAGGATTATATATGATATGAGTGCACCTATACATGTAAGGCTCCAATTTGAGAAAAGAGTCAAATTACCTTGGTTCAAAACTTTTATATAGGAAATTATGCAATCGTATGCTAGAGGTAATTGCCTTCTTACTTTTGATCTTCCAAATTCTTCATTTTCATGTTTTGTTGGCCTTCATTATTAATTTACTTGTGCTACAACCCACAAAAGTCACCCCATGGTCTTCTAGGAATAGAGAAAAAGACCCCTAACATTATAGAATGCTCCCATAAGATGGCAGAAGATTTGAAGGCATTCAGAATTAAATTTACATTTTCTACGACAGAACGGAAATTCAATTTGCTTGACTATACTACTTTCAAATAACTGAAATCTCAAAAATAGTTCAAGTTCAACCATAAGGAAGGAAAATTCACCGGCAAAAATTCATTTTATGTGCACCCAAGATGAATGAAAAAGGAAAAAAAAGAATGTCCAATTCAAAATGTTCATGCAAATGATTAAAACACGATTTTCAAAAAAAATCATTCAAATTTTCTCTGTTTGATCAAGACACTTCAGAGATCCATATATTGGATAAGCATCTTGTATAGAAGCATACCATAAATGAAATCCAAAGGTTATCCCTTGCGTCTTTGCAGCTTCACTACATTTCCATTGTGAATAACCAGACTTAACTATTTTTCTATCATGAAAACTTGTGTCCCAACAGCACCTGTAATCAAGCCTAAGAATTCTCGTAAAGAATGACAGATCCTTAGATCTACACAATTTAGATTAAAAAAGGCTCCCTTCAGTCATGGCTCCAATGGTTACTTTTGCTCCTGCTAATCTGCGCCTCTCCTTCCTCTGCTCTTTGTTCTCGCCTGATCTGCTGTCGATAGATGTCATGCCACTTTCCTCTCCTTCTGCTTGGTCTTGCTCGTGTTCTCTGCATCTATCTCTTCTGAGTTTTCCAGATTTCTCCAAGGGTGTCCCAGTTTGAAACGTGATGGCTGCTGTCTCTTTCTTCCCGGGACACTCCTTTGCCTCTTTTTGGGAGCATATTTGCTGTTTCTCTGGGGCTTTCTAAAATGTCCCTTTTCTGGACAAATTAGCGCAATCTGGATTTTACAACAAATCCTTATATTGAAAATATTAAATTCTGATTTTTGCAACAAACCCCTAAATCTTAAAAATATATAACTCTATTTTTCCTACATTACCGGATACGGCCCCCCAAGGACCTGGGAGCATGGGGAAACACGGATACGGTACGGTCCGGGTACGATCCGCAGGGGATACGGCCGGGGCACGTATTGCCCCCTGCGGATACAACCGGATACATCCATGGACGCATCCGGCCGTATCCGCAAGGGCAAGACATGCCTTGGCCGTATCCCCAGCGGATCGTACCCTTTAAAAATCATTTTAAAACTCTTTTTTCACTTTAAAAAATTTTAAAGTACTCAAAAGTGTAACCCTAAAACTTAAAGGGTAAAATTGTCAGTGTTGTCTTCCACCGCCCATCTGCGACTCTGCATCCGCTGCTATTGTCTTCCGCCACCCGTCTGCATCCACCGTTGTTGTCTTCCGCCACCGTTGCCTTCCGCCACTATTGCTGCCTTCGCCATTGCTCGCGGGGTCCAGGAGCTCGCGCGGTCCCCGTAGGTTTAAATTTTTTTTTTCTTTTAATTTTAAGTGTTAATAATATTAAATATTAAATGAACCCTAGACTTTAAGACTTAAGTTGTTAATAATATTAAATATATATATTAATAATAATAATAAATATATTAATATAGATTTTAACTTTTAAGTTAATAATAATTATTAATAATATATATTAATAAAAAATATAGTTAATATTAATATTTTTTTCTTTTAAGTTTTTGTAATTTATAATATATATTGATAAATAATATAGTTAATAATAATATTTATATTTTTAATATTTTAATAAATTGATTATATTTTTAATTTTAATAGTAATTATTTTTTTTTAGTTTTTACTATTAAATTTTAATAGCAATTTTTTATTTTGTACTAGGAGTGGAGCTATAAGCTTATATGGATTTGTTAGAAATTAGAATGTCTCAAGGCACAAGTGCTAGTTCGGTGGGACAAGTGATAACCCCCAAATCTGATCCACGAACACCCCTTTGGAAGTATGTGACAATATTAAAACAAATGCCTGGTGGAGGGTGTTTTCATTGGCTTTGCTCAGAGTGTAACAGTAAATTCAAGAGCTCGTATAGTCGAGTGAAAGCTCATTTGTGTGCAATCTCTGGCACTGGAATCAAAATTTGTGGTGGGCCAAGCATAGGTGGAAGGCCGAGAAAGGGCTTGCCAAAAAAAAAGATCATTGCATACATCAAAGAGCAAGAAGAGGCAGACACTGTTGTGGGGCAAAGATCGAAGCATCCTTTGAGAACAAAAGAATCACCACCTGTTGATCCAGCTCGTGCTACCCCATCACACCCCTTTCTTGTAACACCCGTTGCGGCCAAAAAGGAAGCGGATTCACCTCTTGGTCACAAGAGAACAAAAGATGCAAGCCCATTGGAGAGGGCATTCCAAAATGACTTCAGGGAGATAGCGGAGCAGAGCATCACGCATTGTATCTATGCATGTGAGCTATCATTTAATACTGTTAGATCACCATACTAGTAGGAAATGGTGAGATCTATCAATGTTGCCCCTAATGAGTTTGTCACCCCAAGTTATGAAAAGGTGCACACCACCTTATTGACAAAAGAAAATAAGCACATTAAAGATGTATTGAAGCCCATCAGGGATTCATGGATCGAAACAAGGGTGTCCATCATTTTCGATGGATGGAAAGATACGACAAATAGGCCATTGATTAATGTGATTGCAATGAGCCCTAAAAGGGCAATGTTTTTGAAGGCCATTGATTGTGAAGGGCAAGTGAAGGATGCACAATTCATTGCTAACATCCTAATAGAGTCCATTGAAGCAATGGGGCCCCAAAACGTTGTTCAAGCTGTAACAGACAATGCTAAAAATCGCAGAGCTGTGGGCATGTTGGTTGAGGCAAGGTATGGGCATATATTTTGGACACCTTGTGTCGTTCATTCCCTCAACCTTATGTTGCAAAAGTTGGGGACAAAAATTGACTGGATCAAACAAGTCTATGAGGAGGCAAATGAGATCCAAATGTTCATAACCAACCATCACATGTCCCAAGCCATATTTAGGACCTTCTCAAAATTACAGTTGTTGAAAGTAACTCTTAATTTAATTTAATATTATAACTTATACGTTTGTAATTTGTAGTGTTTTTATTTTTGAACAATTTTTTAAGTTTATTAATAATTTCAATTTGTTTTAATTTTGTATTAGGTTGTTGAGACTCGATTTGCCTCACACACCATCATCTTGAGACGACTTGTTAAGGTGCGTGAGGCATTGAGTAGCATGGTCATCAACAACCTTTGGGGCATATGGAGGCAGGCAAATAGTGAGAGGGCCACAAAGGTGAAAGGGTGGATTCTTGATGATGCATGATGGGAACGTGTGGAGTATTTGTTGAGTTTTACTGAGCCCATCGTCAGCATGTTGAGATATGTGGGCATGGATCATCTATGTTTGGGTGAGATTTATGATGGAATTGACTCAATGATTAAGAACATTAAATCCATCATAAATGCTAAAGAGCAAGATCCCACTGAGAAGTTCTTCAAGGAAGTGCAATCCCATCTCATTAAAAGGTGGAACAAAATAACCACCCCATTAGATCTTCTTGCTTTTGCCTTGACACCCAAATACTACAATGCAGAGATTTTTTCTTTGCCCAGGAGGGTCGCACCGTATAGGGATGTTGAGGTTGCCGAGGGATATAAGGCAGCATTCTCTAAAATCTTTTCCAATCCAGAGGTAGAAGACCAAGTTAGAGAAGAGTTTGTGCATTTCATATCCTTGGTGGGTCACTCCCTTGGTGCTATCCGTGACAAGTACAAGATGGATGCTCACTTTTGGTGGTACCTCCATGGGCAAGCATCCACCCACCTTCAACCACTTGCAATAAAAATTCTTTCACAAGATTTTAATTTTTTTACTCAACCCTTCTTTTGACCTTTTCGATGTTTTGTTTTAAGTTTTAACTCTTAGTCTTTTAATTTTTAACATTTTATAAATTTTAATTCTCTTTGTGGCTTCAATAGGTTGCAAGTTTCTCTTCAGCTAAGCGGAGTTGGGGCAACTATGGCTTTATCCACTCAGTGAAACGCAACAAGTTGGCCACAAAAAAGGCGGAGGATTTGGTTTATGTGCATTCCAACTTACGTCTTCTCTCACATAAACAACCTCAATACAAGGAAGGGCCAACAAAGTTGTGCGATGTGAACCCAGAGACTGCTGATTTAGATGCCTCCCTTACATACATTTCTTTATTTGACACGGAGCTAGACAATGCTTCACACGACTTGCACAGTGGAGCTAGTGGGAGTGGCACTGCTACTGTTTGTGGTTCTAATGAACCACATCATGATGAAAACATTGCAAGGGAAGAAGCATATATTATATAGTGAACAATGAGAACGTTGATTTGTTTCTATATTTGTCCATACATTGTAACATTTCCACCATGTACCTGTTATAATTTATAAAACTAATATAAGTTCGACTATTAAATATTTTGATATTTGGCATTGAGTTATGAGTATATATTTTGTGGTTATATAACTTATTTGAAGTATTTTGTTTCCTCTATGCATATTATGTGGTTAATTTTGCTTATATGGCTATATTTTTATATTTTTTATATATATTTTTGTACGGCCAGCGGTATCCAAACCACCAAAAAAATCAACGTATCTCTGTATCCAATACTCGTACCCGTATCCATATCGGCAACTTAGATTTTTTCTGATAAACAACTAAAAATAGAGATTTTATTGGAATAATGGCAGAGTTCATTTACAACAAAATGAAAAAATTATTTGTCACGACATCTGAAGCGCAAATGTAGTCCTAGATGGAACCACCACACAAACCCTAAGGGTTTTCGTCCCCAAGCCTTTTCCACCGGAGGGTTTTCGTCCTCTAAGGCTGAAAGCTAAAGCAAAATGCTCAAACTCACAAATAAGTTGGAAAAATTGATTGATAGATGATCTTGAATCAATATGAGAGAGGGAATTAAATAGTGTTAAAGGGAGAGACTAAGCAGAGTGGGGTATACCACTCCATTACACAAGGGGTCCACATGATCAATGGAAAATGTGGTTCAATAAGGAAAGCATATTTCCAACATGAGGGCCCAAAAAGTGATGCAAAAATGAACTCCAGTAGCAAAAAGCTTATAATAGTGAACTCCACTAAAGATGCGCACACACATGTGTGTAATAGTAAATTCCACTAGCAAAAGCATGCAATAGTGAAAACCCATTAAGAATGTGCACACGTGTGCAATAGTGAATTCCACTTGCAAAAGCATGCAATAGTGAAACCCACTAAGTGCAACACAAAAGGTCCCAAGTGCGGCATACCACCATGTGAATGGAAATTAATTCCAAAATCAACTCAAGTGTGAAGGGTTCAAACAACTCCACCACCCCGAAAAGGGGACATGACAGTCTGCCCTTTCCAAAATTGCTTGCCCTCAAGCAATTGTAAACTCAACTATTCCGACTCTCCCCAACTATCTTTGTAATACCTGGATCCCAATTCATCCTTGGGAACTTGCAAGTCCAGGTTCCATTAGATACAAGCTTTCCATTCTTGTCAACATGTTCCTCTATCATGAAAAACCCAACTCCTTGCACAAAAGCACCTTCTAAAATTGCACCCCAATGCCTACATCAGGGCTTTTTGTTTGCAATTTTTTGTTTGAACTTGACGAACAATCAACTTCCAGCACTTTTAAGTTATCAGATGCATGCTTCTTCCATTGAAGCAGTAAGTCCTTATCCTTCCTTGATCTCAAAAGATTACCCAAATCCCATATGTAAAAACAATTTTGAACTTGAATTAAACAATCTATATGCCCTATGCTTGGGTTGTAATCAAAGTGTTCACCTTCATTTATAGTATCAAGCTGCACTTTGTGACTTAACAATGGAGTATGAGAATCAACTTTATCAATAAAACCTTGCATCTTAGCATTATTTTGTTTTTGAAAAGAGCTCAAAGAAAAACAATTTGTGCCTTCTAAAATCTGATTTACTTGATACTCACATCCTTAATCGATCAATAGTTGACTTGCATCAATTCTGCAGATCATTTTTTTATTTTCTTCCACAGATGAAATGCTGTATAAAGTTGCAGCAGCATCCTCTAGAACCTGAGCACTTCCAATCTTGAGCACATGTGCAAGTGAATTAATAGCCCCTGCAGCAGGAATTTCTCTATGATTGTTTTCACAAAGGGATAAATTCGATAATGCAGCAACAAAATTTTCTTGGATTGTCAAATCAGAAGAATGTAACATTTCAACCAAAAGTCTGATAGCTCCACAATTATTAATTGTGATCCTGCTTCCTGAATCATTCTTTGCAAGAAGCTGGAACTCTGTTACAGCTGCTCTTTGCACTTCAATCAAGCTAGATTGCATGTTTTCTACCAGCTTCTTAACTTGTAGCTGAAGGGCTAACTCATTGTCCCTTATATCTGACACTGGATAAGACGTGCTGCCAGTCACCAAGTTCAGGTTATCAGGCTGATAACACTGGAAAGACATGTAATCAATGCTAGATAATCCTATCTCTTGTATTTCTACAATGCCATGTTGAAGATCATCAGTTGCTAGATTTGATGTTAACTCTCTAGGATCATTATTGCAAGATGGCAAACAATCTCTTACTATCCCACTTGTCCCAATAACATCAACATCTTCTGTTGTTACCGGCTACACAACATCCAAAGACAAGAAAAATTGTAGGAGCTACAGTTTGGTTGTGCCTTTGAGACTGCTCTTGAGCATTAGTGGTAGAGAATTCATTCCTAGTTGCCACTTCTTGCTCATCATCAGTCGATGAAATACCTTTTGGGGCCAAGGTACTTTCTTCTTTCATTATTTCAAAGGAAAAGTTCTCACTTATTTTTTCTTTCTTCTTCAACATTCCACTTTTATTTTCTTTGAATATTTCCAAGAATTCTTCAAAGGTGAAGTCAAACTTTTCATCATATATGGGAAGCTTGCTCAGATGTTTTGATTGATCCTTTTTCCTCTTCTTCTTGGCTTATGCCTCCTTTCTAAGCCATAAAAATATCGGAGGGTCAAGGCACCTTGCACTTTCAGGGTTTGATTATGATATTCTTCATAGTAGGCCTTATAATCAAGTCTGAGTTGTCATTCTTCTTCTTCCGACTCTTGCTTCTTCAACTCTTTTCAATCTACCATGATTCTCCTTTTGATTCACAGGGTGGCAAAATCAAAGCTCTGATACCACTGAAATGTCCCTTTTCTGGACAAATCTGAACAATAAGGATTTTATAGCAAACCCTTATACTGAAAATATTAAATTCTAACTTTTGCAACAAACCCCTAAATCTTAAAAATATAAAACTCTAATTTTTCTGGTAAACAATTGAAAATACAGATTTTATTGGAATAATGGCAGAGTTCAGTTACAACAAAATGCAAAAATCATTTGTCACAACATCTGAAGCACAAATGTAGTACCTGGATGGAACCACCACACAAAACCTGAGGGGTTTTCATCCTCGAGCCTTGTCCACCAGAGGGTTTTCATCCTCTAATGCTCCACGAGAGTTTTCATCCTCTAAAACTGAATGCTGAAGCAAAATGCTCAAACTCACAAATAAGTTGAAAAAGTTGATTCATAGATGATCTGGAATCAATATGAGAGAAGGAATTAAATAGAGTGTCAAGGGGAGAGACCAAGGAGGGTGGGGCGTACCACTCCATTACACAAGGGGCACGCATGGTCAATGGAAAATGTGGTCCAATAAAGAAAGCACATTTCCAACATGAGGGCCCAAAAAGTGGTGCAATAGTGAACTCCACTACCAAAAAACTTACAATAATGAACTCCATTAAGGATGTGCACACACGTGTGTAATAGTAAATTCCACTAGTAAAAGTATACAATAGCGAAATCCACTAAGAATGTGCACACACATGTGCAATAGTGAATTCCACTAGCAAAAGTATGTAATAGTGAAACCCACAAGTGTAACACAAAAGGTGCCAAGTGGGGCATACCACCATGTGCATGGAAATTAATTCCAAAATCAACCCAAGTGTGAAAGGGCTCAAACAACTCCACCACCCCGAGAAGGGGACATGACACTTTCTCATCAATATTGGAAGTTCTTTGGGTGCTTCCCTCCATATGTGTATCTTGCCTCCACATTAGTACCCTGTTTTGGCCCTTCTTGGGGGCTTGGTCTTGCAGATCTGAGGCTTTTTCAAGTTAGCAGCCCGTTTCCTTCTGCGCCTCAGTTTCCCCTTTTGTGTCTTTCATTGCCACCTACTTGCTTCAGCTTTGGGCAATCCGCTTGCCCTGGCATCTCTCCCTTATGGATGCTCCTTCATGGCTGCTGAGGTAAATTGCCCCGCTTCCTGGGATTGTTGCAGTTTTACAGGCAATTTTCTTCTTGGTTTTGGTTCTCTCTGCAAGCCTCCAACTTCTATATCCCGGTTTCTTCATGTAAGGGTGTAGCTGCAATGAGACAGTCTCTCTGCTGGGCGTTGTTCTTTGAGGGATGCTGGGCTGCGTTTGGTGTGTTGCAGCTGAGGTATTTTCCCTCTTTTCTTGCTGGCCCTTGGTGCCGAGTTTTGGTTCAGTTCTGTTAGTATGGTTCTCCTTCTTGGACCCCTCATGAGCTGTTTTCTTTTCTTTCGGGGCGTGGCTCCTGTTTCCTCCTCTTTACTTCTGGGCTCCTACCTTTTCTTCTATGGGTGCTTTTTGTTTTCATCTCCTCTCCTGAGCAGCCAGTTCCAGGCTGTAGGCAGTAGTAGTCTTGAAAATGTTCTATTTGTAATTTGGCTCATGCGGATCCCGGTCTGGTGCAACTTTTGCTGCTAGCAGGTACCCTTCAGGTACTTAGACGGCAATAATATCTTCTGATCAAGATGGTGCGAATTTTGTAGTGTAGTTTTCTTCTTTCGACTTGGTGATGCATTTTGTTTGGAGAGGTGCTCTGTACCAAACGCCGGCAGCCATTTTCTCTTTTCTGGATCATGTTTCTAGTGGGGTGTGGTGCCATGTTTGTAGGCTTGGCTCCCTTTCTCTGATCTATTCTTGGACCTTTTGCTTGGCTATCTGGCTGAGGCTTCGCTTCTCTCCTTTCCCCTCTTTTCTTCTTCTGATCTCGTCTTCATTTCCTCTATTAGGAAAGTTTGTGGATTTGTTTTTTCTCTCTGGTTGTAGCTTAAAGACTACTTGAGGCTGTTTGCAGAGATAGACTTTGATATCAAACTTCCTGAAGAAAACTGGTCCAAGCTAGTTGTCAAGTTTGGGTGACTCTTTTATGGCAAGTGCATTTGGCGCTTTGGATTCGGCTCTGTTTTTCTCTTGTTCCCCCTGCTTCTGATTTCCTCTGGAGGGCAGATTCGGAGTTCTTGGAAAGTGTGGCTCCTCCTTTCAGCATTTTTGTGGCTTCTCCAGTGTTCTCTTTGCTGGCCCATTTATGGGTTTTGTTACTCTATTTCTTGTAATCTCTGTGCTGGCCAGTTTATAGCTCAATTGCTGGCCAATTATTGATTTTTCTGAGAAGACCTGTTCATGAGCTCTGTGAGTCTGTACTACTTCCTCCTTTTCTCTCACTCCTTCCTCCCTATCTTACTTTCTCTGTTCTTCCAGAATTTTCCAAGGGTGAGGGCCCCAATACAATCCCTCAACTTACCAATCGAAAAAAAAAGAATGACAGATCCTTGATTTGGTCTCCAAAGAAAATGTACTTTGTGTATGCCCTACAATCAAGCATTTTGACTGATTTCTTTCTGCCTTGGACTGTTATTGATACTGGGGGAGCAGTTCTTGAATCAGGTCATGTGTGTCTTAATCTTGAAACAGATATTGGGGAAGCAAATCTTGAATCAGATCATGTGATTTAGTCTACACTCTTCTTTGTTTTGAAGAGTACTTTAAGATGCAGTATTCTGTAACAAATATTGGCAAAGCAGACAGTCCTATCAAACATGAAGCAGGAGACACGACAAGTTTGAAGGTGACCAACCCCAGTTGATAAATATTTATTTTTTATGCCGTCCACAATTTGTTGTAGTATTTCAAGGCTGGTGAATCAAAAGGAAAGCTAGTCACAATACTACGGAAAGAAAGGGTCAATGCTACAGAAATCCTTATTTCACTATAGCAGACAGTTTGCCTTCATAGTGAGGGCCATAATAATGGTCGCCTAGTTAAAGCCAAAGGGATTGGGATTGGCAAGTATCTGAATCCACATGATGGAAATTATTTTTCCAAGTTTTATTGTACTCTTGTTTTGAAAGATATTTATCTTATATTACACAGAGTTAGTCACCAGAAAGCTCAATGTCAAGGACGATAACCTCACCCCCATATCCATAACCTCATTTTTTGGTGACTATACTTAAAAGTAATATAGTCAATACCCTTATTCATATACTCACATACCCTATCTCAAAACGGCATCCCCATATCCATATTGTTGTTTATGAGCACGTGACACTCGGGGCACAACACATGCGCAATGGCAGCCTCTCTACACTCGCACTATAGTTTAGCCCCCCAACGTGCGCTACCGCTCTGGTCACACCCGACATGCATGCAATCCCGAAGACCCAAGGATTTCACTAACACAAGGACGAGAGCAATCACTATAACTGCTCCAACCTATGCCCAGTAAAGCCCAATTTTATGTACCCAGCAAAGGGTTTGCCCTACCCAGCTCGGTAAACCCTCTTGGTGACTATGGTGAACAGAAAGCATGAGACTACATCAATTACACATCAAATTACATGGACTTTATAAAATCTTGCACTTGCATGTGAACATATATGGAAAGATAATAAGCATGTTGCAAAAACAAAAAAGACTAAGATGCATGGGGCGTTTCAGAGGGGAACCATTTCCGGAGTGAAACAGCAAACCGAAACACCCTGAAAATGCCTCTGAAATTGCCAAAAATAGCCATACAGTTTCTGGCAAGTTTCCTGAACATTTCTGGTACCCAAAAAAAATTAAAAATTAAAAAAGTTACCTAAAACCAACTAAACTAACCTAAAAATACTTAATTTTAAGCATGTTAAATGTTTTCAAATTTGAACATTCATGACTACTATATTTTTTTAAGTGATTTATCTTTTATGGACTAAAAATGAATATAATGCATCTTTTAATGTATATTTATATCGCCTTATGATTTATTGTATGGACATTTCTGTGCCGTTTCGTTTCCAAGGGTTCTTGGAAAATTGGTGTTTCCACATTGCAGATCTGTTTCCATTTCCGTTTCCATTTCCTGGCAACTTGGAATTTTTGTCTTTATCGAGTTGAACCCAAGAGAATGCCAGTACATACAATCACATAACTCAATATAAAAGATGAGACGCAAGTTAAGAGATCTCGAAAGGTAATTGGCACATAAAATTTTATTAGAAGCAACTCACTCGGTAATTTTTTTTATAGATGTACAGATTAACTCCTACCTGCCAAGTATTACATCCCATTCAAGAGCAGTGAGACTAATAACAAGTTCGAAAGCCTAAAACATTTTTTTAAAGGGATTGTAGATTGCACCATGAAGAAAAGCATAAATATAGCAGTTCAAAAATCTCATAGATAATTACCCCCAATAGAGAAAATGCCTGCATTATTGATCAGAACATTTAAAGGACCTTGTTGGGCATTCCATGCTGATGCAAATTTTCTAACAGACTCAAGGGAAAGAAGATCCAGCTCCATCACCTGTACAAAGGCAGTTATTGGATGGCACAAGTATAGCAGACAAAAAGTCAGTTAATGTGAGTCTTCAATATCATAAAAGACAAATTTTAGTGAAAAGTAAGAGCTCAAAATGAGAGGAACAAAGAAAGCTTGAAAAACACCAGAAAGTTGTAAAGGAACAGCAGAACAAGTAGGGAAAGTATACTGCTCAGGCAGGATCAGACCAGGAAAACCATGTTGAGAAATGAACAAATGAAGAAGCCAGCAAGTTTAAATTAAAGAACACCCATATTTAGGTAAGATTGAGGAATATCGCACATAGGCAAGAGAACATGAATAACAATTGACAATCTTTAAAATAACATTATTATAAGAGACCATAGAAGAGTTCTTCAGATACCAGTGACTAATGTTGACGACAAGGCAACAAAGGCAATACAGTATGGTGTTGATGAGAAAATAAGTCTGCAAGATTTCTTCAAAAATGTTCTCAAAGAAGCTTAAGGTGATCAAGTTTCCCATCCATGCATACCTTTAGCTTTAAAAGTAAAACAAAATATGGTGTGAAATCAGATAACAACATAATTTGAATCATTATGCATGCAAGAAAATCAAGTCATATGGTACAAATAAACAGTAAAGTACATATAACAAAGGAAGCACTGTCGAGTTGCAATTTCCCTTCCCAGGCAAGAAGGTGTAATGGCCCGTATTGGGCTCCAACATGAGAAGAAAATCCAGCATTTCATAAAAAGCTGGAGCTTAGAGCATATCAAAATTGCTATATCATCTAGACAGATATGGAAATCCATTTTACCAAATTATATTTTAGCTCCCTCGAGCATCTTTGCATCTTACCTTCTGCAAGAAGGAAATGCAATAAGATGAAGTACAAACTCTAACCTCCATGCTAATTATCCTATTTTTTCTGCAGTAGTAGCATAATTTAATGCGAGCAACTAGTCGCGTGTAGGAAGGAACTTTCTCGAGGCAAACAAACAGGAATCGGTGAGCTTGTATTTAAATCTGCCGGTCTATTCACTCCCTAGAGAGGTATTGAATCCCTTCGAGCTGGTATCGTGAATTGGAAATCATTCAAGGAATGGAGGAAGTTGAACCTTCTACAGGTAATCGCGAGCAGAAGGGTTCACTCTCTAAGTCGCGAGCTGGAAGTCGCAAACTCGCGAGCTGAAAAATCACGATCAGGAAAGGGTTCATGTTTGGGCATGGGTCGAGGTTTTGCAGAGCTCCAGAGAAATCCAGTTGCAGTTGGAGGTTCCGATTCTGCTGTGACAGGTTTCTGTTGTGTTTTCCATGAACATCACGACCTGCCTGCCCTTACTCTGCCATGTGAAAAAACACGAAGACCAGGTAGTGAGAAACGGCAAATACTAGTGTTTGAAATGCGAACAATAGCTTCATTTGCGAACAACAGTTTCATTTGGTCGAGCAATTAGTGAAGGACGTGATGCGAAGCAAGCAAATCCTATGAACCATTAATTCCCTGCCATAACCATTAAGGTAACGTTGACCTAATTCTACAGACTGCCACCTGCAATCTTGGAGAATACAAGAAGAGAAAGAGCAGACTGAACGTCAAACTGGGCCAGGGCACGAATTTGCAGACATAAATTTGTGTGTTTTTGCCACAATTTTTCACGGCAAGTGTAAAGGAACAGATTTTTGTTGACGGTTTGCTCTACAGATACTCAAACGGGAACAAGGTCCACCAACAACAGATTCATCATGGAGCATATAGTCCAGTGATGAACATACAGTCCTAAACCACACCAATTTGCAGATTTTGTGTATCAGCAAGCTCATACAATGAACAAAATGGAGTTCCCTCTAACGTAGGAGTTTAAAACTCCTCGCCATCACAAGGTGTTGACCCGAAAACTTAAGTACGCTAGCATTTGCGCCCGGATGTCTAGCATTGAAGCCCTAGGTTTAGAACTTCGAGATCTCTTGTCGTTATTTCAGGCACAGTTGCAGGAGAAAGATTATGTTATTGCTGGTCTACAAGGTCGAATCACTAAACTTGAACAAACCCCAACCACCCCCACAGATTCTCTATGCCTACAACAGTGTAATGAAGTGGTTTTAGAAATTCAGAATAAGCAATCCGAGATAATCACTCAACATGAACACCTTAAAAAAGAAACCACAGTCCAACAACAATCTATCCAAAAACAGGGTGAGGAACACAATTCATGGGTTCAAGTGGTTAAGGGGAAGAAAGCACCTCCAGTTGTGGAACTGGCTGTCGAAGCAAAATTTGAAGAAGAAAGCGCACATCAAACCAAGTCACTCAACCTTCATGCTCGTGGCCTCCCTAAATCAGCTGATCCCCTACACGCAAGGCATGCGTTCTTGCATGAATCCTTGGACTTGAAAGCTATCTCCCTTAAAAAAGCTTGGACATTGCCGGATAACACCCTTGTTATACAATTCCAAACTATTGAAGGGCGTTTGCAAGCTCTTAAAGCAAAAATGAAGCTCTTTTCCCTTCCACAGAAAATTTATTTAGATGCTGATCTCACATGACTCCAAGTCAATGAGCTTCGAAAAGCTCGTATTCAAGTGGTAGCTGCCAGGAAGGAGAACAAGTAGGTTGTTATCAGAGATTGTAGGGCTATCATTCGTGATTCTCCCCCACCGTAGTGGTCACACCCTAGACCATCAACATGACGACGACCTCAGGTCTCAGTAGGCAAAGATGACATCTCCATTGCTTCTTGGAATTGCAAAGGCGCTTTATGGTCTTCTCCAGGCCTAATGTTTGATGCTCTTGGTTCGTCAAACATTCTTTTTATTATAGACACTCATGTGAGCCCGGTACAGCCTCTCCCAGACATTACAGGATACCATTGGTTTTCAACTTGTCGTCAGGAGACTAGGAGTTCTGGTGGGGTTAGAGGTTCTGGTGGGATGGCTTGTTTATTTAGAGACTCATTCTAGGGCAGAATTTTAGTGGAGGTGTCTGATGAATTTGCTAGATTCATTTGGGTCTGGGTTAATGGGACTGCCCCACTTTCTAGAGATATTTACATTGTGGTTTGTTACTTTCCTCCAACGTCTTCATCATATGCCATTCATAGTGGTCCTGAGAGGGACCCTTTTATAGATTTGTATATCAAGATTTCTCAATTCTCGATTGTTGGAGAAGTTATCCTTCTTGGTGACTTCAATGCCCGTACCAGAGAATTCCAGATAGCTCTGTACGATCGTTTTGTTGATACATTCTGCACACAAGAGATTGATTCAGAGTCAATGGGATTGCATAGGAAGTCAAATGATGCTTCAGGTCCTTACACAGCATACGGAAGACACCTCTTACAATTGGGGGAATCTCATGATTTGTTGATTCTTAATGGGCTGCCTTGCTTTCCAAATTCACACTCTTGCACATGTACACCTCATGGGGGAGGTAAGAGTGTGGCGGATTACATCTTATCCAGTTAGAACCTTTTGCCCTTCATCCGTCACCTTACCATTTTCCTCATTACCCTTGCGGACCATGCTCTTCTCTCTTTCTCTATCTACGCTGATTTCTCCCCACCTGTTACAACCCCTTCTTTCAGTATACCACGTACCATTTTCCAGTTTGAGGATGGGGACTGACATTTTCTTTTTTCACATACGTCAGCTTCTACCTCCAAACCCCAGTTCTTCTCACTTGGTGGTGTTGATTCCAAGTACACATGTCTTTCCTCCATTATTTGGGAAGCTGCCCTCAAATCTTTTCCTAGCTACACTAGATCTACGTCTACTTCCCATCAATCTAAAAGATCTTGCCCCATGAATAAGTGGTATGATGATGACTACAGAACCATCCACCGTCAGCTTTGGTACGCCTTCCTCCATTCTCACCCCTCTTACCTAGCCTTAAAATCATCCTATCGTTGCCTTCTCCGACGTAAGAAACGCCTTTTTAGTTCTCAAAGGAGACGGATCTTACAGGGTTCCTACATTCACTCCCCCAAACTCTTTTGGCGTACCATCCTCCCATGACATTCTCCCCTCCCCACTGAGCTTAATCCCACATCCATGATTTCCCATACCTCCACCCTTTATGATATTCCTGGCCAAACGCAAACCCATGTTGCTTCTCCACCATCTTCTTCTCAATTTTTCACATACAAGAATGTTAGAGAGGCTGTGAAGATGATGAATAGTAACAAGGCAACGGATGAAGAAGGTTTCCAGGGCGAGTTCTTCAAACATGGTTTTAGAGCTTTTGGAAGCTATTTGGTTGATCTTTTCAACCAAGTGGTTTGTTCAGGTTTCCCACCCTCTTGGTCATATCACAATATTCACGCGATACACAAATCAGCCCCCTGTTCAGATCTTAATAATTACAGGTCAATCATGGTTGGACACACATTCTCGAAATTGTATGCTATTGTATTACACATGCAGCTTTCAAGAGAGCAAGAGCAGAGACACCTCAAAGCTAAGGGACAGGCATGGTTTAGACCAGCCCATCAGACCATTGATCATATTTTCACATTCCGAGCCATTATTGAGGAGGCACGTCATCGCTCATCCAAAGTCTACTGTTGTTTTGTAGACTTTAGGAAAGCGTTTGATTCTGTTCTGAGAGAGGCACTTCTCCAGAGACTTTGAAATATTGGCATTTTTGAGACCCTCTTGGCAACGATTATGAGATTAAACAAGAATGTTATTACTCGTCTCCGCACGGTTCATGGGATTTCAAACTTTATTAAGAGTACCATTGGAGTCAAGCAGGGATGCCCTTTGTCCCCAACCTTATTTGGGATATACATTGATGAGTTAGAGACCTTTCTTCATGAACATATTCAGGCTAGTGATGGGTGTCTTCTTCACCAGGTTTTGATTTCTATCCTCTTGTTTGCAGACGATGTGGTTCTTCTAGCCTCTTCCCCTGAGGGCTTACAGTAACAATTGGATGCTTTGGCTCTCTTTTGCAATCTCCAATAGCTAATTGTTAATTTGGGGAAAACCAAGGTCATGGTATTTAATGGCTTGAAGACCTCCCACCTCCATTTCTTTTTCAAAGGAAAGGAGGTTGGGATTACCACTTCCTATACTTCTCTAGGAGCGCAACTTTCTGGTCCATGTTTCAACTTGAGACAGGGACTCCAGCCTAGAATAAACAAAGGTTATGGTTCTTTAGCTCTCCTTGAATGACAATGTTTTCAGCATCACTTTCAAGATATCTCTTCTAAGATGTCACTCATGGATATACTTATTAGACCCACAGTTCTCTATGGATCTGTAGTTTGGGGGGCCTCTCTACATGAGGGTGATTGGGCTGCTGTTGAGAGGGTCCAAACACTTCCCCTTTGCTGCATGATCAGATGTAAGCAAACAGTTCCCCAACACATTATTCTTGCAGAGTTTGGAGCCCGACCCTTTCGACTGGAGACTATATTTGATCTGATCACTCTCATACATCACATACGGAGGTTTGCTAATTCTGTGAGTGGACGTGACAGATACCCATACTTAGCATATTGTTCTTCAGAGAATCTTGCTCTCTCAGCTCCTTAGACCCGTGGACGTTGTTGGTATACAGGAGTTTTTGATCTATTGGAGTTTGTGGGAATTAGGATGGACCGACTTCCTCCATTTATGTACTCCTTGGATGCACCAACTCATCTTCTACCCACTAGACATGAGTTGAACCAGATTATTAGGGATGATAATTACAAACAGTTTATCCATACTACTTGGGTAAACCCTCTTGGGGGTTATGCCCTAAGATGGCATTTTATGCAAAGCACTTCTTGGCGCTGAGTGATGGGCTTATCATTCGTCCATAATATACATTCCGTCACTAGATGCACTCTCTTCACATCCCATTAGGACAGTTTCAAGTGGGGTCTCACAGGGTTAGGATTGAGACAGATCACCAAATAAATCGAATAGACAGGATTTGTCAATTATGCAGCATGCAGGAGATGGAGTCCGAGGAGCACTTCATCTTTCGTTGTCCCATTTACTATGAAATCAGATGGAGGTTTTACTGCTTGTTTAGGACAAAAACTCTTTCTGACTTCTCAGATATGAAGACCAGAGATGTTTGGCTTTATATATACAAGAAGCTCTTAAGCTTCATGATCATTTATTCAGAGCCCCACCAGACCAGTCTCTACTCCACAAATTACTTGCTTTTTCACGGTGCTACCTTCAAGGAGAGGCACTAAGCGACAGATTGACATCAATATAACCCCATTTTCCAGATCAGTAAGGCCCAGAGACACTATTCACAGTTCCACAAGTTCTCATCAGCATATTCACTTCAGACTCGGCATCAGAAGGTAGACTAGATCCACCAAACCTTCACAAAGGACTTTTTCTTCTAGGCAAAGGATTGGAGGGCAGACCAAGCATCATACCTCCCCTTCTTCAGGTCAGACTTCTATTCGAAGCTTCTTCTCGTCGACCTTGGATGCTAGGAGAGTTGGATCGAACTCTTGATGGGTTCCCTCCTAGTTCTTCTTTCTTAGGGATCATCCTTGGGCTCCCGATGTTTACAGATTCTTGGAGATTGCTCATTCCTTTTGCTCCCTTCTTTGGACCTGAGCATGGTTGGATCCTTTGGTGGTTTGGCTCTAAGCGTGGTCACTCTTTGCCATGTTTTATACTATTTCTTTCAGCATTGTTTTTCTTGTTTTCAGAGACCCTTTTTGGTTACCTGACACATTTCTATAATCTGCAGTCCCTTTGACCTAGTTTTGTGGTCATTAGTTGGACATTAATATATTTATCTTATCTTATCTTATCTACAATGAATGGATCTAAAAAATAAATCCTGACATCTCTATCCAATCTGCAGCCACAGCCACCAAATAAATTTATAATTTAAGAAAATATGTTTGAAAGCCTTTCCATATTGATCATGAAGTACCTAAGAAAGGCCAGTTCTAGCAAGCCAAGCACTCTAAGCCTAAAGGAACATAGAGAAATCCAAATAAAGCCAATCATTCATAACCAGCTTTCCACATCATGTTCAAGCACCATCAAGCATTTGCTTTCTACGAAACATTAAAGGAAGGCATGATCATATGAAATAGAATAAAATTAAACTTGAAGATAAGAATCGCAATCAGCCCCCTCTTTGAATTGCTTTGCCCTCAAAACAAGTGAAATGAATCATTTTGTCTCATTGATCCTGCATTAGCCTTTTCACAGTGATAGATTATGACACAAATGATTCCTCTATCCCAGGTGATGCATCCACGGTTAGGGATCTCAATTAAGAGATGCCTTCTACAATGCAACCCACAATTACGCAGCAGAAATACAATAATGACAACTTAATTTTATTGCTTCAAACAAAGATCTACAAAAACATAGACCAATTGCTAACAATACAGTCTTACAATCCAAACATAAACAGCCTCACAAATGCCCACAGGCTTATAGACAACAATCCAACACCGCAATGTGTGGGTACGGAGATTGGTACGCGGTCCTTGTCTCTAAATTGGGGTTTCATGGTAACTATGATTTTAATATGTAAACATTCTTGGAGGATAATTTTCTTTGGATATTTGAAGATTTTTATATTTTGTCACTTTCATTTTTCCTTCTATTAATATTGAAAAATGTTTCTGGTGTTATCCTTGTCCATGAATTGTGTTCAAGGGATTAGTTAATCAATTTCACCAGGGTTGGTAAGGTAGTTTAATAAAGGGGAAGCACTTGCAAATCTCATCCTTGTATTTTAATTTACTAGTTTGTTTTGTGTTATTCCTTGCTAATCTCAATATTTGTATGTTGACTCGTAACAGATAACTGATTGATCAATTGGAGCTTCCATGGTTATTTTTAATTAGAAATTTTTGTTGTCGTGGGATTTTTTACCATATGTATTAAGTCATCTCTTTCATGATCAATTTCATTCTATGACCTTTCCCTTGTGTACATTAGTAATACTAATAACCGAAAGGCAAGGAGACCCACAAAGCACACAAGCACTCAAAGTGATGTTAGTACCAAAGAGAAGGAAGATAATAATAAACACCTTTTCAAAAACAATTGTGTAAGATTTTTTGCAAGCCACTGTGTGGGAAGGAAGATGCTAACACATCCACCAAGGGACTTTCACCCCAAATCCTATTCCAGATTGGTAAAGCTTTTGGTGCATGTGGTGCCTTACAAACCTTTTTTTTTCTCGCAAAATTATCAATGTGGGATAATCACAACCCAATTGTTTGTTAATTAATAAATTGGACTCCCACTGTCATTTTTAATCAGATATTTTTGTTTTTAGAGTATATTTAACCTCTGTAAGGCGTCTCTTTGATGACTGTAGATAGGGAATTCGACAAAAGGGGTTAGAGCAATCATTAATGAAATATACATTCAAACAATCTAATGCTTCTAAAACACCTTAGGCCCTCTACTAAGAAGGAGCAAGATCCATGCATATGAAAGAAAGAAACAAGAAGGCAACTACCAATTTTACCTTCCCTTTGAGTGACCTCCTTGCAAAGTCGGTTGTAAATGTGTTGAGCTCGGCATGTGAGCAAAAGATCTTTGACGACGTCAATTTCTTTAGACTGGCAGCATCTTCCCTTTTCACTAGTGTATTGTGGTTTTGATGTGGCTTGGCAAATAGAAGGAAATTGAAGCTCTAGAGATAAATCAACTGCGTAAGTTCGTGTTGAGAGAGCTCGTTAAAGATAGAGGGTGGCCCCTCTATTTATAGCAAAGTTGAATCATTTGGAACCATTGATCTCATTTGGGAGATCAATGGAGGAGGATGAAAGGTTTGTGAGCCATTTATCTCATTTGGGAGATCAACAGAGGAAAATGCAGAGGCCATGTGAAGGGCATGAGCCTTGTCTCCCACCCATTTGAGTGGGGAATAAAGTGTCATTCTCTATGTTTATCCCTTAGCATGATGTACTTGGCAAGTTGGAGGATGAGAAGGATAATTAGATTTATTGAATTTTACATATTCATGAAATGTACATTCCAATTAGGGAATTGATTAATTAACCTAATCAAGTGATTAGGTAATTAATCTGAAGGAGTACTTGTAGTCTCATTTGCAATTTAATTGGCTTTTGATTTAGTAGGTTAATAAGATGCTTATGAAGGGACGATTGATTCTAGAAGGCTTGTAGAAGAGTTTGATGAAACGATACAGTGTATTCCCCAATCAGGGATGCACCGCTATGATTTAAGAAGTGCACGTCAAATGTGCAGAGAAATTGGGTTGATTTGATGATTTTCGATTAAATATGTGTTTGATTGTAAAAGGCAGTTTCAATCGAAGTTTAAACACGAAGTGATTAAAATGCAGTGTCTACAACGACCAATTCTCATGAGTACTCATTTCTTCTATGACCTTTTTCTCATATATATTGGTAATAATCACAAGGCAAGGGGACCAACAAAGCACATAAGCACCTCAAAGCGATGTTAGTATTGAAGAGAAGAAAGATATTAGAACATCCACCCAGGGACTTTCACCCCAAAACCCTATTCCAGAATGGAAAAACTTTTAAGTTTTAGTGCATGATAACACAAGTAATTAATGTTGATTAGAACTGCATTCCGATATACATGATTCAAAGGCATGTATATAGGGTATCATGAGGAGAATCCATCGAAAACTTTGTATGAAATTCTATACTAGCTCCTATCTGTGTTTACAATTGACCTTTACTTCAATCATGATCACTATATTCACCGATTTCCACTTTCCTCTACAATTATTATATTCTCAGATGAATGTTTTTTTATTGTAGCATTGATCTCCTTACTTATTGTTGACAATTTTGCCCCCCACAGGGAAAATTGTCACCCCTGCACTTCGGAACTTTGCTATGGTGCCAAGTTTGTCTTGTGAATCAATTTTGAGGTCCTTAAATGAGCATTTACAGCCACCCAAGTGGCCATCTACAGCCAGGTGAATTTTAGTCATGCAGAGGTTTCCAAGGAGCTTTCTTGATTACAGCCAAATGTGCAAATACAGCCAAGACATACATGCTGTAAGTTTAGTTATTTTGTCTTCCCAAGGAATTTTTTCGAGCTATAAGAGGTGGACTATTTCTTCGAATATTCTGTATTAGAGAAAGAGCTCTCAAAGGACTATGTAAAAATCCGAAAAAATGACTAAGTGGCAGTCGTTCAAAGCTTATTTTCTTCAGAATTTTTGTTTGAAAGAAAGGAGAAAAGCACAGTTGAGAAGACCCAAAAGGCACCTGCCCTTCGGGACGGTCCAATTCAAAAGTCCCGAAGGGTATGTAACCCTTTGGGTTGGTTCACTTTATGGTTTTCAAGTCAAGACAAAAGTTCCGAAGGACAGTTTCAAAAAGCCCGGGTGCCCTTCAAAAAGCCCAAGTGCCCTAAAATTCTTTCGAAAGCCACTTTTGAAGGCAAAAAAGCCCTTGCAAAGGGCACTTGGTCGGTGGCAGGACCTTTTCAAAAGTTCCAAAAGGCATTTCTGAGGACAAAAAGCCCTTGTGAAGGGAACTTGGTTGGTGGCAAGGCCCTTTCAAAAGTTCCAAAAGGCACTTTTGAGGACAAAAAGCCCTTGCGGAGGGCACTTGGTCGGCAAAGTGGACCTTTACAATTCTTTCGAAGGGCACTTCTGGAAGAACCTTGCCCTTGCGAAAGGCACCCAGGCGACTAACAGGACCAAATCAAAAACCCTGAAGGGCAATGTTGGCAAGCAAAAGCCCTTGCGAAGGGCACCTTCATAAAAGCAAGGGACACTTCAAATGGAAAAGAATTTCCTTCAGACTATTTGTCTGAAGGAATTCAAAGAAAAGGTCCGACAGAGGATATACCCGAGAAAAAAGCCTGATAGAGATTTTTAAAAAAAACAAAGGCAAAGGAAATGAGAAAATTTAAGGAAATCCTTCTGAATAATTGTCAATCAGGTAATCCACGGGAATATGAAGTCAACAAAAGCCCGAGGAAAACCAAAGGGCAAGACTTAAGAGCCTAAAAGAATAAATTCGGGAAAATTGGCAAGGAAACGAATTCTTTCGGACTTTTTGTCCGAAGGATTTCCTTCGGACAAAAAGTTCGAAGGAATTTGGAAGGACAAAAGCCCGATAGAAAAGACAAGGGCGTAAGCCAAAGCCAAAAAAGAGAAAAGGAAATGTGAAGCCCGCGAAAGAGAAGAGACAAAGAGTCCTTCGGACAATTTGTCCGAAGGACAAAAGCTAAAATAAAAGCCCGATTCTTGAATTAAGGCAAAACACGGAAAAATCCAGAGAAAATACAAACGGGACTGAAGCAAATCTGAACATGGACATAAGCATGAACAACGAATAAAACAAACACAGAATAAAGACAAAGGGAGGATGAACAAAGATCATGCACAGACTAATGTGAGTGACTCCAACGAAGTGAACGTGTTTAAGAAAACAAACATGCTTCAGTTCTGAAAATAGAGTTGTCTTGCATGATAAACGCGCAAAGCGTTGAACGTTTCAAACAGCGAAAAATTCCATGCACGCACTCTCGTTTGTCTCAAAGTTTGAAACGTTTCAACGGTTCAAACGCAATTTTTAATTTGGCATTTGCATTGATTTCATGCAAAGGAGAGACTTTCAAACGTTCCAACAATTCGAGTGAATTTGACTACTCTTGTTTTGAAGTTGACTAGTTTTCACGTCAAGACATCTATTCGTAGATGTCATGCATCCAAAGCTTGTCTTCTTTTTTTTAATGCCAAAGATTCTTCATGCAAGACAACCAAGTATAAGCCAAGGAAAGACAAATTTGGAAGATCCATGCAATGCAATTTGGACTTGGACTAATGAAGAGTTAACTTCCTCTCCTATTTCCAACGCCAATCTCTTGGCTCTTTGTAATTTTCTATATTAATGGTTTTTCAGCCTTGTAAAATCTATCCCTCTTGGTAAGCCCAGACTCTGCAATTAGTGAGTTGTGTAACCTCTTCAATCAATAGAACGACTATACTTTCAGATTTTAAGTGCTGACATAGTGTACATTCATTCAGCAATTTGCATACGTGGTAGATTTCTCTCCCTTCCCAAATTCTGATTCGTACTTAGTTGCTAGCTCATCATGTTATGCAGATCATGTTCGGTGTTTTATGTCTTTTGTTGAAGCTGTAAGTGAATGTTACGTCGCTGCAAAGTGTCTTGTATCAGACCTCTCTCCATCGTTTTCCCTCACGTTTTTGTCATTGGATCGAACCTTCTTATGAAATACTTATGCATAGTGATCAATTGAAATCAAAGGTCTTATTTTTCCTTTTTTGATTCGGTGTTCAAGGTTCCAAGTAGAGTGGATCAACATGCTGGTGTATCACTGTCATTAGGTAGGATTTCTCTTTCAAGTTTCTTTCTCCCTTTTCCATGGTAGATTTGCAGCACAGAGTAGAGATCCGCATTGATACATCTTACAGGAACCAACCTTCTCTAGAGGTTCTTCTCACCATTGAGGCACCCACCCTCGTAAAAAGATCCCATTGTTTCATCTGAAGAGATGATTAGCCATTTCAGCACGTCTTCGTTTCAGGGTGAAACTCCAGGTTGACAACACTTATCATACACTCAAGATTGTGTCATAAATTGTTTACAAAACAGAACTCTAAATGTGGCTTGGGATTCTCAAAGGTATGGGTGAGAAAAAAATTGAATGTGCTCTATCTGAAACTGCTCAATCATGGTCACTCTGGGCTCAGTCAGTTAAAAACACTAAATGCATCCCATGAAAATGGCATAAACTACAACTTGCAAACTCCAAACGCCAATATTTTTATACTCAATTCAGGAGGCAATTATGAAGAGTTGTTTTTTCTGGCCGTTGTCATTACATTCAATGATAATCTATATTCATGAACAACACAACCAGATGCGGTAATTTCATTCAATAGGAGCTCAAATGCATGCCGTTTAAGCTCCTTATAGAGAACAGTAATTTGACTAATAAGGAATTTACAGAGGTTGGCTAAGATAAACACACAAGAACAACATGAGCTAGAAATCCTGAAAATGTAATTACTATGGACATACCCACTTATGCAAACCTTTGCAATTTGCCAACTTACCTATTTTTTGCCCAAAAAAAACAAGTTTCCAGTGCTTCAGTAATCCAATAATGAAATGTGCACTGCTGATACTCAATACAGCAAACTATTTATCATGAACCTCAATGAAGAGTAACATCTCAATTTGAAGTCCAGGCAAGAAGTTATAAAAGATTATTTCAACTAAAGAAAATCCATTCCATTTATAAATTAACCATAGATTATCATGTGTTTGCTGATGCTCATTAATATCATCTATTGCTAAGACTTTAGTTACAGTAAAGGCAACGAAGTATGCTGCTGATACTAAAGTCATTTTTCTGTAATTTCTCTTTAAGATAAGATTTTTAAATAGAGTTCATTGCGAGGTGATAGTGAGGGAAGGGAGGACACTGAGGAATCAATTAGTGCAAATAATGCTGCCTCAGTCAAAAGACTCCCAATTTTAAGATGAACCATACCAAGGTCATTGTAGCATCCTTCACTCGCAGTCAAAGCATTTTCAGAATTAAGACATTGAGGACAGAAAAGTATGTGCTGATTGTTTTTGCTGGCAAAATTTTCTGCAAAGTGAGCATAACTCTTTTGGGTAAGGTATGAGCTCTCACTAATAAAGCCTCTACTGCTAGGACAAAAAACTTGCTAAACTGTAGAAAATGATAAATGATTAGCAGTGTGTGGATACATTACCAATTCATGCTTCCATAGTTGTGTCATACATGAGCCAAATATTCAAGCAAACCAAGCAATATGTACCCATTGTAGCATTGATCTTTGATGGGCGTAGAAGGAAAATGGTGATTAACAAAATGTCCAGAGTTCAGTCCAACAGGTCAAAAATCTGGGATGTCATCATGCTGGGCATTTTAATGGGTGTATGTGCTTCTCTCTGTTTGCATCACACAGATTTTTGAAAAAGCAGAACTTGTAGCAGTTATGGTAAAAGTAGGCAGGTGCACCCCTTAGCAACCCAAGTTTCAGGAAAATCCAATCATAAGCTTGGGTATTTAAATGCTTCCTATTTCAAGCGAAGCTTTTCAACCGATGGGATGCCGGTTCAATAGTGAATTTGATGGCATGTTAGGCCATCCGCCAAGGTTCCGTTCTGGGGGATGTCCCCTGACCCTTGTAGCAGGCAGACCATCAGTGGATGAAATTCTCTATTAAACGCATTTGCATTTGCGGGCAGACCATTTCTAAGTATTTTCTGTAGGTAAACCTTGTATGGTTAACAACCAGTATGTTGGTTCCTTTGAAAGGGCAACAAGGTAACAACGTAATGCATTGTCACCTTTTGACGAGTTTCAGGCAGCCCGTTGACTTCACACCCACGCAATAGTTATGTCCAGCTGTTGGAACCAGTTACAAGTCCCAGGAGAATTTAGTTGAATCATAATAGCCAGACCCATATTCGGCCTGGCTGAAGACTAAGAATATTAAGTGCACTTTGAAGAACTCTAAAAAAAAACAGCTTTTTCTATTTGATAACATGTATAGTTTTTCCCAGACATACCCCAGGTTTTTTTTTCCAAGTATAGCTTGTCCTGGGCATAGTCGCTAGTCTTCCTTATGCATAGTTGTATTGTGAAACCCTGCCTTAAGGTAATGGTACTACTACACCTCTCATACCAGTTCATTGACAAATCTCTTTTGTTATTTTTAGCTAATTATTTCAGTGATAGGTTTAACTATTATTAGATCTATCTTTACAATCTATCATTACACTATGCTGGCATTTGGTTTTTTTACCATGTTTACTAAGCTAAATATGAAACCAACCTTTGTGGGTGGTTGTCCCCCTGGTGCCTACTCCTTAGTGCGTTGCCATAGCTGCTAATCTCAATGTGAGTTTGATGGGTGTTTTGACCCTGATAGAGCTATAGAATCTGTGAAAGCAGGCCACTGGTCGCTTTCCAATCAACTGACCCCAGAGACGTAACTCCTTTATTAAAATATGACCCAAAAAGCTGGTTTTTTTAGTAGAGTCTACAACAGTCAAGCTTCTAATGTAGTATATGATATGCCAGAGAATGGACCTTCGTGAGCTTTAGACACTAACCCAACAGAGACAACTTAGTTGATAAAAGGGAAGTCACTAGTGAGTCAGTGACCATGTCTAAGGGTTTGTGGTGTAATAGTTATAATGAATACTTGAAGAGCGTGACTCGGGTTCAAAACCCTCTTACTGGAATATGGTGGTCGATAACCCCACCCTAACAGACATGTGGCGAACTGGTTGGGTACTAAACATTTGGATACATTTCAGCTTACCCCATACTGTTTTAAAAAGTTTCACCGGGGTTTACTGAGGAAAGCAAAAGGTAGTGACAAGTGTAGTATGTTCAAACTGATATGTTGGAAACTATACTCAATGTTCGAAAATTCAGAAAAGCATACTTTCCACCAATTCAATTCCTCAATGGGGGTCACCTATCATTCCCAACCCAGATCTTCCTACCTCCAAAACAAGATATCCAAACCAAAACAGAGCGGACTTTACGAAATTACAAAGTATACATACTTCTATGTCAAGAGGACCTCCCATTCCACACCATTCCTTCTGCCATTTCTGTATCAAATCATGGGCAACCTTGGTATTCCTGCATGCCATTACAACATGTGCCCCTGCTTCTGCCAGCTGCCTGTGCTAATAACAATTTGCAACGATAAAAAAAACTTACAATCAGCAAGGTGTATATTTTTTTGGGTACATGGATCCAATTAAAAACAAAGAAAAAACTTTTCAGAAAATCAAATGGGTAAGACTTACTTTGCCATTTCTAGGCCTATTCCGCTTGTAGAACCAGTTACAATGCAGGTTGAACCATTCATGGGGACTAAATGCATGGGATTCTTAAGGTGGCATGCTAAAATTCTCTGAAAAATAATATCATAGAGAACAACAAGCAAACCCCTTATCCATTCGATCCATCCCAGTGAGCTCTGCTTCTTCATTGCCATCTGGCCTAAATCTTCTTACTTCCTTGCTTGCCTGCACATACAATACCATGCAAATACAGCCCAGATACGAAACTGAAAATATTGAGACAAAACCCAAATATGAAAATGGACCCCTCAAAAAATACCAGATTGTAAATCAATGAATGAATAAATTAAAATGGGCTCTGCCAATAAAATGGAGTGATTATTCTATACGGAGTAAGGGCCAAATAGCATCAGCCACGTTATTGGTCTAGAACAGCTTCCCTGCAAAGTAATGTTGTCTCTATCCTTGCGCTTATGTCACTTCCTTTATCGTTTGACATTATTTGTTTTCAATGAGTATTTCTAGTAAAAACTGTCTTAAGAGCCTTTATTTTTGACATTATTTGTTTTTTTACCCTTTTTCTTTTGCCTCACATTATGCTCCATCAAACTCAGAGTTTGTTACCTGGTTTATGCTTGTAAAATTTGTCACTAATTCTTTTTACAAATTGAAAAATAATTTTAATCACATAATTGTTTTTTTTTTAAAAAGGGTTTCAAAATAGGGTAGGTAAATGGTGAGATGTTCTTTTTAGTTTTTTTGTATTCAAATTTTATAAGAAGTGGTTTTATGAAAGGGGGATCCTAAAGTTTCTTAATTGTTGTTGGAGAGCAAGTTAAAGAGTTTGAGATTTTATACTTTTACAATCTATACAAATTAATTTCGAAGTTTTTAGAATAATTGTGTTTCCTTTTTTTTTGTGTGTGTTTTGCTCTATGTTTGGGATAACCACCTATGATCTTTCATAAAGGAGAAAAAAATTGTGATATAAAAATTATTCCAAAAACTTTAAGATTTATTTTAAGAGTATTTTATAGTAAAAATGATCCCATCATATAAAAGTTATGAGTGTATATTCTAATTTCTTAGAATATAATATTTGAAACTATTATATTTTTATTTATAATAAAAGTTTAAATATAAATGGATAATTCTTACATTTACATTTAGTAAAATATCTTCCTACACTTCGACTTCTCGTTTTTTCCACTCGTTCAAACTTTCTCCCTAAAAACTTCCTTGCTCTTTACTTTTAAAAAAAAAAATCTAAAATTTGTTATTTGCATACTTTTTATTTGTCATGGGGCCACTCACTCATTAAAAATAAAACTAGTAACCCCTTCTATAAAACCTCTACCTTAATAAATGTTATATGGTATTTCACACTCATATTAGAGGGAATATATAAATTAGTATTGATGCAATGAATGCTTAATTGTAGTGCCACTTTTATATCTATAACAAAATGTGAATACCAAAACACATACAAGTAACCGATGGGTCGCTCAACTAACATCAATAGCAATACATGCAAACACCCCTGATTCATAGCAAAGGAAATATATCTATATCTGAGTGTTCATTAGTTGTTAAGTAAAATATGAACATCAAAAAAAGTTCAACCAATTGTTAGGTCGCTCAACTAATAACAATAGTAATACATGCAACTACCCACAATTAACAACAAATGAAATATATATGTATGTCTAAATACAGGAGGGCATAACCACTGAATTTTTCATTGTCATTCTCAATACATCTATTGGTACAATATCTTTTAGAGAGTTCTATCCCATCTCTATCTTTATTCCAAAAATAAATTCTACCTAAAAGACATGTAATCGAGAGCCATACCTTCAAAATTACTCGACCAACTACCTCTAGTTAGTTTATATATATATATATATATATATATATATATATATATATATATATATATATATATATATATATATATATTTTCACATATATATATTATTGCATTTATATATATTAACTCGATAATTTATATATGTATATAAAATGATATATACACACATATTAACTCAATAATTTATGTGTGTGCGCAATGTCAAGTTGATTATATATACACATATGTATGTGTATATATGTATATATATAATCATTATATGTATAGAATGACCGTCTTACCCATATAAAAATATATAGTCTTTATATATAAAAATATGAAAGTCATTATATACATTTAAATATGAAGTAATATTGTATTTATTTATTTATATATAATATGAAAGTCAGTTTTATATATATATATATATATATATATATATATATATATATATATAATTAATATGAAAGTCAAATAATATGAAAGTATATATAAGATTTAAATCACATCTTAAATGTCATTATATATTTAATGACATTTAAGATGTGATTTAAATCTTATATATACTTTCATATTATTTGACTTTCATGTCATTATATATTTAATGACATTTAAGATGTGATTTAAATCTTATATATACTTTCATATTATTTGACTTTCATATTAATTATATATATATATATATAAAACTGACTTTCATATTATATATAAATAAATAAATACAAGTCAGTTTTATATTATTTATTTATATATAAATAATATGAAAGTCTATAAAACTGACTTGTATTTATTTATTTATATATGATATGAAAGTCAGTTTTATATATATATAAAATATGAAAGTCAAATAATATGAAAGTATATATAAGATTTAAATCACATCTTAAATGTCATTATATTTATATATAATTAATGACATTTAAGATGTGATTTAAATCTTATATATATAAAAAATTAATGACATTTAAGATGTGATTTAAATCATATATATATATATATATATATATATATATATATATATATATATATATATATATATCATTTCACATATATATATATATATAAATTATCGAGTTTATATATATTTTTTAACTCAATAATTTATATATGTATATAAAATGATATATACACATATATTAACTCAGTAATTTATGTGTATGTAATATCGAGTTGATTATATACACACATGTATATATATGTATGTATATACATATATAAAATCAACTTTACATTATATATTAAAAATGATATATATATATGATGTCGAGTTGATTATATATATAATATATCGAGTTTATATATATAATATCGAGTTGATATATTATCAACTCGACATTTTCTATGTGTGTGTGTGTGTGCACGTGTCTACATAGTCCACTATTTGTGGGCCTTAAGATAGACCAAACTACAGAGATATAGAAAATACTGAGTTTAGTAGACACTTGATGTATACAAATGGTGTCTACATCAAGTATCTACTAAACTCAACATTTTCTATATTCTTATATTTTGGTCTACCCTAAGGCCCACAAATGGTGGACTACATAAAGTGTATACCATGGGGCCCACAAATAGTGGATTATGTAGACACTCCAATTTTATCACTTCTGTGTCAAATTACATAATGGAACAACTTCCCATAATTTCACATATTTTCTATTTAATTTCTCTGTTCAATTATTAATTTCTCCGTTTAATTATCAATTTTCTCTGTTCAATTCCTTCTTCTCTGATCAATTCAAGATTTTTATATTCTCTGTTCAATCACATTCTCCTTCTTAATTTCAGTCTAATAATTAATTCCTTGCATTGTATTAATTAAATAGGTCTTTGAGTTATTTAATTAATTACTAATTTTCCTCTTGTCTCCCTCCAAATGACATCTTCATGCAAAAAAAAAATGAGATCCTAGGAATATACCCTTGCGAGCACACCAATTATTCAAAGAATTAACAATAAAGGGAGATTTTTTTCTGCCCCTCATCTTGGAAACAAGATGAAGGGCCCAACTTTAAGATCCATATGCTTTCTTGGAGGGGATGTTCCGCCCTTCATCTTAGAAACAAGATGAAGGGCCCACATTCATTCATCTTTGATATTTATAAGGAGCATCATCCACCCTTCATTTTAGAAACAAGATGAAGGGCTTATAGTCATTCATCATTGATATTTTCAAAGGTCATCCTCCACCCTGCATCTTGATTGAGATGAATGGCTCACGTCATTGATTCATGTATTTGATCCATGTGCACTCTTGAGGACCCTTTGGCAATCTTTCATCTTGATATTAAGATGAAGGGTCCTCCTTAATTCAAATTTTGTATAAATATACCTTTTGCATCACTATTTTCATGCTCAATTCAAACAATGAAGTGTTGTCAAATCACCAAGTCTCTTTGTGCATCAATCTTCTACTTTTTTGATCAAATCAACATGGCCTATAGCTTTAGTGGAGGTGTCTAACTACAATTTGGCATTGATAAAAACCATCTAAAGCTACATCCGAGTCACATCCCAATAAAGATAAATTATAATGAGGTTTGCATTATGTTTGTTTGAATCTTTAAGCATTGTAGTCTTATGTATTTGTTAAGCTCACGAAGTTCTAGGTGTGTATTTTCGTATATGTTATCATTTTATTTTGTGTTCTTAACAACTTTGTAAAAATATAGAGAATTTACATTCTATCGACACATATGGCACATCCGGGGGGACGACGTAACCCACACCTTTCATTTTAAGCCTATATATTAATCTTGCTTTGTTGAGAATCTTGATATTTTTGCTCTTTTGTGTTCAAATTTCCATATTTTGTCTATCTCTATTTTTCGATGAATTCATTCCTGAAAATAGCGAGATTGTCTTTGGTTCTGTATTTTTTAACAAAATCATCTATGTTCTTCCCTGGTGTGTTTTGTCTCTGTAGGTTTTTATCATCAACAAAATTGTTCAGCGTTTAACGAAATTACTTCATATTCAGTGAAATTGTCCTAAATATCAACAAAATTGTTTAGGTTCAGTTTTCTGCTCATTAGCGAATTTGTTTGAATTTCAGCAAAATTGTCACTGTGTTCAGCGAATTTATCATCACTTTAGCAAAATTATTCTGTTAATTGATAAAATCATCCCTATAATCGATGAAATTATCTCTATCTATTTTTTTGTTTGTTGTTTGTGTTTTGTGCAGGTTTCTAAAAATAGTAAAAAGGTCATGCATATCAGTGAAATTATCTCTGGTGAAAACCTGAGAGTTATAAAAACAACTAAAATCAAGCTCTTTAAAGTGCTTAAAACCATTTATTTAAAATTTAACCTCTTTTATTGCAATTTTAGCACATTTTTAATCCAATTTTGCAACTAATCAAGGCAAATATCATTTAGATTTATGAATTGGTGCTTAAGAAATAACAAACCATAATTACTTTTGTGCTCTTAAGAGCATTTTATCTTATGTTCTTTGCTTAAATAGTTTGTGTTCTTTATCATTTCTTGTTTGATTGTCTTGTTGTCTCCTAAAAGCTTACTTGATGTATGCTTTTCTCCTGACCATTTGTGGGGTCTTGAGAATTAGAAATCAAGTATGTCTTCCTCTTCTTATTTTTTTTAGTTTATGAGCGAGATTTCATCAATGCCTCTCAAGTTCTTTACAGGTGCATTGAATTGGGGTTTCATTACCCAGCATCGTACCAACTCCACTTATTCAATGGAGTATATAAATTAGGTGTGCCTTTCAATTATATAATAAAAAAGTGGTTATCCTGACAAGTTGAAAGGATCCCCAAAGCTTGCATGATTTGGACATCGCACTTCACTAAGTAATTAATGGATGAAGTGGTTGCGAAAAAGACAAGACCTTTTTGTAACAAGACAAATGATATTGCATCTAACTGATAGATAATTATAAAGCACCCATGTATCACAAAGTATATCAGGACCATTTAGTTTTGCCAAACACAAATTTAGATTAGAAACCTATTTATCATAGAATTATCACTAATGCAAGGATACAAAGATTAACAGTTCTTGAAGATTGCCTTTTACATATTGTTGGGAATTTTTTTTAGTCTAGAATATCGTTTCTTTAGTTGTGTGCCTAAGAAATAAGAGTTCCAACGAACTAGTGTGTCAGCATATCAAATGAGAAAAGGTTCTCATGCGCTCACTCGAAGCATGTAGCTTAAGATCATTCCTATGGGTCTTGTCATGTAAAGGTGTGTTCATTTACTTTCCTAATCTAGGGCACTCGAATAAGCATTTAATTTTAATCTCATACTTAGTTTCATATCTAACTATTAACTATTCATTTGTCACTTAACTAACAAGAGAAAGCTGGTGCAAACTAATAACAAAATAGTATTAACTCCATTATAACTATGAACAAATGTACACAAGTATTTCATCAACATAAGATTCCTTTCATTATATTCATAAGTTATATCAAGATTACAATGACTCTAGGATTACAATGATCAACAACAATACTAAGTAAAATAAGGGGGTATTTATACATGGTTCACCTCGACCATTCAATTACAAAAGTAGATAAAAACAAGATGACTCACTAACAACCATTAATAACAATGAATTATGGCAAGTTGTTTACAAATAATTCATAAGGACCCAAGCCTAACTACCCCTATATTTTCTCTATATGTTATATCTTCATTGTCAAGTGTTATCTTCCTGTAGATCGGTGTTGGATTCATGATTGACTTATTCTTTTTTGATGTTCATATAGACCACTCCCTAACCATCTATGACTTTTGTGCCTTTCTCAAGTTTTTCACTAATATTTGAGTCCTACATTCTTGGGTTCTCCTTATATCATGCTTATTTGTTCCACATGACTTTTTTCTTCTATGCCATGGTCTTCTACATCATGTCTCTCTCGTGTCGCTTGTATTCAAAAAGTACTTAGCCAAAATTTCTTCAAAATTGAGGACCCAACATCACCCCACACTAAGTCAATAGTCCATCCCAGACTATGCAATTTGTTTAAGTTCATCTACCAAAAACCCAGGTCCTATTTATTCAACCTGTCGCTTCACTCCCTCCCAATTATTTAATGCATTATGGAGCTTAGAAGTGATTTATTTAACCACCTCCTTAAGCCTCTTAGTCTCCTCAGAATACTCTAGAAAGTCATTTGCTTGAATGGTTAAATGCTCAAGTGATGCAAAAACATCCTTATAAACATATTCTAATGAAGCAACATATGTCAAAACCTATCCTAAGAGCACCATAAAAATGGCATTCAACTCTTGAAGGTGAGTTTTTATTTTATTCTCTAGGGCATCCACATCTTGAAATGATTTAGCACACTCAACTCGATCTTTTATTATCAATGTGATCTCAACCAACTATTGGCATTGAAGTTCCTCCACTTGAAGTCATGCTTCCAAAATTTTCTTGGGCAATGCCAATTTTGCAAAAACCCCATCAAGGATGGGAACCGTATTGCCAACTCTATTCAAAAAGCTCTTGTATATTTTGACAACCTCAGCAAACTACTTTATTGCCCATGTTTACTTGTGTTGGGGATTGGGTTAGTCTTTACATTTATTTTAACAATATCTCTACCAAGGTTCCCAGCTTATCAATAGCCTCTCTGATAAGAGGTACTCCATCTGCAAGTGTCAACTCTTATTTTAAAATAGACTTGCAGAGTGTTAGGGCCTTTACTCTATCCACCATCACTATTTTCAATTGGCGCTTGAGCTCTCCTAACTCCTCTTCTAGCTTTATCTTTGTTATGTACTCATTACGATAAATAACAATGACCTCTTAATGTTTCCTTTAGAGTTATTTTACATCACTTTCCTGTAAGGCATCCTACCTTGCCACCTCGTGAGAAAATTTCAATAGCATTGTACTTGCCCAAGACATTGTGCACATCTAGGGATCAACCCCAATTGTGTCAGGAAGTTCCACCTCTCTCAATGTCCAAATAATGCTCTTTAAGGGTAGTTCAAATTAGCTCTCTTCATTATATATATCATTATAAAAAGATTATTTTCACTGAGTCTGCTCAGTCGAGTCCTCCTTAGAGAAATATTCCCATATAAATAAGTATTTTTCTTGCACACCCTGTTGGTACTAAGCATGAAGGGTCATGGTTGTATTGGTGGTCACTGGCCTTTGTTATATGGATTCATCAATAGGTTCCTTCCCTTTAGATGGATTACGCTCAAGTATTTCTACATCTAGATCCTCTTCCTAGTGACTTGGACCTGCATCAAAATCACTCATGCCCAAAGTTATGTTTATGTCATCCCCCTCTTCACTAGTGGGACTCTCAACATCCACTTATGTTTCATCAAAGGTGGAATCTTTATGTTATGTTAGTGAGGGATCCTTCTCTGATTATGGTGTGGATTTTCATTCCTCTTGCTACTCAGGGGAAGGTCCCATATCTGGTGTTACTTTCGGACTTATGTCCTTCTATTTAGGTTCACCATCCTTAGGTGCAAAAGTATCTTGTTTTAGAGGAACATATGTCTACATACTGGAATCAGGGCCTTCTAGTTGACCTGTAAACATGTTATCTTTTAGGGGTGAAGTGCCAGTCCTTTTCCATTTAGATTGTTTAGGTTGAGCGCTTATGTTAGCATCGTGCCTCTACCTCTTTTGCTACTGGTGTTTCCCAATCTTTGGCAAGGGTGGAATAGTTTATTTCTTATCCTTATCACTCCCTAATGTCCTCTTACATGGCTTCAACATATAAAATAATAGACAAATAGAATTACTGACCAAAATGTTTTAGGACTTGATGTCAATATTGTTTGACTTTAGTTTCTCTCTATAGGCCTTCTTACCTGGATAAACATACATTTGATGAAGAGTATGATTCTCAATGTTAATATTTTTAGCATCAGTATTTATGGGGTGCATGTCATATATCCTATTGATGACGTTCATAAAATACCTTGCAATGAAAGCATATGGCAATTTGAGCCATCCGGACAAGTCATCTAAAGGGCTCATTTAGATGCACGCTGAAGAAATTTTTTATTTTATTGCAAATTGGGCTTGGTCTCCTAATTGAGTAGACAAGTCCTTGGGAATGTGCCAATCATTTTCAAAGGCTTCCTTCATTCCATCATACCAACCATTCATCTCAGCTTTATGAGTAGGGATTATAGTGCTAAGGCATGTAAAATACCTTGCAATGAAAGCATATGGCAATTTGAGCCATCCGGACAAGTCATCTAAAGGGCTCATTTAGATGCACGCTGAAGAAATTTTTTATTTTATTGCAAATTGGGCTTGGTCTCCTAATTGAGTAGACAAGTCCTTGGGAATGTGCCAATCATTTTCAAAGGCTTCCTTCATTCCATCATACCAACCATTCATCTCAGCTTTATGAGTAGGGATTATAGTGCTAAGGCATGTGAATGTTTTAAACCTTTTCGCTCAAGACTTATTCTCTGGAGGGTAAGCCCAATTTAATTCACCACTTGAGTATTTTGGCACACCAAATTCATTAAAAACTAATAATAAAATAATAATGCCCTGAGTGAATTTTTGATTAGCTAGGTGGTGGGTCTTCTCCACATCTGTAATAATTTTCTTAGTAAAATATTGCTACCAATTATACTTGACCCCAAGAGTTATCTGAGCAACATACAAGTGCAAAATGTCTACTTCCTTCAATCTATCTACACCTCCAACCTTGGTCATAACCAAGCACATCCACTCTAAGGGTGGGATCCTCAGGACTAGTTATATGCATTACATGGCCTTATTTCTTATATTCAAGTGTTATCATAGTCTTCTCAATTTCCTCCTGGTCTTCCAAATCTCCATTGAGGTTAATGCCTGAGCATTTTAGATATGTAACTTTGCTAACTCTTTAACACATGATCCTCATCCTATGCCCTATAAAATATAAGTAATCTTCATGTACATGCAAGATAGAAAACCTCACGACCTTCAAAGGTTTTCTAAAGCAAGGTAGATTAATCAGCTAAAAAAGTCTAGCATCATTGAGTTTATTGATAATAGTAAGTGCATAAACAATTTCATTCTAGGTATTCTATCGCTCAACCTGATGGTATCATTGTAACTCTACCTCATTCCATGGTTGGCAGTGATTGTAGTCAAAAACTTGGTAATTCAACACATTAGACTCCCACTTCTGTGAGTGCAACACTGCTTCAAGATACTCCATCTCTTTAATCAATATTAGGGGTGGGGGTAGTGTTGTTGCTTTCTTCTTCACATGGCACACCATCTTAGATTATTTCTTGTTTGTTCTCTTGATCTATTGTGATAATCTTTCCTCATGCATGCCAAATTCTCTAGGTATTTCTTCTCTTATTAAAACTAGTTATACTCATGTGCTCTCAAACTCTTCTTCTTTGTGAATCATAGGCAAGGGCTCGATATGCTAGGCCTTTTTCTTTGGCTACATCACCCTCTAAGGAGCCTAAAGGTCAAGGCACGACTGTCTAACCCTTCTAAATGAATATGTGATTACTATTTTAACTCCCTCGACTCTCATGTTTTAACATCCTCCAATAATGGATGTTGACACCTACAACTTGCAATTGCTTTAATCTACACTTCCCCAATCACTATTCCACCACTTTTTATGTTCACTATGATCACCTTACTTCATAATATTCAAATTGGTCACTAAAAGTAGATAAACACTCCTCTGGTAGCTTCAAAATTATCTTCTTGGCTTTGTAAAACCATGAATTAACAATAGTAAAGTGAAAAAATGATGATTAGTTAACCTTTTATAACTTCAAGGAGTAATTCACATTTACTTCCCCATGATCTCGTCCATCATTTCACACCTTTAATGCCTCTAACAATATTACCGTGATTTACATTTGGCACACTTGCCATTACATGTGATTTTATCGCGTTTAACACATTTGTCCCATCCCACACTTTGCTCAAAGTGCATGACAACTATAAAGATTTTTTTAAAATCCATTTTCAAGGCAAAAACCTCATTTATTTATCTTGACTCTTCATATATGTTACACGTTGCATCATGTGTATCCACTTGTCCTTATATACTTCTCCTCATGCACCCATTTTTTTTGCATGCATCCCCTTCCATTGTTCCCTTTATGCTCTATAGTTTTACTTATTTTACACTTATTACCTCACACTAAAATATGTCTATGGTCCTCCACGACATGACAAAGAAAATAAGAAAGAATCAAGTGTTGATATAAACCCAAATAAGGGCATGCAACCAATGCCACACTTTATTAAAAAATAAGCCAAAATCCTAAACTAAATTAATGGCATATGACTTATTGAAAAAAGGGGGACGTGACTTAGAATAGTAGGGGTGAAGCTGACTACCATTGAAATGGCTTGGAAGAAACTGACCATCTAACCTCTTCAACTTACACGCGCATGTGGGATGAATACTATGAATAATAAATAGACCATCCCAATGGACATGAAGTTTTTTGAATGGTGCATGAACTTGGAGTCATAAACCAAAACCTATATACTTGAAGAAAAAGTCTTATTCTTAAGATGTCTATCATGCTAGGCCTTTTGTTTTCGTTTCTCCATTCCTTGACTCCAATCTACTAAAAAATGGGTCTCATCTAACTAAATTAAAGCATCTAGGTGCACTTTCAAAGATTCCTCATCATCTAATCAAACAATGTGTGTAATACATAGAGAAGGTATAAGGAACTCAACTAGGAGAATTACTTCCACACCAAAGATTAGATTAAATGGAGTACTCTTTTTCAACTATTTATATGTGTTTCAATATGCCTATAATACTGCACAAATGTGATCATCCCAATCAATGTGACCAATATTACAAATCTTCATCAATATATGACCCAAGATTTTATTGAACACTTTAGCTATACCATTGGTTCGATGGTGGTAAGGCATAGTCTTGTGGTGCACAATCATGAACTCAGCCAAAAGGACTGGATTATCTCATTAAGGAAATGAGTTCCTTGATCACTAGTTAAACTTAATAGACATCTATACCTTGTAATAATATTCTCCCAAATAAATCTAACAATAGTGATAGCAATAAAATCCTGGGTTGGCACTACTTCAACCCAGTGAATGAGATAACTAGTGGTGGTAATGACATAAAATACTCCAATATGCCTCCCCACTAGAGTAATGGGGCCAAAAAAATCAATAACCCATTTCTCAAAAGGTTTATGAGCTAGGATCATATGACGAGGCATAACATCCCTTCAGTTCGGTTTACCCAAGTGCTGACAGATATCACATTGGTGCGTGTAGGATTTGACATCCTTAAATAGATTGGGCTACCATAACCCAACTAAAAGAACCTTTTTCATTTTAGTATCATCGGCATAATGTCATCTAATGAATCCTTCATGAACCTCCTAAAAAACTTTAGTGTGTTCATGTTGCATGATGCAATGACATAATACTTCATCCATCCAATCTTATAAAGGTCACACCTAATGGGATGGAAAAGAGTAGCATGAACAACCAACAACTTTTTCTCTTGAGTGTTGAAATGGGTTGGTGTTGAACCTATATTAAGAAAAACTATGATATCTTCCAATTCTTTGGGCATGTGTGCGACTTGAAAAAATTGCATATCAGGTAGGTCATCCTCAATGGTGCGCACTGGTTCAGCAAATTCAATGCATGACAAGTGATCAGGTCCACAATTAGCCTTACCTAGTTTCACCATCATAAAAAATTAAAATTCTTCAAAGAGCATCCACTGAAAAATGAGTCCATGCAACACTGACTTATTCATGAGGTATTTGTCAGGGATGCGAAACACCGGAAGCATACAATTGATTACCAAATACCAAGCAACTATAATATGCGGAAATAACCAGATTCACCAAGTAACTAGAATTCAGAATAACACAGCATATGAGAGACAATACACAACTTGTATTAACACTTTATACAGAAAAGAATATAATAAAGAAGATGCCACTTCTTCTCCACCACCTTACAGAGGTTTCCCACACCTCAAGTGAACAGTAATTCTTCTCCCCAAAGCTCTCCCTCTCACAGGTCCCAACACCCAACTCAAATACAGAGTTGGTGTTCACCTCCCGTGCTCCACGCACACCACAAGTGCTCCATGCACTCCACAAGCACTCCACGTGCTCCACAAGTACTCAAAGTACTTCAAGTAGATCTCCCATGAATCTGCAACAACCTGCAATTCAACAGACCATACTTATGGAAGGAACTTCCTTGCCTTCCTCTCTTGCTCTATCCGAGTACACACCTGTACTCCAAGTAGATCCTGCCTGATACTGCTCCCTGTTGTGTTGCTGTCTATATGACCTTGCACACCTGCAAATCAAACAACGGTTCTGCTCACCTGTGAACCTCGACCTTGCACACACATACACCTGCAGATCAACGATCTTACTTACCATGTAGATCTCCTATATAGGCCATGCAACTGTGACCAAGATCCTACACTCTTGAAGAACCCAGCTGGCTCTCCAATCCAGCACCAACACACCTGGTACTGAGGCACTAGGAGGAACGCACCATTGCTCTACCTCACACACAGAAGGAGCTTATAATTATGCTCTCTTACTCCCTAGCACACTTTTCCAATACAACCATGAGTCTATTATATAGATCTCATCCAAACAATAATTAGACATCTAATTACAATAATTAGATCCGCAACTCTCAGTCTAAAAATAGATCTCTTCATGCAAACACTTGGTTCGTTAGCTAACTGCCCGTAACAAGCGCAGTCCGAACCACACAGGCGACCGACGTCGGTCCCTGTCTGCCTGGAGGTGACCGACGTCGGCCGATATATGACCGACGTCGGTTGCTTCCCTTTGCTATCCTGCCGACGTCGGCTGATCAGACCGACCCCAACTTCTCTGCAACTCAGCAACCTTCAGCAACCTCCTCTCCTGTTTGCATCAGTGAAGCTTTTAGCTCCACAATCCTAACAGTATTTCAGTGCTTCATGGTCTGTAAAGAAAATGAATAGGGTGGCCAACAAATATTGATGAAACTTTTGAAGCACGTACACCATAGACGAGGCTTCATGTTTTGTAGTTGAGTAATTTTGTTCAATTGGAGTGAGCTTATGACTAACAAAGTAGATAGGTTGATCAAGATTTTCCTCACTAGGTTGAGCAAGAATAACGCCCATTTCCATACTTGAAGCATCAATATGCACATGAAAGGGCTTTATCCAGTTTGGAAATTAGAGAATGGGGTTAGTGATTAGCTTATCCTTGAGTTATATGAATGCCTATTGGTGAACATCTATCCATATGAATTAACCATTCTATTTAAGCAATTCTTCCAACAATGTTATGATCTTAACATAACCCTTAATAAACATTTGATAGTATCTCGTGTGTCCTAATAAGGCATAAACCTTGCACTAGGTGATCGATGCTAGAAGACAAAGAATGATTACAATCTTGGTTGGATCTATTAGGCGTCCATCATGATAAATAACATGACCTAACAAAATTCCAAATGGAGTAAAAAAAACACACTTCTTTAGTTTCAAATAAATCTGAAGTATCGACAACATTGAAGCATAAGGTGAAGATTAGCACAATGGTCCCATACCAAACTATAGACAGTCCAATTATCTGATTAGACTTAAAGGAATTTATGAATAAAATCCTTAAAATCCTCTACTGTAATATGTGAAAACATGACTGGAACATTCTTCAACTCAAAGGGCATCACATTATAAGCAGATAAACCCCATTATATTTCAAAGGTGGTCTTGGGTTTATTTTTTTCTATGATCTAGACCTAATGATATCCAGAAAAACCATCAGTGAATGTATAAATCTTGCACACAAAAACTCCTAAAATCTCCTTAGTGGAAGGCATCAGAAAATGGTTAGTTATGTAAGAAATATCGAGTATTTGATAGTATATACAAACACAAATGTGGTCATCCTTATTGATACTAATCACCATGGGCTCACCCATTAAGAATCATCAATAAGAGTGATAACTTTAGTGCACAACATATTGTTAATCTCCTCCTTGACCCGAGCGCATAAATTAAGATTCATTTTATAAGGTCCCTTTTTGATGGATCGAGCACCCTCAACCAACTTGATGTGCATCTTACCCAATGAAGAATGAACTCCTTTCATCTCGATTTAATTATGTGGAAAAATGTCTTGATACTCATTTAATAATTCAAAAACCTTGGAGATTGCAATATCAAACCAATAATTCCCCACAATGGCCATCTTAGGCATGTCCTCTATGCCAATATTACATTGAATCATCTGAAGTGGCCCTAAATATGGTTGTTGGTCATTATGTATGGTGTCTTAGACATTGCATGCTCCATACTCAATATGCAAATCCAAGTGATCAATGGATGGATTTGGCAATTAAGAATTGGTACCTTCATCAAACCGATACACAACCTTTTATTTGCCTTTCCAAATCTATTCCCTTAATGCATGGTCTGATTGAGATTCAATAAGTGAAGAAGATGAATCTTCTATAACAGATTCTTGTAAAATGGATAAGCTCTCCTCATATGTGCCATGTATATGTCTTATATGGTCTTCAATCAATGTTATATCACCTACAATATCTTGATGCATAGCTTATAATTTTAGGTGTAAATCCATCTGAGGAGATGATTAAGATAGCACCAAAATCATATTACTTTGAAGGACACTTCAAAAATCTGTCTTTAAGCATCATTCTTTATGTACATACTATGCTCTAGCCTAGGTGTGTAGAGTACCGTATAGTGCATGAACCCATAAATACTTAGGCAAAGATGTCTCATCTGCATTCCACATGTTTTCATAGGGTTTGAGATGAGATTTTGGAGCACTAATGCCATCATAACTTAGGGTGCCAGAAACCCAATTATTATGATGAAAATGATACTTCATAGTAGCATAAACTCAGCACCAAGTGAGCAAATTATAATGGTGAGTTGTACACCATCGAGCAATTATTTCATGAAAAATATGGATAATTGTACACATTCATTCATCATCAAACACATAAAAAGCTTCCAAATGCTCCACATACTCTCAGACTTCCATCTAACTATGAAATTTAGGAGCTTCATCTAACCACATGGGTGATGTAGCCATAATACGTCCATGAAGAAGGTGAACAAACTTATGGCATTTTAGTTACTTGCACGAAGCATGCTCTCAACTACTAATGGTGCTACAAATTCTTCTAGTAAGATCATACTAACCATGAGCCCAATATTCACAAGCATTACTAGTGGTGTCAGAGATAGATTTTGCATATACAGAATGCAATATGCCATATAGACTAGGATCAAGATGTTATGTTCCTCGAGTTGTGAAATTATAGATATGATTAATGTCCTCACCAATGTTAACTGGCTCAACAAAAGGAGGTCCTTGAGCATGGTTTAAGGGGATTACAATGCACTGATCATCATTTTCAAAACTGATGGAGCACTTTTTGAAGCTCAAGTCAACATTATTCACATAACACCAATGGCAACCCAAAAGAGTGAAAAAATCATCAACTTCAGCCAACTCAATTAATTCAAATTTAGCCTTAAAAGTGACACCTAGAATGCCAACAGTGGCATCCTTAAGAACCCATGTGGGTAGTGCACAAGCCTTATTACCCATGAACATCACATTAGGAAAGGGTTGCAAAATAGGGCTTGCCATCTTTCTCCAAGCATCCTTAGTGAGTACATTCACCTCTGCACCAATGTTGACTAGGATATCCTGAATGATTCAACCATTAATGGTTGTAATTACAAATATTTATTTATCACCCTTTATACTTGGTTGGATATGAACCTCTTGTCATCGTGCATGGTTCAACCGATGATCTTATGTAGGCTTTGGTTCTTGATGACTTAGCCAATTTTGTAAAAGGGGCACAACATCTTTGTTAAGAATTCATTTGCATAACTCTTGGAACTCATCATGCACCATATCTTGAAGATCCAAAGATTTATGGATTTTAGCATGTGTAACATCTCTATCCATAAGGAATCGAATCTCACCTTGTAGCTCCTACACCAAAGTCATTATGTTGTGTAACACTTCCTTTTATTACTGAGCATCTAGATAATAATTTACATGAGGCTCCTCCCATTAAACCTTATCAGCATGTGGATTTGAAATGGACTAGGAAGGAACACCACTTTATGTATTAATATTGACCTTTGGATGAGTCAAAGTAATAGGGCATTGTCTCCATTAAGTAGTTGGAATCTTTTCAATTCGTATCATTCCAGCATCCTTTTCATTTTGCTCCTTAGTGATGGTGTTGGATGGTGGAGACTAATCTTATTATAATGTCCAATTCCTAATAGGGGGGTTGTGAGGGGGCAATGCCCCCCCACTAGGGTCACCATCCTTTGACGGGGGTTTAGGGGCAACACCCTCAAAGTAAAATTTTATAAAAAATGCATTATAAAATGTTATAAATTATGTTGGTATATTTCATAGTCAATCTAGACCATTCACTATTAAGTCATAGATCTAATGGTATAAATTATGTTGGTACATTTTTGCCCTAATATGTAACCCTCCTTTGATATGAGGGCATTGTAGTCGCAATGGCATGTTGGGTGTGAGTAAAGAGGAGATTGCAATGGATGTATTGTAGGTTTCATCTCTTCATTCGTTGGACTGAATAAGATAAGAACTGGGTGTTTTTGTGTGGACATAACCCATTTTGGGTGAACCACGTTAAATCTATGTCTCTCTTGTGTTGTGTTTTTTGCATTTTATTTCTATCTTTATTTTATTAATATTGCTCTACATTATATATTCCTAACAAATGGCCATATATAATCTTGGGCATTCCTCCAAATGATGTTCATTCTTACAAAAAGCACATGTGGGATAAATTAGGCAGTCACACTGGTAATGTTTTGGAGATCTACACTTGTAGCATGTTTTGGGTAGAAAATGAGCACCTCTGCATCTATGACTTTGACCTTTATAAAATCAATCTCCACCATGGTCCTAGTTATTAGCAACGTAAGTTTGATGAGTACCACATGCTCGTGCCTCATGAATTCTCACTAATAAGGTGACAATCATTGGTATCATGAGTATATCCATCGCATATTTTATAATATGAGGATACTTTTGATTGTGTAGTATGTTGAAGTAGGGGGCAATCCCTCACATCATGGTCTTCTTGGCAAATCTCACAAGGTTGTTTTACCATGGCATAAATATTCTTTCTGGGATAATTATTCCTATTATGACCTTTAGTTTCCCAGTCAACACACCACAAACCACTGCAAGTATCGTGAGTATTGTTCACTATGATATTCTCCAACTGAGATTCCATAGCAGTAATTCAGGCTTCCATAAAGGGAGTAATCCCTATTTTTATGATTCCAATGGCTTCAGTGCAAAGGGTAGCTTTTAAAGCCTCATGTGAGTCAGTTAAGGTCTTATAGGACAATGTGCATTGGAAAGGAAGTAACAAGCCTCCTAAAACCCACTAGGCATGCTGAGTTGCATTTATAATGAGAGCTTAAAAATAAGTGTTTTAAAATGTGCATCATACTCATGCACACTCTCAGTGAGTTCTTGCTTAATATCCTTTAAGGCAATAATGTTACAACTACCCCAGTTGTACTTAGAACATAATGCATTGACTTTTTTTTTTTAGAACTTACTTGAAAAAAATTCAATTAAATTCAAAGAAACTAAAATCAAAATATATTTTCACAACAAATAACATTATAATTTCAGCTTTAATTCTAAATGCAACATAAAGCACTACAACTTCATAAGAAAGTAAATACACTATGACACAACCACGACTAATTTCACAATATAGCAACTGATGTTCATGTACAATAATATTACATTTACAATCTCATTAGGCATTTAGCCTTATATACAATAAAAAGATAACCAACTCTTCAGAGCTCAAGTTGCACCAACTCACGTATCTTTGATAACCTCAAGTGTTATCTCTAGGTATGTACTGCAGTGGGGAAGGGAGAGCATCATCTGAGCACTTTTTCATTTTAACCATGGACCAACGATCCCCCACACAATCCCCTATTAGGAAATGGCCCTCCCTTCATGGATAGGCAGATAAAATGATGTGAGAATCCAAAATGAGACATGTTAGTACCCCATGTGTTGTAATATTTCTACTACATGATGTGTATCATAAACAAAAATGTGTTTCTAACATGATATCGCATAACATGTAAATCAAACATATGAAATGATAATGTCAATCTAACATTACTTTGGCCAAAGTTTTAAATAATATATGATCACTCAGATCAGTCAATTTCATAACACATCACTTGATCGGAGTATCCATACTCGGCATTGGTGATGCTAACTAGGCTTGAGAAGTTCGTCTCATTGCCTGGTTAGTATTGTCAATGTGGGACCCATAATATACATAACATATCATAATACAACTTAAGAGATTTATTTAGATCATTCCTAATAGTTGAAATATGAACATGCTAAAATTGGGAATAATCTAACTTTACATTCTTCTCTTCAAATGCATAAACTGAATATATTAATATGTTATAGTTATGTATATAACAGATAAATAGTCCATATCATAATCATACCATCTGAGTATGTTAAAAAAGGGACCATAATAACATACATGCAATATCATATATAAATAAGTACACTTTGACAAGATCATACCAACTGAGTATGATAATAAAAAGTCTATATTAACTTATTTATAACAAATATTTTAAAGCATAATCCAATTTGTTCGTACAAAACAAGTACATTAAACAAAAAGACATTTCATACTATTCAAATATGATTGAATTTGGTTTCAAAACACCAACAAAATTAGAAAGGCTCTAATGAATAATTTGTCTTGGTTTTTAAAACACAACTGAGTTTAAATATGCAATCACTAAGTAATAAGTCAAGTACCCAAAACAATAATTAGCTTTGTCTAGTTATCAACCACCTAAGCCTTTGATTTTATAATTGCCATGTTGGATTAAGCTCATCGACTTAAATGCAATCAAATATAAACTATCAATAAAATAAACATATATATAATTTATTTATATATGCGTGTATATAATCTACTTCCATATTACTCAACTGAGTTAATTAGATTTCACCCATGAAAACTACATAATTAATTTATATCAACTCAGCTGATATATGCTAAATACCTGACCAAACTCTTATTCCAATGACTTTTCATATAACAACTGTTGATTATAGAAAATAAAGCTAAATTATTCAACTTAGAATTCATAAACTAAACCATTAATATCTAATGTATACACCCAACTTAATTTAATCCATTATTTACATATCTCAAAACTTTAACACTATTTTTCTTTCTTTCGATTAGTTGTCTACAGCCATAGTAACATTATTTTCTATCATTTCATTTATGCACAGTCATAAAGAATGATAAGTTGCCCCTAGAGATAATTTCTTTACAATGGAAGTAAAACGAATTACTTTTAGGTAAATAACATCATTATCAACTATAGGGTTATTATTCGTAGGTTATAATATGAAGATCAAGTCCTCATGATGCACTAATTCCATCAATTAATGGTTTAAAACTGAATATATATGTCATTGTTCATACACAACATTACTAGATTAGCGCCCAATTCCATATATATTTATATATACATATTCTTCTAACTATAGCGCTCAACTTTATATAAAATATATACAGATTCTTCTAATTATAGCGCTCAACGTTTTTTTCTTATTTATTTCCTAGAGAAATATTAATCTCTCCACATATATGTATTCACATATATTTCTCTATTTGAATATTAGCATAGTCTTAATTTCACTGCATGTATATATAAATAACATATACATATATATTCCTATGTTTGTGTTCGAAGTTTGAAGTGTTTATTTTTTGATTATACAGATATATGAGTCTATTTATATATCTTTGTTTAGACAAAATTCATAGGGGTTTACTTTATCACTCAAATCGACATTTAACCCAGTCCATCTTAGTTTGAATCTTTACAAAGTATATAGACAATTTAAACAATCTCAACACAACTGAAATTCCACACTAGGTCTATCACACGCTATAGATTTAGAAAGGGTTACATAATATCCACAGTTGAGCATAGTTTATAGTAAGGATTTCAGAATTATATCCTTTTGAGTATATGTGGGTTTGGGTGTAGGGGCTTGTGGATGGTTGAGCCATCCACATAACCCTCCACCTAAATCCCTTCATATTTTTTTAAGAACATATCACTCAATTTAACACAACCAAAACCCCCTTTTTCTTTTAAATCTACCTCAGAAAATGAACTTGTTCAAAACCCATTTGAACCAAACATTAAATCTTTCATTCAAATTTCAAAGTATATATTTTTACTTGTTTTGGGGGTTGAATACAGGGGTCTGTGGATGGCCGAGCCATCTACATGGCCCTCTATTCAAACCCTACAGGGTTTGCCCTAAAAAAAATTAAAATACCAAACCCATAACCATATTTCATTCGAACAGAGCAATATACAAGCAATTTTAATACAATACCAACCTAGAACATTATGCCCTATGCTCAAAATGGTATTTTTCCTTTGCTCCAAATCTTCTATCTTCCTACCAATCTCATGCTCTCTTCGTGTGTTTTTAAAAAATCCTCCTTCAAATCCTCCTTCAATTCCTTCTTAATACCCTTTTTCTTTTCCATGCACAATTCAATTTCTTACATTCCACTAATGGTGAAATTATGTTTTAACCATAGTTATAGGCTTTATTTCAAATATTAAACTTGAAAATAATTATCCAAGCCAAAAATATTCATTCTGGGCTTAACTCTTATTTAACCTCCAAGTTACTTACGTTAAAACCAAGTTAACTCACTTTAACTCTTTTTTCGAAGCTTCCAAACTATCCATTTTAAAACAAGGACAATGAAGAATTTCATACAATTATTCAATGCTAAGTGTTTTAGTCAACTTGATTAATCATAAGATTAGTCATTTAGTGAGTAGGTTCAAATTAGGATATTTCACATATATGTTTAGCATAAGATATGTTAAATACTATAAATAAATAATTGTTTAATACAATAATAATAAATCATTCTTTTGACAAGATAAAAATATAGCATTAATTACTATCTTCATTTCCTAATGAAAGATGTATTTAAATAACGTAATTTAATAGAATACATAATAAAGCTTCTCACAAACACAATGATCATTATAACCAATATAATTTATTCTAATACTACCAGATAATAAATTCATCCCTTTTTAATGCACAATTGAAAAATAATCAAAGCAAACTACTCTAACATCAACAAGCATTATACTAGCCAACTAGATCAATGTAAAGTATTAACAAGTCAATCTACGATGGTATGTGAATTTGGGTTACCAGCATTTACCTTCTGTCATCCTGCAATCATCCCATCTGCACCATCCTCATGGTCTGAGGGTAAGACCAATCCTGCATCTACATCACAACAAATATGTATTTAGTTTGACTCATCAAAATAGATAAACCAATGATGCAAGACTAACAAGTATACATCTACAATGTACAAAATAATCAAATACAACTGTCACATCATGTATACTAATCAACAATATCATTGTTCCTAATAGTATATGTCATAATGCTCAAATCAAAGCAATAAAAATCGGTTATTAACCATAATAAATCCATAGATTCAAAGGCTGAAATCAGAGGGTGAAATTAGGATGTAACATCCTCCCCCCACCAAAAAAATGGTTATCATCCCAATGACACTTATTCAAACCATAGTTTCTGAATATCAAAAGAGTTTAACTAAAAAAATAATATAGTATCAAGTATCAATCATGCAAACAAATGCAAAAATAGCTCGAAGAACTCATCATAGCCATCCTAAGTAACATTATCCTCAGAGTATTTATCGCATAAGACCTTACATTGTGACACCTTTATATTACACAAATGAAGTTTGTGAGTGTCAATTACTCTAATTGGCTCTACCATGACCACCCTAAGATCTAGAACCTGTAAAACATTCCAATCCAACACATGTGAAGGATCAACTATATACTTTTTAAGATACGATACATGGAATACATTATGTAAAAGAGCTAGGGGTGGTGGCAATGCAAGCCTATACGCAATAGGATTGACCACTTCCAACACTTTGAAGGGTCCTATATATTTGGGTGATAGTTTCACTGACTTCCCAAACTTAATTGAGTTCTTTTGCAACTTAACCCACAAAAAACACTTTATCACCAATAAAAAATTGCCTATTTGTCATCTTCAAATCAACGTATCTTTATCTAATTATCTTAACTTGATCTTCCATTTCAAAAAGCATCTCAAGTTGAAGACTACCCTGTCTTCCAACCTGTCCCAACTAATTGGTATCTTGCACATCCTAATGTATAGTGCCTCAAAAGGTGCCATCCTCAAAGTTGACTGATATGAGTTATTGTATGCAAACTCCACCAATGGAAGATAATCTTCCTAATTGTATTATTGATCCATACAATACATATGTCTAAGATCCTCAAGAACCTGATTACTCACTCCATCTGACCATTAGTCTCTGGATGATATGTGGCACTGAAATTAAGTTAAGTGTCTAAAACTAAGTTTAGAGTTATCCAAAACCTAGAATTCATATTTGGATCATGATCTAAAATTATCTTCTCTGGAAATCTATGCAACCTATACACTTCCTTGACGAACCTCTTCACAAGGGTAGGTGCATCATCTATCAAATTGCTTAGTATGAAATGATCCATCTTGGTTAGTTTATCAAAAACTACCAAGATCATATCATGTCTTATTCATGACATCAGTAAACCTTGGACAAAGTCCATACAAATCACCTACCACTTCCACTCTGGTATATCATGCAGATATAACAATCTAGCGGGATGTACATGTTTAGCTTTCACTCATTGACATTCTAGATAACATAACACAAAATCAACCACATCTTTCTTGAATCCCTTCCAAAAATATAGAGTTTTAAGCTCTGTCATGATTTTGGTTACACCTGGATGTCCTAAATATGGGGCATTATATAACTCTTTCAAAACTATGCTTTACAGATTCTCTCGATCTAACACATACATCCTCTTGTTGAAATGCAAAAAACTGTCACTCTCAAAATTGAATCTTTTATACTGAGGATCTTGGGCATTATCAAGCAATGCTTTTTTGATCTACTCATAGTATTCATCTCATAGTGAGAACTTAACCACTTAATCCCTAAAAGTACTCCTAATTATAGCTACAAATGTTATGTATCTTCTATGACTCAAAGCGTCAACTACTTTGTTCTCTTTACCCTTGATATAATTGATATAAAAATCATAATAAGAAAGAAACTCTAACCAACATCTTTGATGAGAATTTAAATTTTGGTTGGGTGAATATATATTTGAGCCCCAATTTATCAGTCTTGAGCTCAAATGGTTTTCCTAGTAAATAATGTCGTTAAACTTGCAAAGCATGAATAATCACTATAAGTTCAAGATCATGAGGGGCATAATTTAGCTCATGAGTTTTAGTTTCCTTGATTCAAAATCCACCACTGCTACATCTTGCATAAGGACTCTACCTAAACCCTATCCTGATGCATTTGTGATCATCAAAAACTATCCATTGGGATCAATAACTCTCAACATTGGTACTGATGTAAGTCTTATTTTCAACTCCTAAAAAACTATTTCACATTTCTCTGACCAGTCAAACTTTTGGTTCTTTTATTTCAAGGAGGTAATTGGATTAGCTATCTTGGAAAATTTTGGAATGAACTTCCTATAATAGTCTTCTAACCCCATGAACTCCTTAACTCGTGCACATTTATAGGTGTTGGCCACTCCATAATGGCCCTTATCTTAGCAAGATCTACATAAATACCGTCTACTAAAATAATATGCCCTAGATATTGCATTCTCTCCTAGAAAAATGCACATTTAGACAACTTGTCATACAATTTGTTCTTCTACAACCATTACAAAACCAATTATAGATCTTGTAGATGCTCCTCTTCATTCTTAGAATATATAAGAATATCATCTAAAAAGACTAAAATAAAGTGATCTAAATAGTCTCTAAACACATTATTCATGAGATTCATGAAAGCTACTGATGCATTGGTTAACTTAAAAGGTAACTTCGTGTATTCATAATGCTCATAACAAGTTTGAAAAGCTATTTTCAAAATATCCTCATCCTAAATCCTCAATTGATGATATCCTACCCTAATATCTATCTCAGAAAATACCATTGCGCCATGCATTTAATCAAAAAGATCTTTATATGAGGCAATGGATACTTGTTCTTGATAGTTGCCTTATTTAACATTCTATAATCAATGCAAAGTTGAAGAGTACCATCCTTATTTAAAAAAATAATTTGTTCACCCCATGGTGACTCATTAGGCCTAATCAACCCCTTTGCCAATAGTTATTAGAGTTGTGCCTTCAATTCAACCAATTTAGTGGTCGTCATTATATACAGTGTCTTTGATTATGGTTTTGATCCAGGTATGATGTTGATAGAAAAATCAAACTCATGTTTAAGAGGTAAATCTGGTAATTCTTTAGGAAATACATAGTGGAAATGCCTAAGAAAAGGGAAATCTTCAAGAGATGGTTCCTTAGGTTCCTCCATTTCATTTATCTTGATGATAAATGCTTGACACCCTTTTGTTTGAGCCCTTCTGAGTTGCATTGTAGAAATATACTTGAGCTACAACTCTTTTTTTTTCACCCTATAGTTGTGTTTGATTCCCAAAATCATCAAGTCACTCAACCTTCTTTAAGTAACAGTCAACCTTGGCATTTTGTTTATCAAGCCATTAAACTCTTAGAATCATGTCATCTGACCCTAGTGGTGTTACATATAGATCCACTATAGTTAAAAATTTAGGCAACTCAATCACTGTTTCAACTAGACACTTATCCACCATGACTTTATAGTCATTCCCATATTGTACTAACCATGTATTTACCATATATCTAGCTTTTCTAAGAAACTTGCTAAGCATTCTAGGAGCTATAAAACATTTAGTAGCCCCTATATCTATCAAAATAGAAACTGGATGTTCAAATAAAATACCTGACAGCTCTATGGGTGTTGTTTGAAATTTAGCTTATCTATTTCCAATTATTGCATGAATATGCTGCTAAAAATTACCTTACTAAGGATTAAGACCTTTGTTCTTTGACTTGTCTTGAGGGCATTCACAAGCATAGTGGTTTCCTTCACAATTCAAACAACCACCTAATGGACTTTTCCTATTAGTTTGTGAGTTTCCTTGGAAACTACCTTTAGAGCCATTACCTAGTTTCTTGTTATTTAATCCACTATTGAATTTGGTATTCTGAATCTTTGCTGCCCCTTGTAGTCTCCACTGCTTTGCTTCTAGTTCTTCTTCTTGAAAGTTGGCTTGGAACCACAACAAAAATTCTTAAACTTTTCCCTAACCTGAGCTAGAGACTTTAACTTTTTCTCCTATTTCACCGCTTTCTCAAAAACCTGGTTCATATTAGAAGGCCCATGAACATATACCTCACCACCGATCTAGGGTTTCAATCCCATGATAAACTTCTTGATTTTAAATCTCTCATTAGTTTGGTATTGAGGTACGTACTTTAGAAGTTTAGTGAACTACTCCAAGTACTAATTTATTTACAACTCTCCTTGCTTTAGATTATAAAAATATGTAAGCTTTTGATCAAAGTAAAGCTATGGAAATCACCATGATCTGAACAATATCACAAACTACTCCCAAGTTGTAGTGTTTGAGTTAAGGTTCATCTCCATCTTGTTAGCCCATCAAGTAGTTGACTCACCACCCAACTAGTAAGTTCCCCAAACTACCTTGGTGACCTCTAAGTAGTTTCAAATTTCAAAATACTCTTCCATCTCAATTAGCCATGATTCAACTCCATCACCTAGAATAGTTCCATCAAAGTTAGGTGGATTCACTTTCTTCATGTCCCTAGATAACTATAAAAATACTTGAGATCTCACATCTTGTTGGTTTTCATACTCAATGTAATGCTCAATAGGTACTTCCTAGTGTTCTCCCTCACCTTTGCCATCAACTTCTTATTCCAAGGATGTAATTTGATCCCTAATATCATTCATGGCTACGAGTATTTGATCTAACTTTGTTGAATGCTCAATAGAAACATGGTTAGGATCAATGGGTGGGTTATTATCATTCGATGGACCCTCACCCAATGCTCTTGTTTGCACCATTCTTATTTCTCACTGAAAAGAAGAATACGAAAACATTAGTAGACTCAATAAGTTATAGAGTTTGAGCCTAAGCTCTGATACCACATGTTATAACTGCCCCAGTTTTACTTAGAAAATAATGCAATATTTTTTTAAAACTTACTTGACAAGCATTAAATTAAATTCAAAGAAACTAAAATCAAAATATTTTATCATAGCAGATAATATTATAATTTCAACTTTAATTCTAAATGCAACATAAAGTATTACAACTTCATAAGAAAGTAAATGACTATGACACATCCATGATTGATCTCACAATACAATAACTATTGTTAATGTAAAATAATATTACATTTACAATATCATTAAGCATTTATCCTTATATACAATAAAAAGATAACTAGCTCTCTAGAGCTTGATTTGTACCAACTCATGTATCTTTGATAACCTCAAGTGTTATCTCCAGGTATATACTATAGTGGGAGAGGGAGAGCATCATCTGAGCACTTTTATATTCCAACCACGAACAAATGATCCCCTATCAGGGAATGGCCCTCCCTTCATGGATAGGTAGATAAAATGGTACATAAATCTAGAATGAGACATGCTAGTACCCCATATGCTGTAAAATTTCTATTACATGACATGTATCATAAAGAAAAATGCATTTCTAACATGATATCACATAACATGCAAATCTAACATATGAAATTACAATATCAATCTAACATTACTTTGGCTAAAGTTTTAAATAACATATGATCACTTGGATCGATCAATTTCATAACACATCAGTTGATCGGATCATCCATACTTAGCATTGGTGACGCTAACTAGGCTTGAGAAGTCCATCTCACTACCTGGTTAGTATCATCGATGCGAGACCCGTAATATACATATCATAGCATAATATAACTTAAGACATTTATTTAGATTATTCTTAATAGCTAAAATATAAACATGTTAAAATTGGGAATAATCTAACTTTACATTTTTCTCTTCAAATGCATAAAATGAATCTATTAGTATGTTATAGTTATGTATATACCAGATAAATAGTTTATATCATAATCATACCATCTGGGTATGCTAAATAAATGACCATAATAACATACATGAAATATCAGATATAAATAATTACACCTTGACAAGATCATATCAATTGAGTATGATAACAAAAAGTTTATATTGACTTATTTATAACATATATTTTAAAGCATAATCCAATTTGTTTGTACAAAACAAGTATATTAAAAAAAAAGACCTTTCATACTATTCAAATATGATTGAATTTGGTTTCAAAACACCAACAAATTAAGAAAGGCTCTAATGAACAATTTTTCTTGGTTTTCAAAACACAACAGAGTTTAAATATGCAATCACCAAGTAATAAGTCAAGTACCCAAAACAATAATTAGCTTTGTCTATTTATCAATGACTTAAGCCTTTAATTTTATAATTCTAGATACAGATTTTTAGTATACTATTTGACTTATTTGAATCTACTGCCATGTTGCATTTAGCTCATTGACTTGAATGAAATCTAATACAAACTATCAATAAAATAAACATATATATAATTTCTTTATATATATGTGTATATAATCTTCTTCCAGATTACTCAACTGAGTTAATTGGATTTCACCCCTAAAAATTACATAATTAATTTATATCAACTCATCTTATATATGTTAAATACTATGCCAAGCTCTTATTCCAACAACTTTACATATAACACTATTGATTATAACAAATAAGGCTAAATTATTTGGCTCAAAATTCGTAAATCAAACCAATAATATCTAATGTATACAACTAGCTTAATTTAATCCAATATTTACAAATCTCAAAACTTTAACATTATTTTTCTCTTTTTGAAGCCTATGAGTTTTGCCCTAAAAAAAAATTAAAATACAAAAACCCATGACCATATTCCATTTGAACAGAGCAATACACAAGTAATTTTAATACAGTACCAACCTTGAACATTGCGCCTTATGATCAAAATTGTATTTTTCCTTTGCTCCAAATCTTTTATCTTTCTACCAATCTCCTGATCTCTTTACGTGTTTTAAAAAAATCCTCCTTCAATTCCTTCTTAATACCCTTTTTCTTTTCCATGCACAGTTTAATTTCTTGCATGCCACTAATGGCAGAATGATGAGTTAACCCTAGTTGTAGGCTTTGTTTCAAATATTGAACTCGCAATCCAAAAATAATTATCCAAGCCAAAAATATTCATTCTAGGCTTAAATCTTATTTAACCTCCAAGTTATTTAAGTTAAAACAAAGTTAACTCACCTTAACTCTTTCTTCAAAGCTTCCAAACTATCTATTTTAAAACAAGGCCACTGAAGGATTTCATGCAATTATTATAATGCTAAGTGTTTAAGTCAACTTCATTGATCATAAGATTAGTCATTTAGTGAATATGTTCAAATTAGAACATTTCACATATATGTTTACCATAAGAAATGCTAAATACTATAAATAAATAACTATCCAATACAATAATAATAAATCATTCTTTTGACAAGATAAAAATATAACATCAATTACTATCTTCATTTCCTAATGAAAGATGTATTTAAATAACACAGTTTAATAGAACACATAATAAAGCATCTCAAAAACATAATGATCATTATAACCAATAGAATTTATTCTAATAGTACTAGATAATAAATTCATTCCTTTTTAATGCACAACTAAAACATAATCAATGCAAACTACTCTAGCATCAACAAACATAATACTAGCAAACCAGATCAATGTAAAGTATTAACAAGTCAATATATGGTGGTGTGTGAATTTGAGTTATTAGCATTTCTCTTCTGTCATCCTGCAATCATCCCATCTGTACCATCATCTTTGATGATGCTCTCCCTCATCATACTTTGAGGGTAAGAGCAATATTGCATCTACCTCACAACAAATATGTAGTTAGTCAGAGTCATCATAATATATAAACCAATGATGCAAGACTAACAAGTATACATCTGTAATCTACAGAATAATCAAATACATCTATCACATCATGTATAATAATCAACAATATCACTGTTCCTAATAGTATATGTCATAATACTCAAATCAAAGCAATAAAAATTAGTTATTAACCATAATAAATCCATGGATTCAAAGGTTAAAATCATAGGGTGAAATCGAGATGTAACAAATAATGCTATGTTGTTTAAACTCTAAGATATCAAATTTTTAGAGAAAGATTACCTCTAACTACTCATAAATTCACTATAGCTTGCTATGGATCAAAATTTCAGTACCACTTCTGCACATTATCTAAAAGATTAGTTGTAAACTGAGTTTCCTTTTGTTTAGTAGAAGTAATGCCACACAGTTACCAGATAAGTTCACACTTGTAAACATTTTCTACTACATTTTCTTCAATGTGGTGCTTAGGTAAATAAAGCATCGTCTCATAATAAATGGTGGGTGGACTGGGTGTTGGCAATGAAACTTTTTGTGATGTACTTCCAATCCCTCTTAGACCTTATGGAGGAGGTCCACCAATGCCTCTTACACCACCTCTAGATCCTCTAGCTGAACCACCATTGGTACTACCTCCTACACTTCCTACAACAATAGAAGCACATAATAAATTGGGCACAAAAGTAGGTTGATTAACCATGGAAGGGATAGTACTCTATCCACTAGCTATGCTTAGTTTACTGGGCATTTCAAACTGAGCTATAAGGTTGACTTATAATAAAAAGGAAATTAGTAACAAACCACTATGTTGGTCATGTTCTTCAAAAGTATCTTCAGTAGGTCCAATCTCTAATTCTACACTATCTATATCCCAATTTCATACAAGAATTTTGTCTAACGCAAGGGAATGAACATGTGTTATGGGTGGGGAACTAGGCCTATCCAGATTGGGTTATGTTGGGGTTCTAGATTTGCACCCTAGCTGAGGAAGGGATTGTTTAGATCTTTCTACTCAAATCTCGTCCAACATGGGATTGATCCTAGGCCGTGGGTATCCTTAAAGTGGATCAAACCTCTAGAGAAGGTCAGCTTCCTTATGTATTTATCACCTACACTAAACCTAAACTAGCACCTACTTGGAAAAGGGAGACAGAATTGACAAAACTTATAAAAGCATGTAAAAAAGTGGTGATACACCAATGATTTGATCACTACAACTCACACAAAACACACTATGAGACACTTTTTAGACCAAATAACATCAATCTCACATAAATATTTCAGAACAAGACATTAATTAGTTATTAGATTAGTAAGAGAGGGTAAATAACCACTTTTAAACTAGACAATAAACTGTAGATTACACTTATAATGACCTGTGAGACTATTAAGCCCTTCCTAAAGGTGAGAAAAACTTAGACATAAGTGAGGAACATATATTCACTCAACAATAATGCATGAATTCATAGGACACACTTCAATCTGGCTTAGAGAATGATGGAATTTAATCTTATTGCATCAAAAGGTGTTGTAATACAAATTTTTGCAAAGTCTGGTCATACCAAAAAGAGAGATAGATGGATCCATTTTAAGGATAAGAAGTCTGCATTTATATAAAAAGGAGAGAGACATAATTATGTGTTGGAAAAGGACCAACCACTTATGATGGATTAACACCAATTTGAGTATACGACTGAGTCAAGATCTTATCAAGAAGGCACAATTTTAAAGGTCTTGCAAAAGAATTTAATGCTCCATGATCCTTATGCAACTACTAGATCTTCATCTTGAGACTCCATGCCACTCTACTTGATATGTTGATGAGGATCATGTCTTGGAACTGGCTGAAAGGTGTCACATCTGCATTAGGTGGCCACCTATACTTGCATTATAAAAAATGATTAAATGATGATAGGTGAGACACATGTCCACTATAGGTGAAAACCAATCTCAAACCATTGGTTTTCACATAGTTACAATATTTATTAAAGTCTGCAAACTGCATAACTTTGCTTCATACTCATTGGTTTATTTTTACCTTTTATATTATACCCAAAATATCTACTATATGGAGCATTAATGGCAATGCCTGGTCTTTGAACTATGGCCCTAATTCAACTCTAGTTCACCTCCGAGCTCGGCTCTTTGACATTTGCTTTGCTTAGGTCCATTTAAACTTCTTTAACTTTCATTGAAAATGTCTCAAGATCGATTTTGCTTATTGGTTGTTGATTGCCAACTCGAATTGTTTACATTATGCCCAACTTTCCTTATGCTTATTGGTTATATAGATCCTTTTGACTTATTGACTCCAATTATGCTATTAGATCGAGATGTATGAATGCATGTGAGTATTTAATCTTCTGCCAAGACCCACTAACTTTAGACACTTGTCCTATTTGTATTCATCATCAAGATCTTCTGACCCTTTTTAACTTGTCTCGCTCTATCGATCTTGATGTGCACAGATGCCCATGAGCCATTGATTTTTTGCCAACTGAACGTGCTTGTGCCACTTGTCCTTGACTCATTAACTCCTTGGATTTGCTAACCATTTAACTCATGTGCATTATCTGATCAAGATGTACAAGTTCACGTGTACCATTAATCTCCTTAGTCCCACTTTCTTATCAATGTTTGTGCTCCATTGGATCTTTAGTATGATTGAGTGTGAGCCCTTGATTTAGCTTGGACCTATCCTTTTGTCAATGAATTCACTTCGTTGGATCTTGGCTTGATTATTTTACTCCATTAGATTATGTCCAACTTGTATATCTTTAAAGGCTTTAAACTAGAGACCTTTTGACTTGGTTAACTCAGCATGGATTGTTAGATTTTATGTTTTAGTATGAGGGCTCCCGTGCACCATTAGATCTCGACCAACTTCAAACCTTTTAAACCCAAATGATTACTTGCCTTGATTAAAATTGATGTTTATGCTAATGTCATTTGACATTCATGTGGACATATTTGATGTCCAACAAACCATCAAATTTAAGCACAAATAGATTTTTGCCCAAGCTTCATTTTCACATTAATACGAATGTCTTATTTTGTAGGTCCAATGTTGAAGGCCTATAACTTGAAGTAAAAAAGTCATGAAGGTACCAAATTTTCAAAATATGTTCTTGAGACTGAAAGGGATGAACCCATTTGATCCACTGGTCTCAGGATCCTTCAAAGTGAAGATATAAAATGCTCAAGTTGATGGATCTATTCATTCTCCCATGACGTCCTGACAATGGTTTAGTTCATTTGGCTAAGTATGGGAAACTTAATGAAATATGACTGAGGAGCCAAATTTGAACTTACACAACTTCTACCATGCTTTGATGGATGATCTAAAACTTAGTGCATAATAATTAGGTACCACCTTTTCCTGAGACTACCACATGTGTGAGATATGGCCTCTATAAATTGCCTATTTAGACTTTCTGTTATTTCCACTGAATTATTGGACTAGGCAAAATTTTGGAATGTAGACCAAAATTGGTTAACATCTTTGGTGACTTGGCTGGGCAACATACCTACTATGCTTGAGAACTCAAACCATGAACATAACTCTTGGATCATCATAGATAATACATGGACCATTACATGACTATAAGATAGCCTCTTGACTTGCAAAGATAAAAAAATCCTAACAACAGGGAAAGACAACAAACTAAAAGGGAAACTAACCTAAAAAACAAAGCCATCTAAACTACTAAATAATTATGCAAGGAAGAAGCACTTATTTAGAACAAAACAAAAAGGAAACTAACTAATGTGTTAGAAAACACTTGGAGAAAAACAAGAAAAAAAAACTAATTGTGTACAGGGGACTTACCTTTCCTTAATAGCAATGTTTAAGATGTATCCCATTGACTGGGATAGGAAGTTCTTCACCATTCATCCTTGTGAGCTGGAAAGCATTATGGGATTTGCAACTAGAAACTGTATATGGTCCACTCCAAAGAGAATCAAATGCTGTGTGTTTTCCTAGCTTGGCTCTATCCTCATCCCACTTGAGGACAAAATCTCCTTCTTGAAAACTTTTTAAAGTTCCTTTGTCAAAAGATCTCTTTATCATTGCTTGATGGGCTTCCATAGCCAACATGGCCTGATGCCTTGTCTCCTCTATCTCCATGAGCTCAGTATGTCTTATTTCCATCAGATCAGTCTCCAAAAGCTCAAACTGATGCATTAATTCCAAATTAGGGAATTTAAGAGAAATAGGCATTCTTGTTTCTTTACCGTATACTAGTTTATATGAACAATTGGCAATTGATCTTTTATAGGTGATCCTATTAGCCCATAGAGCTAACTTCAATTTGAGATGCCATGATTGACTTCTACAATCCACTTGATGATCTTCAATAAATTCTCGTTGGTAGACTCATCAAATCCATTGCCTTGTAGATAATAGTTTGATGAGGTACTGAGAAAAATCCTATGTTGAACTGCCCATTGGATGATCTTAGATCCTAAAAAAGCCATAGCATTATCAGAAATTATAGTTTAAGGGACCCCAAATTTGGTAAGTAAACCTTCATATAAGTTTAAAATACTAGTTTTATTGTCTTCTTTTAATGCTACTACCTCTATCCATTTGGTAAAATAATCTATGGTAGTCAAGATCCACTTGTGTCTCAAGCTTGACGGGGGGTTAATAACACCAATAAATTCCAATCCCCATTAGACAATAAGATGATTAACTGAAATTGGTTAGAGAGATAATGTTGCAGGTCTCACTTTTCCAACAAACATGATACACTATCTACATTTCCTGATTTATGCATGAAAATCACCAAATAAACTTGGCTAGTATTACCCACCTCTCATGATCTTGTGAGCAGTAATCCTGGCTGAGTAATGTCCTCCACCATGTCCATCATGGAGTTGCTCAATTAACTTCTATGTTTGACTTGGTTCTATGCATCTTAGCACTATACCATTGATATCCTTTTTAAATAATACATTATCAACAAGAAGAAAATGAATTAATTGTAGTATGAAATATCTCCTCTTTGAAGGAGTAAGATGATAAGGATAAATACCATCTTATAGATATCTTACCACATATTAGAACCACCTGGAAGTTGAGGCCTAATTACTTACAAGTTCTTAATCATTTGACACCGTAACCTATTCATTAGACTCCTGTAAGTCTTGGGCTAGATGTTCACAAAATCCTTTGCCTCTAACCAACTTTGTGACTTAAATCTCAATGTCATATTCCATGACCTTGGTTACCCAACCAGATCTTTTATCACTTATATCTTTATTCAGAAGAAAGTCTTTGAAACTTGGATGTGTAACCATCAAATGTATCTTATTATTGGATAGCAAGTACCTAAACTTTTTAAGAGACCTTATAACTGAAAGAATGTGCTTCTCAACAAAATAATACTTTGTTTCATATTCTTCTAAGCCTTTACTAAAAAAGGCTATTGACTATTCTAAAGTCTCTTTATTCTACTGCACGAGAATAATTGATATTATGTCAAGGTTAACATAGCTATATAAGAAAAAAACTTTTGTAAAATCAGGGTTCAGGAGTGTAGGAGCACTGGCTATAGCTTTTTTGATTTTTTCAAAACTTTTCACTCCTTATTTAAACCAACTAAAACTCTGACCTTGCTTTAACATGGTTGTAAGTGGCCTAGATAAAGTAGCAAAATTTAAAATTTATCTCCTTATGAAGTTAATCTTGCCTAAAAATATTTGCAAGGATTTCTTATGCTTAGGCAATGATAGTGCAAGAATTGATTCTATCCTATCAGGGTTTATGCTTGTACCTTTCTTTGAAATGACATGTCCAAGAAACCTACCTTCATGAATAGAGAAAACACACTTTTTTAAGTTCAAAGACACTCCAAATTCTCTAAACCTTTCAAACACCTGTCTGAGATGAATCATATGCTCATTTGTGTTGTTATAGAATATTTTTATGTCACCTAGATAAACAAGAATAAACTCATTGAGGGACCCTGAAATGCCATGTCCATAGCCTTCTAAAAGTGGCTCTAGAATTAGATAAACCAAAAGACATCTTTCTATATGAAAATGCTCCCCACTTTGTGGTGAAGGCTATTTTGTACTGTTATTGCTTTTTGAGAAATTTTTTGGCTATATCCACTATAACCATCTAACAAAGAGAACCTTTCTGAACCTGTAACTAGCTGTAAAATCTACTCCATTTATGGAAATGGATAGTGATCTTTGAGAGAGGCCTTGTTTAAGTCATGGAAGTTGACACATAGACTTATTTCACCATTCTTTTTCCATACTGGAATAAGGTTTGCTACCCAACTTGAGTGCTTAATTGGAAATATTATGGCTAACTCAATAAGCTTATGCAGTTTAGCTCTCACTAGAGGTTCAAGCTATGGATTGATTAGCCTTTGCCTTTGTCTAACTGGCATAGCGTCATCTTATAACTCAATGGTATATTAAGCTAGACTTGGATCAAAACCTTTAAGGTCACTATACTACCATGCAAAGATATCTATAAAATTTGAACATAACTTAATAAAGTTTCTTTCTCTGATGATATACAAATTTTACCTAGCTTTAAATTTTTACCAGTTATAATCTCTACATTTATGTAGTGTTCTTTATTGGTTGATAAAGCAAACTTTTCTTTTATTAATTCATCATCTCTGTTGAATATATTTTCCAGTGTGACCAGTCCTTTAGGAAACTTGTTTGTCTTTAATTACACAATCTGATCATCATACTGCTATAAATGCTTGTCTTGGTTCCTTGAGAAGAATTCAACTTCCTCTTGTAAGAACCTGAGAATCTAGATGTCATTTTCAAATACTTTCCAATTGTCATCATTATCCGTGACAAAAGGTCTCACAACTACCTTGATGTGTGATTAGACTTTGTCTATTTTTCTATTATTTGGGATATTAAATTGTGATCTAATAGCAGTCAGCCTATCAGCATGCTTGTTCTAATTTCCTGGTATGGCCTGAATATTGAAGGCTTGAAAGTATTCAACTAGGTCCCATACTCTATGCTTATAAGACTTGAGTAGTGGGTTCTTGATATATTAAGTCCCCTCACTTGGTGAATTACCAATTCAGTATCTCCAAAGACTTGTAAGGAATTAACCTTCATCTTTCTTGCCCATTACAAACCATGCACTAGTGCTTCATATTCAATGACATTATTGGAATAACCAAACTAAAACTTAAAAGAAGAGAAATACCTTTGATTAGATGGAGAAGTTAACATCATTCTAGCTCTAGTGCCATGTTTGTTCCTGGATCCATAAAAAAAAATCTTCCACAATCCATCACTAGGTTGCTCATCTTTCATCAATGTTGGAATTGGTGCATCATTTTCATGAAGATAATAGACACCAAGTCCTTTTTATTTAATTAACTTTTAGGGATTGTGCTCATGTAAATTAGAGGCCCATTCATCAAGGAAAAGATTTGGGACTCCATCTAGAGGTAATTCAAATTCAACCTCATTGTTTTCTAACACCTTGCCTAAGATGACATAATTAGTGTTCGCCATGCTTGGCGTATATGGATCCAAATGAAATATTGTAATAGGTTCAGAACCAATTGTCACCTTAGTGCCATACCTAGTTTTAAACATTAGATAGGTCTAATCAGCTGACAAATATCTTCTAGTTTTTAAAGTAAAATCTCTTGATAGACACATGGCAAAATAGGGAGGTAGGTCCACTACAACTACATCTTGCTGAATAATAACATTGGGACAAGCATGTAATGTCAGCTTTAGGTATTTTATCATGCCTAATATTTTTTTTGGTGATCCATCTAATTGTAATGCTCCTTTGGTATTTACCTCGTATATAAGACCAAGTTTGTCTGTAATTTGTTTGGGCATGACAGTGCTACTAGCTCCACTATCTACCATATAATTATGGAGTAAAAAATCACCTACTATCAAAGAGATATAAAAGGGAGGGGTCTTGCTTGACTTAGAATTGATTTTATCCACCTTTGTCATGTTAAGTATCTGTCAATCAAGTTGTTTGATTTGACGGTCTAAATTGGCCAAGACAACTTCTTGTTTCTCAGCTAGTTCTTTAGATACCTTGAGATCCGAAAGCTATTGAATTAGCATGTCCTTTTGCCTTGGGATGGCAAGGGAATCCCACATGCTAATACTAACATTTGATTTCTTCATTTTATAAATAATGTTAAAATATGTTCCACTAACCTTTGGCTATAAATTTTGAGCTAAATTTTCTATGCTATAGGAAAAACAACTTGATCTTTGACATTATTTGATATAAAATTAGGAACAATAGAAGTATTGCTTACATCTTGAGCTTCTTCAACTGCTTTTATTTTAGTTCTAGTTAGAGCTTCCACTTGACCATTTATGTTACTAGTTTCACCAACTTGGTTGAATGCAATGTGATAATCCAAATGCAAATTAACATTGATAACATCAAGCTACCTTGGAACTTGTTGAGTTTCTCCTTGGTTTTCTATATTCATGTCTTGATATTAACCACCTTGAAGAGGGAAATCTTCTTGTGTCATCTGTGGCATGGTAATCTCTCTTGGTACCAAAGCTTGATTCTGAATGTCATTTAAATTAGAAGGCTACCAAAGTGGATCTTGCATTAAGTTATTTTGGGGAATAACAACTTTTGACTTAGAAGGCACATTGGGATCAAGGGTTATATATGGCTTAGTTTGGGTTACATCTCCTTGATTTTGATAAGGTTTCCTATTGTCCTTGAAATCTAGATAAGCTTGTCTTTGGTTATTAAAATATTGATAGGTACTTTGGTTTAGCTACTGATAAGGTCTACCTTGGTATTGTTATCTCTTGAGTGAAACAATTTCATTTCTAAAAGCTTGTAACATGATTTTCAAATCACCAATCTCACTAGATTGAGAGGGGATACAACTTGGAATTTTGGAGATGGAATAGGGGCTATAGATGCAATTTGGGGAACTTGAGTGAGAGGAACATGTTGCAATTCTAGGAAAAGGGCATTAGAGGCCTTGGAGCAAGTTTATCAGCTTGAATCAAGTTTTTCTCTGCTTTGATAGCAATATCATAGGCATTTGGCAAGTTATTACCACCCATGCACTGTATCATGACACTTATATCAGAATTAAGGGCCTTAAAGAAGTACAAAAATGCATACTCTGGGGATAGTCTAACCAATGCAAGGATCCTAATCCATGTCTTTTGGAATATGAGGTTAAAGTCTGACATGAATTCTTGGGGGTACCTTTTTATGGTAGTCAATTATTTAATCAAAGATAAATGATAAAAATTTTCTTCAAATTGCTTAACTAAAGCTGCACCTAACTCATCCCAAGTATAAATGGAGGTCAAAGGAAGATTCCTATACCAATGCAAGGCCTTTCCCTTAAAAGAGGCAGTAAGTAATCTGATAGCCACATTATCTTGAATAACATTATGAATAGAAAATAGAATGGAAATATCTTGGATATGATCAATAGAAGTAGTTTTATCCCATTCTCTAAAGAAGAAAGGGATACCTTTTAGAGCAAACATATGAATGTCATCATACTAGGACAAATTTAGGGGACAACCCTTGTTAAATGAGATAAACACTTGATTCCTGATAACCATTTGGGCAAAAGGGATTTGGCTTAAGGGGATATTGGATTGGACTAAAATAATAGACTGACTAGAAGATAAATACTACTTTGGAGGATAAGGCCTTATGTTATTGAATCTTGATCTTTTATAATAATTAAGAGGCAATTCAATATGTTCAAAAGAAGTACCTTTACTTGATGCTCTTGTTGTAACCTTTGTCATGAAAGCATTTTTAAAAAGATGTTATGATCTCTACAACCTGAAGGATCTTCAGCTTTTGATGATGGTAGATCTCTCCTATTGATTCAAATCTTTCTTCTCAATCTTCAAACTTTAATTATACCAAATAAACTACTTGGTCCCATTGGGCGCGCTAAAACTGTTAGGGTTCTAGATTTGCATGCTAGTTGAGGAGGGGATTGTTTAGATCTTCCTACTAAAATCTTGTCCAACATGGGATTGATCCTAGGCTATAGGTATCCTAAAAATGGATCAGACCTTTGAAGAAGGCCGGATTCCTTAAGGATCCATCACCTACACTAAACTTAAACTAGCACATACTAGGAAAAGGGAGAGAAAATTGACAAAACTTATAAAAGCATGTAAAAAAGTGGTGATGCACCAATGATTTGATCACTCCAACTCACATAAAACACACTTTGAGGCACTCTTCATACCAAAGAACATCAATCTCACATAAATATCTCAAAACAAGGCATTAATCAGTTACAAGATTAGTAAGAGAGGGTAAATATCCACTTTCAAACTAGAAAACAAATTGTAGATTGCATGACCTATGAGACTATTAATCCCTTCCTCAAGGAGAGAAAAACTTAGACATAAGTGAGGAATATATATTCACTCATTAATAGTGCATGAATTCATAGGACACACTTCAATCTGGCTTAGAGAATGATATAATTCAATCTTTATTGCATCAAAAGGTGTTAAAGTACAAATTTTGGTAGAGTCTGGTCATACCAAAAAGAGGGATAGATGGATCCATTTTAAGGTTAAGAAGCCCGTATTTATAGAAAAAGAAGGAGAGAGAGAATTATGCATTGGAAAAGGACCAATCGTTTATGATGGATGAACACCAATTCGAGGATGCGGCTGAGTCAGGATCTTATTAAGAAGGCACAACTTTTAAGGCCTTATAAAAGAATTTAATGCTACATGATCCTTATGCAATCGATAGGTATTCATCTCAGGACTCCATGACACCTCTACTTGATCTGTTAATGAGGATCATGTCTTGGAACTGGTTGAAAAGTGTCACATCTGCATTAGGTGGCCAACTATACTTGCATTATAAAAAATGATCAAATGATGATAGGCAAGACATAGGTCTACTATAGGTGAAAACCAATCTTAAACCATTGGTTTTCACATAATCACAATATTTATGAAAGTCTACAAACTACCAACTTTACTTCACAGTCATTGGTTTATCTTTGCCTTTTATATTATACCCAAAAGATCTACTATATAGAGCATTAATGGAAATGCTTGGTCTCTAAACTATGGCCCTGTTTCAAATCTAATTCAGCTCTGAGCTCAGCTCTTTGACATTTTGTTTGCTTAGGTGCATTTAAACTTCTTCAAATTTCATCAAAAATGTCCTGAGATTGCTCTCACTTATTGGTTGTCGATTGCCAACTTGAACCATTTATATTGTGCCTAACTGTCCTTATGCTTATTGGTTTTGTAGATATTTTTGACTTATTGAGTCCACTCACACTGTTAGATCTAAATATATGAATGCATGTGAGTCTTCAATCTTCTGCTATGACCCACTGACTTTGGACACTTATCCTCTTCGTATTTATCATCAAGATCTTCTAAGCCTTTTTAACTTGTCTCACATCATTGATCTTGATGTGCATAGATACCCACAAGCCATTGATTTTCTACCAATTAAATATGCTTGTACCACTTGTCATTGACTCATTAGCTCCTTAGATTCATTGACCAATTTGACTCACGCGTGCTATCTAATTAAGATGTATGAGTTTATGCACACCCTTAATCTCCCTGGTCCCACTTTGTTGTTAGTTCTTGCACTCTATTGGATCTTTGGTATAATTGAGCGTGAGCCCTTGATTTAGCATGGACCCATATTTTTGTTAGTGAATTTTCTCCATTGGATCTTGGCTTGATTATTTCACACTTTTAGATTATATCCAACTTGTAGATCTTTAAAGGCTTTAACTTGGGGACCATTTGACTTGGTTGACTCAGCACAGATTGTTAGATCTTATGTGTCAGTATGAAGGCTCCCATGTACCGTAAGATCTCAACCAACTTCAAACCTTTTAAGGACCTTTTAAAACCAAATAATTACTTACCTTGATTAAAATTGACATTCACATTAATGTCATTTGACATTCATGTAGACGTATTTTATGTCCCATAGACTATCAAATTTAAGCACATATAGATTTTTCCCTGAGCTTCATTTTAACATTAGCACAAAAGTCTTATGTTGTATGTCCAACTTTGAAGGCCTATAACTTGAAGCATAAAAGTCATGGAGGCACCAAATTTTTAAGAGACGTTCTTGAGATTAAAAGGGATGAACTCATTTGATCTACTAGTCCTAAGATGCTTTTGAGTGAAGATATAAAATTCTCAAATTGACTGATCTATTCATTCCTTCATGACATCTTAACGATGATCTAGTTCATTTTTCTAAGTATGGGAAACTTAACAAAATATGATTGAGGAGCCAACTTTAAACATGCACAACTTCTACCATGCTTCAGTGGATGATCTAAAACTTAGTGTGTAGTAACTACAGACCAAGATGGATAAACCCATGTGATCACCTTTTCTAGAGACTGCCACACATGTGAGATATGGCCTTTGCAAATTGTCTAATGCCTATTTAGACTTTCTACTATTTCCACTAAATTCTTGGACTAGGTAAAATTTGGTATGTAGACTAAAATTTATCAACATGTTCTTCAGTCACCACTACTTGACTTATTTCTCTTGCACATACCTGTGTTAACAGTAGGTGTGGTCTTGTGGTTGGGGAGTCCTCATTATGCATTTACACCTCCTTGTGGATCCTCACTGCACTTCCAAAGTCCTCTCTATCCCTTTTTGGATCACTTTTGATCGTAGCCCTTTACCTAGTCTCATCATACTTGTGCTTATGTAATTCCTACTAAATGGCTACCATATTGAACCAATAACCTTATATTAAAGTGTGTCCCTTCATTTTCACACCAAATTTTCTACTCGTGCAAATGATATTTTAGCTGATCATGTGGAAGCTTTCAAGTCTAGAATCAACTCTAAGCTTCTTAATCTTGAACAAAAATTCCCTGAGATACTTTTTGCATGACTCCTAGAGGAATTTAAATTAGGCTTCCTTTAGATAAGAGTACATTGAGACTATATATTCTAAAATATAGCTATTCAAGGTTCTTCACCACCAAACATCTATTGTACGCATTCAAGGTATTCCCAGCCTTTTCAAGGCAGACTAACGCTGACTAATGCTCTACTAACCAATAGATCTTCCATATATAGTTTCTTGAATAGTATTACACTATGTCAAAAGCCAAGCATATAGGTGGACATGAACTTCTACAAAGAAAGCTTCATAGAGTGAGTCATATGAGTTCTATTCTACCCATGCATGCATAAAAACTCCTAGTCTAAGATACTATAATTAAAAATTGTCTTTTATGGTAGTAACCCAATGTTCAACATTTTATAGAGATAGCCATTTGAGCATTTTCCCACCATAATGTAAATAATAGCTATGGTTCTTGGCAATAGAACCAAAATGTTGGGTTTTTTAATTTTAGTCTTATATAGCGTTTCCCTAGTTACACACCTAAGAAATAAGAGTTCCAATGATCTATCATGTCAACATATCATGTAATAAAAGGTTCTCACACACTCATTCAAAGCATGTAACTCAAGATCAGTTCTCATGGGTTTTATCATGTGAAGGTGTGTTCATCTACTTTCCTAAGTTAGGATACTTGAACAAGCACCTAGTCCTAAACTCATACTTAGTTTCATATCTAACTCTTAACTATTCATTGATCACTTAACTATCAAAAGAAAAAGGCACAAACTAATAACAAAACATTACCAACTTCATTATAACCATGAACAAATGTACACAAGTATTTCATCAACATAATTTTCCTTTCATTATGTTCAAAAGTTATATTAAGATTACAATGAATCTAGGATTATAATGATCAATAATAATACTAAGTAAAACAAGGGGGTATTTATACAAGGTTCACCTGACCATTTAGTTACAGAAGTAAATACAAATAAGATGACTCACCTATGACCATTAACAGTAATGAGTCATGTCAATCCATTTACAAATAATTCCTAAAGACCTAGGACTAACTACTCCTATAGTATCTCTCTATGGTATATCCTCATCATTGAGCACCTATCTTCCCATAGGCTAGTGCTAGATTCACACTTGACTTATTATTTTATTATGTTCATGTGAAGTACTCCCTAACTATCTCCACTTTTAGCTCCTTTACCAAGTCTTTTGCTAATATCCGAGTCATATATTCTCGAGTTCTCCATGTATCATGCTTCTTTATTCCACATGACTTTCCTTTTCTACGCCATGGTCTTCCACATCATGTCTCTCCCGTGCTACTTATCTTTAAAAAGTACTTAGCCAAAATTTATTAAAAATTAAGGGCCCAACATGTATGACCTTTTGAGAGAAGGGGGTGTAAAAACCCTACCAATAACCTATAATAATTAATTACTTTTAAAGAATCTTAAATTTTATCCTCTCAAAAGCAAGTATATCAAAAGGATCAGTGATTTTCCCCTAAACTTGTGTCAATTTCTAGAATAAGGAGAGATTGTTGAGTTCTTCTTTGGTAAAATATTATCACATTATACTTACATTAAGAGGCATTACTCTGTCTGTGTCTTTAGTCAAATTTGTTCCATTCTACCTTGTTCAAAACACATACATTTCATACCCTTGTCTTGTAGGAAATTATATTATTATTTTGTCTATGTCTTGGTCAAATTTGTGCCCTTCTATGTCCCATATTGGTCAAATGTGTACACTTCATACCTTTCTTATTGTGTGAAATCATACCATTATGTTATCCATGTAAATTCACACCACCTTTTTGATTTTCAAGTTTACTCTGAGTCAAATTTATTCAAGTTTTGTCATGTTTAAAGAGTTTACTCTTATCTTTTCTTGAAAGACATCTTCTTTATCCAAGTCTATTACAATGATTGATTCCAATATGCCTCATTACACTCAAAGTGGTATGACCTATAATATCACTTATGAGGATGATTGGGTCCAAAATCAAATTTATCCCTTTATGCAAGATCAATATGAATAATAATTGTATGAGGATGATTATCTTTAGGATCGAAAGGGTATGAAAGTTCATCAGTTACCATACGAATAAGAGCCACCTCTTTCAGACACAATTCAGACCCAATTGAACACCAATTATATGTTGATAGAGAAAATAATCCATTATGTTTACTAGATATGGGAACCAAAGACTCTCATGATTTCCCCATAGAAAATATACATAGGAGAGAAATAACACAACCTACACCTAACCATGTCATAATTATAGAGTGTAAAGATGATATACATTCTTCTTGTCACAGTCAAAAATAGGTTCAACCATCAACAAATTTATAAACATCAAGAAAAGGGAAGGGATTACTTGAGTTTATACCCGAAATATTTCCCATTATTGTCACCAAATTATAACAAGCTGAGCAAGTAATTAATGTTATTTATGCATTGATCATAGATCTAGTTGTTGATCTCCCAATTGAAAATCAAGAAAAAGAGCCCATAGTTTATCCACTCCCTCATGTCAAAACATCCATGGCTCCTAAACATAGAGTACTTGTAGAGTATTCACAACCTATTGTGGAAAAAGTTCAAACATTTAACAATCCCCATCAATGCCCTATAAGCCCATTCTTGCGAAGTCATCTGCTAAAATTCTTTCACAACGGCTGCAAAATTTGGGTTATTCTCAATAAGATCCCATTGAACCACAAACTATTCCATAAAGTTCATAAATTCCCCAATCAGATGTGTTTAATGGTCCCTCTGATGTTCATCAAGTCTTATCTAATAAACAATAATATGTTCCAACTAATCAACAGTATTTCCTACGAAAAAATCAAATGTTTTATCTTGCACCACAATGATGTATATCCATTTCATCTTCTAATCATAATCCCTACCAAGTTCCTCCTACTCAATTCAATCATGAATATATAATGGATAATTCCAATTAGTTAAGACAAAATATTAATTTAAATCCTACTAATCCATAATACCATCCCCAATCCTATAATATTCCATCCACTTCCCAAAATACTCTCCTCGCTCGAGAATTGCAAGCAATCAAAGATACCATATTAGGATTATAGGATGGTATTCAAAATAGAAAGTACAAGATGGACCATAAATATTCATATCTATTTGACTCTAGAATTTTCCATATACCTTTGTCATCGCACTTTGATATTCCAAAGTTTGATAAATATAAAGGAAAAGGAGATCCAAGAGAGCATCTAAGCTTGTTATTTATTGCTTGCTAAAAGATCGGTTATGATAGAAATATCTTACTTCATCTATTCTTATGGAGTTTGGATAGATCTACATTAAAGTGGTTCACACATATTCCAAAGAATTCTATTCTAACTTTTGATGACTTTTCGAAGAATTTTGTCAAACTTTTTTCATATAATATGGAACACAAGTTAACTAAAACAGATTTATGTCTTATCAATCAAAAGTGGGGAGGGGCGTGAAACTTTTGTCACATATATTCCAAGATGGAAAGGATTAGCTAGTATATGTCCACATACACTGCCAGACATTGAGTTGACCAATATCTTCATGAAAAATCTAAACTTTGATCTTGCGCTCAATCTCAAATTACAATGTCCAGATAACTTTAATGATGTTATCACAAAAGTTCAAATAGAAAGATAATTGATAGATAAAGGATTGATTAAAATCCATTCCTCAAATTAGTATCAAGGTCAATCTTCAAATTAGAATCAAAATCAAAATTGACATCATACTCAAAACCAACCATCAATGTCAAATCTAACAAATATGGTAGACAATCCAAAACTTTTCAACCATAATAAAAATATAGTTGGTAATGACGTTACATAGGCACAACATGTTCAAATAGTTCAAGTACCACTCGTATAGAAATCACCTTAGTAGCAACCACTTACATCATAAAGATAACCTCCTTCAAGAGCGTAGTTTAATCAACATCTATTTTCCAAATTGGGGAACCTATTGATATTGTTTTTCGAAAACTTATGGCTATAAACTTGACTGGATGGTTAAATACTAAGCCTTTTGATGAATCTCAACCTAAACTAGATCAGTCTAGGGATAATGAGTATTATGAATATCATATAATTAAAGTGCATGACATTCAAAGGTGTTTACAACTTATGAATATTATAGAAGATTTGCTTGATAGAACAAAAATAGAGTTGAACACTGTAACATCTACTAACACTAGTCAAGACATGGGAATATACCATAAATCTATTCCCATAGCATAATACTGATCAAAATAAGCAAAGGGTGACTAATAGTCATAATCAAAATCAGGGGTCTCAGGCCAACAATGTTGACTGCCATGCCACTCCCTATGATTACAATATAGTGGGTCATGTCATAGAACATCATGTTGCAAACATTATCATAAATAAATGTTCCCATCCCAAGAACTATCAACAAAAAAATCCCTCCATTCTAGGATCGGGTCCATCTATCTCAAGAGTTCCTCTATCTCATAATTCCCATCCTTGAGTGATTATTATAGGACCTGTCTATTCTACTTCACATTCTGGCATTTTTATTCCTATTTAAGATTGTGTTATTACAACTCAAAGCTCGAAGATTACTATTCAAGGCCCTGGTCAAAATCCACCTTCTAGTTCTCCTCCTATTCAAAATTAGTTTAAATCTATGTAGCTCCTATCAAAAAGTAATATGATCTTATGGATCAACTGAATAATACACCAATGTAGATTTCCATTTTGGATTTGTTATGTACATCTCAATTGCACAAAGATGTCATATATGAACTTTTGAGCCAGTCTCAAGTGCAAGCACTAAACAACTTTCAAGCATTAGTGGGACATTTATCTCCTATTCCATAGTTGAGATTTGATCAAACTAATATATCATCCCTTATGGTTTCTCACACTAATTCTTTATGCATTGAGGTTACAATTACCCATCATAAGATCAAGAGAGTACTGATAGATAATGGGTCAGGTCTAACATTATTCCACTAAATCTAGTTATACGACTGGGATATACTTCAACAAATTCAAAGAATGATACCATTACCATTAAGGGATATGATGACATAGAATGACAATCTACTAAAACCATTTCCTTGCCTATCTAGGATGGATCCATTATTCTTAGCACCCTTTGTCATGTCATTGATCTTGATTTATCATACAATCTTCTTCTTGGTTATCTATGGATTCACAAGATGCATGCAATGCCTTCCATATTAATGTATTAAGTTTACGCATGCTGTCATGGAATGACTATTCCTAAATATTTAAAACCCTATCAATATTTCAAACATTTAGAAGCAAATTAGCATCAATATACTTATTGTCCTAGTATTACTCAACCTATTAAAAATTATAAGTAAGTAATGTCTGATCCACTAAAGTCTAATTATCTAGATGTTGATACTCTCATTTCTTCCTCCTCCAACTCATTATTCCCCTCATTAAATTCATCTGATTTTGATATTCATGAAAAAGGTCTTGGTACATATAAGTTCAATGATGCTTTTCATATTGCTAAATTACCTGCATCACCTAAGTTCTATGGCTGACCCAAGATGGAGTGCTAAAAGAAAGGTATAGCATATTTTTTTATGACACCTCTCCCATTTGTTTTAGGAAAGGATTTTAGTCAATAAGATTTGAATCCCGAAGATGAGTCATGGTTGTACAATGAGGATCAAGATTCTTGTTTCTAGAGTAAAGAATATCATGTTCCTAATAAAATCATGGCCCATAATGCTTACAAATGCAAAGGACCAAGGGGAAAAAGAGCAAGGTAGAATAGATCATATTATACGTATCAAACATTCTAATAAACAAGGTCTCAGATACAAGCCTAAGGTTGTACCCATTTATCACCCAAATGATCTAACCTGTGTGGTAAAAGACAATGTTCCCAATAATGACATAGAGTCCTTTTATAGTATTTATAATGAGCTCATCAATACTAACCTATTAAATACCCATTATCTTCACACTATTTCTATTATTCCTACTATTCCCCTCACACTTCATTATCCTGACCCTATTAATTGGGACCATCAAGACCAGTATCTCATTCTTGATACATTTAAAAATGAAGAATCTATTCTCGAATTCATGGGATTAAGAGAGGGAATCTCGGTGATCATAATCAAGTCTTTGTGTATAGTTTGGACCCTAAAAATTCATTTGGGGAACATGAATTCATTTAGTCAAAATAAAAATGAAACATTGAGATTTGTAAGTGAAAACCTTCAAGGCACTTTTAGATCAGGGAAAAAGTTTGGGGAGCATGAATTCATTTAGTCAAAATAAAAATGAAACATTGAGATTTGTAAGTGAAAACCTTTAAGGCACTTTTAGATCAGGGAAAAAGTAAAGAGAAAGATGTGTCCTCTGGTGAAAACCTATGTTAGGCACCATTGGACAAAACAATATGTTCCCCTTCATAGGAAGCCTAGGTGTCCACAAGTCCATGCCTATCATTTAATACATAAATTAGGCATAAAGATCATGATGTATGGTTGTAGAGGATCCACACTTGGTAGCTCAATGGCCATTATTCGAGGGAAATGCTTATGATTCTTACTATATGGGTCCATCTAAAAGTTCACATTTTGAGTCTAATGATCAACTACCTTCATTTCCTCTTATCCTAGATGTTGGTTCCACAATTCTTATGGAAGACACAACAGAGGTTCACATTAGTATTTCTAATGATACAAAGATAATAAAGCTTGGTGCGTCTCATACTACAAAGGAATGTGAATTATTCATTTCCCTTATTATTAATATATTTGTCTAGGCTTATTTAGATATGTCAGGTCTAGATCTATCATTAATTTTACATCACTTGGCCATGAATTGAGATGCAAATCCAATAAATCAAAAGTTAAGTAATATGCATCCATAGATTACTCTCTTGGTTAAAGTTGAACTAGAAAAATTGTTGGCAATAGGTTTTATCAAGCCTATTACATATGCAGATTAGATTTCCAATGTGGTACCAATAAACAAGAAGTTAGTGTAGACACCAATATCGTGTCAACCCCCCTTGGTCCCCTTCTAAATGTTAACACTCCTAAACCACACTTGCACACCTTATTAATTTAAAAACTACTTATTTTAAATTAATTACCTCACCTTGGACACCTCACCCTAAGACCTTTTCTTAGCCTATGAGTCAGCCTGAGACTAGGTCCTCCAAATCCTAACTACCCATGACTTATTCCCACTCCATCTTAACTCCCTAACCAACTCTCATGCCTCATAAGCCCTTATTTTGACCGTTCTCCAACGGAAAAGGCACTTGGCGGGTGGAGAAATGGGCAAAGAGCTAAAAATAGCCCTTTTACCTATTCTCTCTCCACCAACATCGATTAACCCTCGACTGATGTCAACAGTTCTACGTCGATGCTAGTGGGATCATCGATGTCAGTTACATAAGCCAAGCTCTAACATTGAGCTAACCCCCACCTTTTCGTACATTCTCACGCACACTGAGATTTCAAGCACCAGAACTCGACTATCATTCTCCTGGCTACCGAAGCTCTACACAAATCATTCTAGAGACTAGATTGAAAGATTATATGAGCACCTCGAGCTACTATATTGAAGCAATCCATGTTCACTTCATTGGCTCACAACACCAGTCACATCAGCCACAACGGGAATCACTATTTCTGACACCTCTGGTTCTTCACCTTATAAAGCTAAGTACTTTGGTTTTCATTTCAATATTTTAGAATATATTGTCAATTAGTTTTCATTGATATTTCTAAATACTATTGAGAGGGGTTGAAAGGCCTTCCCCTTGTTCTCACCCCTTTTTTACACCAATCCTCTACCTATACCTTTCCTCAAACCTCATTCACCTTCCCGCAACCCTGCACCAACCTCTGAACTTCTAAAAACCCCTCTGTCTATCCCAGAAATACTCTAAAAGCCATCCAAGGCTAACAACCCTGACCGACATCAGCAACCCAACCGATGTCGGCAACATTTACCCGACCGACCTCGGTAGACCCACCAATGTCAGCAACTGTGTTCTGAACTAGCAAACCAGAAAGCCATCCAAACAGCCCATCTAAACCAAACAGAACCATCAGCCAGCCTTCTGTAGCATTCTGAGATACACAGACTGTAGGGAACAGGTACACACCATCTACTTTTCTATTTCTTTGGTCATTTATCATTTCTTCCTTTACAATACTTTTATCTTTAAACAATGGACTGTCATCCCTTAAGGAGCTTCACACTTTCGAGATCGAGTGCGTAGCTTGGCAGTCCACCATAGCCTCTTCTAACATCTTTCTTGTTTAATTTTCATTCTTACTGCAGGTGTTTCCTCCACAGCCAAAGAGGAGCTCCCACAAGGCTTGGATACGGTGCGCACTAAATCCAGGTAACATCAAACCCATAACCTCTTAACCTTAGTTTCTTCCTCATTTGAATGAAATTAGTGAAAATCTAGAGAAAGATTCTAAATGTAGACACCAATATTGTGTCAACCCCCCTTGGTCCCCTTCTAAATGTTAACACTCCTAAACCACACTTGCACACCTTATTAATTTAAAAAACTACTTATTTTAAATTAATTACCTCACCTTGGACACCTCACCTAGACACCTCACCGTAAGACTGTTTCTTAGCCTATGAGTCAGCTTGAGATTAGGTCCTCCAAATCCTAACTACCCATGACCTATTCTCACTCCATCTTAACCCCCTAGCCAACTCCTGTGCCTCATAAGCCCTTGTTTTGATCGTTCTCCAATGAAAAAGGCACTTGGCGGGTGGAGAAATGGGCAAAGAGCTAAAAATAGCCCTTTTACCTATTCTCTTTTCACCAACATCAGTCAACTCTCATCTGATGTCGGTAGTTCTACACCAATGCTGGCGGGATCACCGATGTCAGTTACATAAGCTAAGCTCTAACATTGAGCTAGCCCCTGCCTTTTCGCACATTTGCATGCACACTGAGATTTCAAGCACCAGAACTCGACTATCATTCTCCTAGCTACCAAAGATCTGCACAAATCATTCCAGAGACTGGATTGAAAGATTGTATGAGGACCTCAAGCTACTAAATTGAAGCAATCCATGTTCACTTCATTGGCTCACAACACCAGTCACATCAGCCACAATGATAATCACTATTTCTGACACCTCTGGTTCTTCACCTTATAAAGCTAAGTACTCTGGTTTTCATTTTAGTATTTTAGAATATATTATCAATTAATTTTCATTGATATTTCTAAATACTGTTGAGAGGCCCGACTTCTTCTGTGGAGGGGCTGAAAGGACTTCCCCTTGTTCTCACCCCCTTTTCACACCAATCCTCTACCTATACCTTTCCTCAGATTTCATTCACCTTCCCACAACCCTGCACCAACCTCTGAACTTCCAAAAACCCCTCTGTCTATCCCAAAAATACTCTAAAAGCCATCCAAGGCCGACAACCCCGACTGACATCGGCAACCCAACCGATGTTGGCAACATTTACTCGACCGACCTCGGCAGATCCACTGACGTCGGCGACTGTGTTTTGAACAAGCAAACCAGAAAGCCATCCAAACAGCCCATCTAGACCAGATATAACCTTTAGCCAACCTTTTGTAGCATTCTGAGATACACAGACTGCAGGGAACAAGTACACACCATCTACTTTTCTATTTCTTTAGTCATTTATCATTTTTTCCTTTATAATACTTTTATATTTAAACAGTGGAATATCATCCCTTAAGGAGCTTCATGCTTCTGAGACCGAGCGCGTAGCTTGGCAGTCCACCATAGCCTCTTCTAACATCTTTCTTGTTTAAGTTTCATTCTTACTGCAGGTGTTTCCTCCACAGCCAAAGAGGAGCTCCCACAAGGCTTGGATACGGTGCACACTAAATCTGGGTAACATCAAACCCATAACCTCTTAACCTTAGTTTCTTCCTCATTTGAATGAAATTAGTGAAAATCTAGAGAAACATTCTGGCACGCCCAGTGGGACCCTTGGAGTTTTCCTTGGGTTCATTCTTCTTCTTTTAAAAATCAAACTTTCATGTAGATGCATTAGAAAAATATTCACTTCTTGCACCCCCTCTTCTTTGCCTTTATTTCTTAAGAAATAAAAAACTTAGCTTCTCTTACTTTCTATTTTTTTACATAAAGTAATTAATTCTTTCTCCTTCTTTTTTACCTCTTCTATCTTTTTGTTTCAAAAGGAAATCATTAACAGAGGTTAAAAAGAACATCTCTTTTTCTTCTTGTTACTTCTTGCATGCATCATAGAGTAGTGAAAAACTCATACTCTTTACCTCTTCTCCATTTGTTTGCATTTGAATAACATATTTCGATTTGGGTTAAAAACTATTGCATTTCATTCTTGCTTGGATGCACACTTAGCCCACTTAGTAATTAAAGCATTATGAATGAATTGTAGTGCACAAATGTGACACAACCAAACCACAATCACTTCAAATCAAACACATAAACTTACTTGAGACAAGGCCCATCTAGGATTTCATCACCTAGCGGATACCTTACCCCACCCAGCGATCCTACTTGGATTTCACCACCAAGAGGAGGACCCACTCTGTTCTCTGGCAGAGTATAAACTATAGGGAAGGTATATTCTGGCTAAGCGGCCCAACTCGGCTCTGGGTTCATGAAGTGAAGGGAGCAAGCCCCAGCACTAGGCCATGTACTGACCCTAACACAGATATCTTTGAGCACCATAACACAACCTGAAACCAGCCATAGACTTCCTCTCTAGGAACTGTTCTATAAGCCCAACTCCCAACACATTCTCTTAAGGCATAAGCCACCACGACTTTAAAACTCATTCCTAGGAATCTAACATTTTAAAGGTTGCTTGCCTAATCATCTATTTTGCTAGTTTTATCTAAGTGTTTGAGCTGGTAAGGCCATACCATTCTGAAGTCCAAAACAACTCAGAATATCTTCTTCTTCTAAAAACTATCAATCTTCTGTGTTTCTAAAATTACACAAAAACCAACATCGGTTTTTCCACCGACGTCGACAACCAAATCTTCACCGACATCAGTTAACTGACCAACGTTGGCAACATTTTCTAACCGATATCGGTTAAACAACTGACATCAGCCACTATCAATAAATAAATTTAAAAAAAAAATCCAAACAGTAAGCTTAAAACCCAAATTTCTTGCTGTTTAACACAAATTTTGGTTTTTTGAAACTAAAACACATAGTTTTTGGAACTTGAACCCCTTTTTCCTTGGATGGTCCTAACACGCAGTCAATCCAAATTCCTTACGCGAGTCAATAGCCACTCCCACCTTTGCCCTTTGCTCCAAGTCATCTAATGGAGCATACTTCAGACACTGAGCATACTCCTATCCAACCTACCCCCGATCAACCTCCTATTGTTCTCAAAGGAGATCAAGATTTTGAGAGATTCCTTGACCACAATGTCAAGGCTCTCCAACATTATCTCGCTAGAAGCCAAACGCGAGATCCTTTGAGTAACCCTATATATGGGATGCCAACTTCTTTGGTTGAAGCGATAATGATATCAATAGTATCCGCTACCCAACCTATGGTCACTCAGGCCACTGCCTCGACCAATAACCCAACCATGGCCAATGTTCAAGATTTGGCCTCCCCTTCTATCCTCTCTTGCCCTACCTCCATCGACGTTTCTGTACCCCCTCAAACACAAACAATTCAACCAAGTTTGACACCTTTCCAAAACTTGATTGTCTCTATCCCATCCACTCTTGTGCCTATAAACACGAGAGTGACCACTTATCCTTTAACTAGTGTCGCTGCCATTCAACCACCCTTAGCGGCATCTAGTCAAGTTGTGCCCTCCAACTTCGTAGCACAAGCCCCCTTGGCCTCGACATCGGCCCCTATGACAAACTATCAGTATGTCACACCTACACAAATGTAACTAAGTACGTCATATGCCCCTTCTAACGCCTTCCAAGTACCCTATAACTTAAGGTGTGCCCCTCAAGCCAATCCATATGCCGATCTAATTAAGATGCTGATGGATAAGATGTCCAACCTTGAGACATATGTTTCAGGTTTAATGAGTGTTCTTTCATACGAACAAATCTACAACAAACCTATTCACCCTTCAGTTCTTATTCGACCATACCCTAGCCAGTGGGAACTCCCAAAATTTACTCGCTTTCAGTGTAAAGAGGACCCACAACAACATTTGTGAGCGTTTAGACACGCTTGCTACCTCATAGCACACGATGATGCGTTACTGCTTCGCACATTCCCTATGTCACTTTCTAGCGCCACCCTTGACTGGTATAACTCCATTGCTAGTCATTCTCTCTGCACCTTCGTTCAACTCACTCAGCTATTCCTTGATCATTTCTCAATCAATATTACCAAGAAGGTCTCCATCATAGACCTTTATTCCATTAGACAATTTGAGGATGAGTCAATAGTAGACTTCGTCGCCCATTAGAGAGGTTTGATCAACCAACTCTCCTTCTCACTACCTCAACCTAAGCTCATTGAGCTCTTTTCAAGAGCATGTGCCAAGCACATCTCATCCACTTTGCGGGTTCAAACTTTTTGCACATTCGATGAAGCTTTCACTATGGCCCCAAAGCTTAAACTCTGCGTAATTGAATAAGACACGGTCAAATTGCGTAACAAAAATACTAATGCAAAACCCAATGACCCTTCTTCTTCCAAACCTTCTTCTTCCCACCCCAAGTTTAAGGGATCAGTGAATGCTATGGTCCTTAGGTCACTATCTTGTACCACAACCAACCAATCTGAGCCCTCCACTTTGCAAAACATTACTAGATAATTCCAACAACGATATGAACAACAACGATACACTCCAATAGGAGAATCATATGCTTTTGTATTGGATAAATTAGTGAAGCAGGGAGTCCTCAACCTCCCTCAAATCCGACCACCTGTCCAATTTGACCCCTCATGAGCCATCCCTGCATAGTATAGGGAAAACAACTTTTGTAACTATCATCATGTCAAGGGTCATAACACAGATAATTGCAAAACCCTAAAAAACATTGTTCAAGACATGTTAGACAAAGGGGACCTTGTTTTGGATAACCCTAATACATCGGCCAACTAAAACATGGATGTCTTTAGGCAACCATTTCCTAACCATCCCCCAAGTCAGAATAATGTTCAGACCATGGTCGATGACCCTCAAGAATGCAACATACACACGATCGACATGGTCTTTCCTTTCATTCCTATCCAACCTCTCCCATAATCTGAAGACATTGGTCAACCCATTTCTCCACCATGGGTAGAAGAGCGTATTTTACTCATACCACCCCCATGCAATGAAGAGCTCCCTTTGCATAGCTCTCTTCCTCATGTGGATGAACCCATTTCACCTGTATCACCCCCATGACATCAAGCACCTCCTCTCCCCATTTTTATACCTCGTGAGGATCCTGTATTACCTGTTTCTCTTGCCCCCAACTTCCCTCTTCTTCTACCATTGGAAGAATTTACCCCACGCCCTCATGTAGAAGGTGCCATCATCCCTCTACTTCACCCTTTAGAGGAACCTTCCTCTCTTATCTTTCCTCCACTGTTGGAGGATAGTCCTCCATCCACCCCCCTTTCACACGTAGGAGAGTCTACATTGACCTCTCCCATATTGGAGGATGCTTTGATGGTACCAACGCTGATGGTCTTTCCCATATCCTTCTTATTACCAATGAAGGATCATACTTTCCATGCTCCTAGACCACACGTAGAAGGCATGATCATCCCTGTGCTCTATCTTCTTGAAGAGCCAAATTCTCCAATCCCTTCTCCATCAAGAGAAGAACTCGCCACCTCACCCACTTTGACTAAGAAAGATCTGGTGATGGTTCTCTCTCGCCTTTGGCCCGTGATCACTGCGTCCAACATGTTTCCACTCTCACAATCACCTGAATCCTCTGAAGGATTGACTGTAAGGCCTCGCACGATGTCATCTAAACCCTTCTCTTGATTGGCAAAAAACTTAGGATTCTTCCATTTTAAGAACCTAGAGTATGAGGCTTTATGGGAATGACTTAGGGCTTCTTATCCTACACATCCCACTTCACCTTATACTGCCAACCCTTCCACGATGATTTACCCCAAAGTCTTTGACGGGGATCAGGTTTCCACTTCTAAATCATCAAAAGCTCAACCTTCCACAACTAAATCCAAACCCTCACAGGTGTCCACCATGCTGAAATAGATTAGATCTCTCAGTGTTTACCCTGTATCAAACCTAACTCAACCATAAGTGAAGTTAGATTTAAACCTCACCCTGCACAGTAGTGGTCCTCGCACCATACTAAAGGAGGATGCTAAACCACGTTAGTCTACTCTTCCCCCACCTTCACCATTGCCCTCTATCTTGGGTCCACATCCTTCCACTTTAACAGGAGTGCTCCCTATTCCAACACCTCACAAAGACAAACTGCCTCCATTACTCCTTCTACCCATTAAAAACATATTTCCTCCAAGAAATTTGACACCTCTCATCAAGAAAGTGCCATCTACGTGTGTGGCCACACCACCAACCAAAAAGGTGGTACAAAAAACTCCCCCTACAACTCTTAAACAGAAGTTGTCAATCCCTACTACAACAATAAGCACAGACTAATTAGTGGGTTCCTATGCTTTGCTATTACATTAATTATTGCAATCTTCTAGGATCATTCTCCTGCCCATTAAGCCATTTTGACCTCGTAGATCAAAACCATCTTGGTTCGATGACACTCAAATCTGCTTGTATCATCACACACCTGGGCATGATACTGAGAGTTACTATGCCTTTAAGGTTGTCAATCACCAACACCTGAAAAAGGACACCCTTCTCATTAAGGATTCTCTTGACCACTTTTTTGATAAACTACCGACACCATCCCATGCCTCCCAGACCTCCTCACTTGAATCGGGATCCCAAAGCGACATTATGGTCCCTCTCCCACCTTCTCCCCCTTTATTCAAAATTGACACAAATAATGTGGCCACTAGGTCCCAAACCCTAAAGGATAAGGAAAAGAGCAGGTTTCTACCCCTTTGACATATCCATTCGCCAAGCCCTCTCCACCACCAAAGCCCAAGATTTCTATCTTGGGCACATCTCAACCAACATCTTCGGGGGCAATTCCTCCTGACCTCTCTAGTCCACATGATGTTTGATATAAACAACTTGTTGACTACTTGACTTATTCTATCATTCCTCCTAACCTCTCTAGTAATGGACAGTGAGCGTTTATCAAGAGTACTACTCAAAACACCATGCTAGGGGGTCTTCTCTACAAATGAGGTTTCGATGGCCTCCTTCTCTGATGCCTAACCACCACTGAGACATCTCATGTGATCAAATAAGTCCATGATGGGATTTGTGGAGGACATTTTAGTGGTAATTCGATTGCAAAGCGCATCCTCCACCTGGGCTATTATTGGCCCACTCTTAACCAAGACTGCAGTGACTATGTTCGACGTTGTATCAAATGCTAGAAACATGCTAACCTACTTCACGTCCCTAGCCACACTTTACAAGTTGCTAAGGATTTTTGGTCCTTTTCACAATGGGGCTTAGATCTAATCAGTGAGATTAACCCTCATTCGTCTCTTCGACATTAGTCTATTATCACAGTGACTGAATATTTCACTAAATGGGTGGAAGCTGTTTCCCTCATCTCCACTAAAGATGACAAAATCTTTGACTTCATTAACCACCACATCATTTATCGTTTTGGCATACCTCACAAGATAATCACCGATAACGATAAATCTTTCAAAAACAAAACCGTCCAAAAGCTTTGTGATGCTTTTGGCATCAAACTCAACATCTCCTCACCTTACTATAAATAAGCAAATGGACAGGCAGAAGCTTCTAAGAAAATCTTAACAAAAATCCTAATGAAGGTGGCCAATGACACTAGAAGGGATTGGCACACTCACATTCACTTCACTTTGTGGGCCTACCGCACTAGCATTCGAACCCCAACGGGTGCTACACCTTTCTCCTTAGTGTATGGAACTGAGGTCGTCTTGCCTCTTGAAGTACAAATACCTTCTCTTCTAATCTCCTTGCACAACATACTCTCTAACAATGACTTTCATCAAGATCGATTAACACAACTCAAGTTACTCGACGAACGTCGTCTTACCGCTCTTAATCATCTTCATATCTACCAAGATCGCATCAAGCGTGCCTACAACAAAAATATGAAAGAATGAGATTTCAAAATCAGAGATCTCATCCTTAAAGAAAACCAACACATGACCAATATGGAAAGAAGTAAACGAGGCAAGTTTGCTCCTAATTGGCTTAGACCTTATATAATAATGCACAAGTATGGATTAGGCACTTATCGTCTGTCTTCTCTCGAAGGCCGACCAGAACCTGAGCCCCTTAATGCCTTGCATTTGCGACCATTCTACTGTTAACCAAGTAATCATTCACTTGATGTTTAACTTGAGCTCATCCCTTGAGCAACCCCCGTCATCCTCATTCCTATTCCTTTCAACCCTTTTTCCTTACAAAAATTAGTTAACCCTTTTTTAAGCATTAATGCTTTGTCCTAATAAAAGAGAAACGCCTAAACCTCTATAGTCTAGTCCATGACTAAAAGTTTAGTTAACAAAAAAATTAAAAATTGGGATGCCTAACAATATATTAAATAAACTATAAATGTAGACTGCTCCCTCGAAGGACAGCTGCATTATTGCTATAATTAATAGACTGCTCCCTTGAAAGACAGTTATTCAAAGAAATCAAAACATACAAAGCAAAATATAGACCACTCCCTCGAAAGATGGCTATGACCAAATTTTGCTACAAAAACAACACCCTCTCAGAAGCTTCCCACATTAATCAGCTTCACATAACCACAAAACAAAACAACATCCCCAAGTAGACTTTCCGCATTGATTAGTCTACCAAAAAAAAATTTGACTGACAAACTATTAAGTCATGGACTTGCCTATAGTCGTTCTCAGGGTCACCTATAAAAGGGGCAAAGTCATACCTACTAAAAAGGGTTACGCTATCCTCACATATCACATAATCACACCTATTACCCCAAAATACCCAAGGGATTTTGAGCTCACTTAACGTCAAGTGACTAGGGTACTTCTCTAACAAAAACCAATGGTCAACGACGTAATGCATGAACGGGGATTTTATTTGAAAAAACCCTATCTATGATATCATTATGGTCTTTGTCAATGAACAAGCAACGCACCTTTCACTTCTTATACACCGTCACATGCCAGTTTATCTTTTAGAACGCAGTGTCTTAAAATTATATGCTCGCATATTGTCATCTCATAATTTTCACTATAAAGTTATGAACCTAACATTCAACTCAATTTTATCATAAATAACATCACATGTTTCTGATAAAATGCAACCAAAACATTTTCTAACCACTAACATAACATCAAATACCAATTTGTGTTATATAAATTATCATAGCCCATTCACATTAGTTTCTATGGAAAACAATACACATGAAAACTATCAACCAAACACAATTTATGTCAAGCATATACCATCACCAATATGGAAACCTGCTAAAGCATAAATAAACTCATTTCGTTTTTAGCATACACCATCACCAATATGGAAAATTGCTAAGGATGAAAAACCACATAACCTATGTTACAACATACACCATAACACAATATGAAAAAGGCTATAACATCATCATACATTCATCATTTCAAGCATGTACGATCAAACATGTGGGAAATGCTAAAAACACTAACATAACCAAAACAACTAACACAAAGTCACATCCATAACATGTCAATATCTCAAACATCTCATATATATATATATAACTGTCAAATGAAGGTATACATCAAAAATATCTAAAATAGTACCATATATATGTGCCTCTCTCAAAATGTATGTACATCTTGTGTCAACGGCACACAGGCTAGTATATATATACACCTCAACTAACTACAAACACCTCAAGGCTATGGTGGTGGTGGTGCTCACAAAGACGCTGAATCATCTCCACCCTCTGACTATCATCATCTCTGAGAACTGGAGGCAGTGGCACGTGACATAGATCTCTAATGAGCTAACATCTCAAAATATTGCTAGATCTACACAAATTCCCTGATGGCACCCTCATAATATGTGATCTCATCTAATGCAGTATTGTACCTAAATATAGGTACAGTCTACGGTGGACCCATCGATCCCGATGCCATGCCCTGTAGAGAACTCTATGGCTATGGCTGAGGTGGCTGCTCCACTGCCTGCTGAACCAGTGGCTATAGTGGCTGCTGTGGTGGTGGCTGAGCTAGCTGCTACATTGGCTATTGTGGTGGTAGTTGAATAGGGCCCTACCCTCCAAAACCCTGCCCTGCCAATACCTGTGCGTAGGCTGTGACCAACTGCCCCTGCAATGTAGTAACCTGCCCTGTCAGGGCAACCACCTGTGCTGTCAAAATAGTCACCTGTCCCTAAAGCACTACCACCTATGCTCATGTTGCATCTCTCACTTGAATGGTAGCATCCCTCTCTCTACTGACCACCTACAGATTAGGAGGTGGTCCTCTTTGAATCACATCATAGTGAACTACCTACCAAGCCAAGTAGGCCATCGTACACCTCAGATCTACCACACCTGGATCTGTGGGTATCTCCTCAAAATATGGCCACTCTATCTCCACTGGCAGTGGGAGGGGCACCTCAATATCATCACATTTATACTATGGTAAAGTAGGTGGCACATCCTATAACAGCCCATACTAGCACCGCACTCTCTCAGTAGGAACTCTCTTGAGCTTGCCAGCTCACCTGCCCCTCACCCATCACATACGCTAAACCCCCACTAGCTGCTCTGTCTGACCTCTACATGTTGGATATAACAAGTACAACCTCCAAATGATATCCACTAGGATTAGGGCATCTAATACCCTTTGTAATACTCAATATCTCAGATGATGGCATCCACATGTGTTTGTGCCATAACCTCTCGCCACCACCTAAAACTAACTCTAAAGCCAGCCTGGATCGCTATTGGGAGGCAAAGAGGTCATGTAACCATGATATGCTCGTAAGCCCAATAGTGCAGGAGGTGGCCCACACACAAGCTATACCACCACCGTCGACTGATCCCCCATAGCTCCCTGTATAACTGAGCTAAAAATACTGGAGCCCATGTAAAAATTATCTACTCCCCTAACATGTCTGCCAAAACCCCAGTCATCAAGATTAGGAATCTCCCTCCCTCTACATCAAAAAGGGTGTATACAATGATGCCGATCATCATTAGGATGGCTAGTCGATGCTCATCCTCATCAGTAGCATAAATAGGCTCATAGGCAAAACTCGTCGAATGGTAGGTCACCTCAACAGTGTGCTCCCCAAACAATGTAACCATATGAATGTCATGCTCCTCTCTTGAGCATGCGTATAAATATGCCCCATATATCAATAACTACAAAATCTGATACACATTCTCCACTGTCACAGTCAACTCTCTAGTGCGCAGGTGAAAGGTGTTGGTGGTATGATCCCACTGCTCGATCAATGCCACCATCAAACTAACATCCCTAGCAACTCGACAATATTATTGCAACCTGTTGAGCCCTACAATGGCCATATGTGCCCACTCATCCCTTGTGATGTCTCGATGCATCTACATTAGCAATGTAGGGAGACAATCTCGCAGCATTAATGTCTGCCTAGCCTGCATCCAACCAACACACATGCAACAATGTTAGCAAATGTTATGCAAATAACTAACAACCTCTTTGACTCTTCTTCCCTTTTTGGGAGAACAACATTGGCTTGAGGCCCTTAAGACATGGGCTATGTAGGCAACACTCAGTTGACATGGGGTCTTCTGAGGTTAGCTCAGCCATTCATTCATTTGTCTACCTAATGGACCAACTATCTAAACCCTAGGCTCACTACCTACCCTAAACCCTAGGCTCACTACCTACCCTAAACCCTAGGTTCACCACCTATCCTAAACTACCTCATTTTTAGTCTTTTTTAACCATCTAGCCTTTAACCATGACCTAACCTAGTCAAACCCAATCCATAACCTACCCTCTGCTTTCCCTTTTTAGGAGAACTACATTGGCCTGAGGCCCCTCGCATGGGCTATGTAGGCAGCACTCAATTGACACAGGGTTTTTTGGGGTTAGCTCAGCTAAATCACTATGTAATTACTGCAACTGACTTACACTTTCCCATCAAACAAACATATATGCCCATCACCACACTCGAGAGTGCATCGTCATGACTTAGGCCCTCTAGATTATCATTTTCAACCTTTCTAAGGCCTAAACAACCTTTAATAAGAAACTGACATCGCTTAGGGTGCCGATGATATCTCTAACCTAACCAACATTGGCATTTAACTAGCTGACATCGGTGGTTAAAAGTGATCAATGTCGGTCATATTGATCGACATCAGTCACTTTGTCAGTCGACGTCAATGGCACTGTCGATGTCAGTGACTGGTTTGGCCCTAAGGCCAAAACAGGGCGAGCTCTAAAATTTAGGGCTTCCCCATTTCACCCCCCCAAAACCCTCCCAAACACTCCTAATTCTACCTAAAGTACCCTACCTAACCTACCAACCCTTCTAATAGACCTCCCCCCCGATCTATCGCTTAAAACTCAAAAAATAACAAAAACAACCTCAAATTCAAAACCACTCAACAATTCAAATAACACACCCTACCTCATTTCATCGTCATCGCCGAGGTGGTAAATGGGTGCTAGTGGTGGTGCTCCTCCTGTAGGGCCTCCTCTGGCATCTACCATCTCCATCTACCTCGTCTCCTCAATCCAATCACCGGTGGCCCACAACACTCCCAAACACTCACCAACACTCCAACACTCACCCACACTCCTCACCACTCACACCCTGACACCTAGCACTGCTGACACAGATAAATAGAGGTCTCTATCACTCAACAACTTAGAGCTCTATTTTTCAACACTTCAAAAGTCACAAATGACTTTTGGTGGGCCACCAATCCACTTTTGTCAGGTTTGTTAGACCATCGATGTTGGCAAAATTGTACCCTAGGCCACTGACATTGGTCAATTTTCTATCGACATCAAAAAAATAATGCCTTTCTACTTACCGACATCAGTGGCCTAATTGACATCGGTGACCTAACAACATAGGTCTTCTTTAAAACTGCCCAAAATCGTGACCAAACAACCAACCCTGACACTATAGAAGTCACCTTAGTCTTCTCATGGGGCACATTGGACATCACATACATCTCCTTAACCCTAACAAACAACACTCGAGATCACTTATATCTCAGCCCGACTCAACAATCGACCTTGGAGATCGTGACTCTCTCCTCAGACCATGACCACTTTCGAGACAACTTTGCCTTGGTTGTTTTGATTGCATATGCTACCTCACGAATAGTTAGCAAATTATACGCGCCCCTCACACCTATTATCGGATCATGACCAAGTTGATCCCTAATATTTGTGACATTTTTGTGTTTTCCAAGAGCACTTCCTAACCCAGATACTTGGAACACGATGCCTAATAGAGCTACAACTTTGATCGATCTAACCCAATCAGCTACCACTACTAAGCTAGGGATCGATTACTTTGATTTTAGTCCTCCTCGACCATTGGAGCTACAACTTTGATCGATCTAACCCAATCAGCTACCACTACTAAGTTGGGGACCAGTTACTTCAATTTTAGTCCTCTTCAACCATTAGAGCTACAACTTTGATTGATCTAACCCAATCAGCTACCACTAATAAGCTGGGGACTGATTACTTCAATTTTAGTCCTCCTCAACCATTGTAGCTATAACTTTGATCATTTTTAACCCAATCAACTACCATTAATAAGCTGGGGACCGGTTACTTCAATTTTAGTCTTCCTCGACCTTTCCTGTGCCAATTTGACTTGCCTATCAAGTGAAGTGGTATATGCACAATCTCAACTATTACAGCGTTCACACTCCAACCTCACCCTACCCATCCACTACCTATCAAATCGACACCCAATTTCATATTACCTTCTCTCGATTCCCACTTTGAGGGGGAATACCTCACCCCATACTTGGGGCAACCTACATTCTATTTTTGTCTTGCAGTTCGTCAAAACAAACCACAAGACAAAAAGGGGCAAATGTAGATACCAATATCATGTCAACCCCCCTTGGTCCCCTTATAAATGTTAACACTCCTAAACCACACTTGCACACCTTATTAATTTAAAAAACTACTTATTTTAAATTAATTACCTCACCTTGGACAGCTCACCTAGACACCTCACTCGAAGACCATTTCTTAGCCTATGAGTCAGCCTGAGACTAGGTCCTCCAAATCCTAACTACCCATGACCTATTCTCACTCCATCTTAACTCCCTAACCAACTCTTGTGCCTCATAAGCCCCTATTTTGATCGTTCTCTAATGGAAAAGGCACTTGGCAGGTGGAGAAATAGGCAAAGAGCTAAAAATAGCCCTTTTACCTATTCTCTCTCCGTCGACGTCGATCAACCCTCAATTGATGTTAGCAGTTCTAGGCCGACACTAGCAAGATCACTAACATTGGTTACATAAGCCAAGCTCTAACATTGAGCTAGCCCCCACCTTTTTGCACATTCGCACGCACACTGAGATTTCAAGCACCAGAACTTGACTATCATTCTCCTAGCTACCGAAGCTCTGCACAAATTATTCCAGAGACTAGATTGAAAGATTGTATGAGGACCTCGAGCTATTAAATTGAAGCAATCCGTGTTCACTTCATTGGCTCACAACACCGGTCACATTAGCCACAACGAGAATCACTATTTTTGACACCTCTGGTTCTTCACCTTATAAAGCTAAGTACTCTGGTTTTCATTTTAGTATTTTAGAATATATTGTCAATTAGTTTTCATTGATATTTCTAAATACTATTGAGAGGCTCGACTTCTTCCGTGGAGGGGCTGAAAGGCCTTCCCCTTGTTCTCACCCCCTTTTCACACCAATCCTCTACCTATACCTTTCCTCAGACCTCATTCACCTTCCCGCAACCCTGCACCAACCTCTAAACTTCCAAAAACCCCTATGTCTATCCCAGAAATACTCTAAAAGCCATCCAAGGCCGATAACCTTGACCGACATCGGCAACCCAACCGACGTCAACAATATTTACTCGACTGACCTCAGCAAACCCACTAATGTCAGTGACTGTGTTCTGAACCAGCAAATCAGAAAGCCATCCAAATAGCCCATCTAGACCAGACAGAACCTTTAGCCAACCTTTTGTAGCATTCTGAGATACACAGACTGTAGGGAATAGGTACACACCATCTACTTTTCTATTTCTTTAGTCATTTATCATTTCTTCCTTTACAATGCTTTTATCTTTAAATAGTGGACTGTCATCCCTTAAGGAGATTCACGCTTCTGGGACCGAGCATGTAGCTTGGCAGTCCACCATAGCCTCTTCTAACATCTTTCTTGCTTAAGTTTCATTCTTACTGTAGGTGTTTCCTCCATAGCCAAAGAGGAGCTCCCACAAGGCTTGGATATGGTGCGCACTAAATCGAGGTAACATCAAACTCATAACCTCTTAACCTTAGTTTCTTCCTCATTTAAATGAAATTAGTGAAAATCTAGAGAAACAGTTAGTAGGCATTCACATCTATACATATTTTCAAGACCTGAATATGAATTGTCTAAAATATGATTTCATGTTACTAACTATAGACATGATTATAGACTTAACAACATGTTACGAGATGTTATTTCTTACGGATGGTTTCTTGGGCTATAACCAGATCAAAATTGCCCTTGAGTATCAGCATAAAAATGACATTTACTACTCGATAGGGTACATTTTATTACCAAGTCATGTCATTTAGCTTGAAGAATGTTGGCACCACTTATCAAATAACAATGACGGTCATCTTTCATGATCTTATGCATAACATTGTGGAAGATTATGTAGATGAAATTTTAGGCAAATCAAAGACTCATATAGAACACCTAAAAATATTATATTTTTTTCAAAAGGCTATGTGAATACAATGTATGTTTGAACCCTAAGAAGTGTGTCTTCGGGGTTACATCTAAAAAATTGTTAGGCTTAATTATGTATTGTAGAGGTATTGAAGTTGATCCAACCAGAGTTTAAGTTATTACTAAAATGTTTCCTCCTACTAACTTGAAATAACTTTTTAGTCTATAAGGGAAGATCCAGGCCATTCAACGCTTCATTTCTCAACTAGTCGATCAGTGTCACATTTTTACCCATCTTCTAAAAAAGGGGACTACTTTCCAATGGAATGAAGAATGTCAAGAGGCCTTTAAAAATCTCAATCAAAGTTTGGCTAAGTATCCTGTACTTGTTCCTCCCATGTCAGGAAATCCTTTCTTATTATACATTTCTATAACTGACAGTGCCTTGGGGACACTCCTAGCTCAGCATGATGATCACACAAACAAAAAAAGTTATCTATTATCTAAGATGAACATTGGATTCTTATGAGCAAAATCATGCCCAGATGGAAAAGGCTTATCTTGCATTAGTGTTTCTACTCAAAAGCTAAGACATTACATGTTGAACAATAAAATAATGTTGATTGATAAAATAGATCATTTGAAATATGTATTGGCAAAGGCATATTTAATTGGTCACATGGTTAATTAGGTAATGATATCTAGTGAGTTTAAAACATAGTACACACATCAAAAAGCTATTAAACGACAAGTGTTAGCTGATTAGTTGGTTGAAGTTTCGTTTCTAAATTTCACTCCAATGACATTGCATTTTCTAGAAGAGTCTATTATGAGCCTAATTGAAGTAAAGGAATGGAATCTATAATTTAATGGATCTTTCACATTGCATAGATTTGATGCCAAAATAATTTTTATCATGCCCCAAGGTGATCTCATTCTTAAGGCTTTTTGTATTAATTTATACTGCATAAATAACTTTGTTGAATATGAAGCTTTGCTTATGGGACTTCATCTTGGAATACAATGGAATATTCAAAATCTAAAAGTCTATGGAGATTCTTATCTTATTATCAACCAAGTCACTGATTAGTATTAGAATAAATATGGGAAATTGGTGCCTCGTAAAGGTTTGGTAGATGAACTCAAACTCAAATTTTAGTTCATCCAGTTTGAATAGGTTCCTGGAGCCAATAATAGATATGTTGATGTTATGGCTACTATTGGATCCATGATTGAAATTGCTTCAACTATCAAAGAGTATGATTTTTTGATTGAAAACCTTCTCATTCTAGGACATAAAAATGATCTATGCCATTGTTGGTCCCAATTCCCCATGGTATTCTAATATTTATTCATACCTTCAAGATCAAATCATTCCCCCTTAATTATTCTAGAACCAAACCAAATCTTTCCTTCAAAACACTTCTCATTATACCATCTTTGGTAACATGCTCTATTATATAGGTTATGAGGGAGCTCTACTTCATTGCCTAAATATGGGAGAATTTGAGTTGGTGCTTAGGTGAGTTCATGAAGGGACTTATGGCACACACACTAGGGATTTTGTCTTAATCAAAAGGCTTCTTCGTACTAGATATTATTGGCCTACTATGGATGCAAACACATGTGCATATGTTAAGAAATTTTTACCATGTCAATAACATGGTGATATTATACATGCTCCATCCCAAACACTTCAACCATTTATAACCCCTTGGTCATTTTCCACATGGGGACTTGATCTCATTGGCAAGATCAACCCCACTTCTTATGATGGCCATAAACACATTATTACTGCAACTGAGTATTTTTAAAAATGGGTAGAGGCAATCCCTCTTAATTATATTACCAGAAAGCACAATTCAAAGTTTATTTTGAATCATATCATTTGTCGCTATGGCATTCCATCCATATTTATATCTGATAATGGTGGGTCATTCAAAAATAAAATGTTATTGCCCTCTATTTTGAATTTCACATCAATCATAAATTATATACACCATATTACCCTTAAGGAAATGGTCAAGCTGAAGCTTCTAATAAGACATTGGTCAAAATCTTAAAGAAGATTGTTACAACCAATGGCCATGATTGACATCTAAAATTTTCCCCAGCCTTGAGAGCATATCATACTAATGACCACACCCCTACAAGTGTAACAGCCTATTCTTTGGTCTATGGTTCAAAGCCATTCTTCCCATTGAGATCAAGTTACCTTATTTGTGCATTTCTTTACATGATATTCTAGATGAAGAAGACTATAGAGTGGGTAGATAAGCAAAGTTGGATCTTCTGGATGAAAAATGGCTAGCCACACTCAATGATCTAAAGTCTTATCATAATCAACTATATCAGGGATATAATAAAAGAGCCATTTCCTAAGAGTTTGAGCTTGGTGTTATTGTGCTCAAGGAGAATCCAAAGAATACTAATGATGAATAGGAAAATAAATGTAAGTTCTAAGTAAATTGGTTAGGCCCCTTTGTTTTTATAGCTAAATATGGGTTGGTACATATAAATTATCTACTGAAGGTGGTTGTAGACACCAAAATCGTGTCTACTCTTTGGTCGTCCTCCCCCCTTGGTCCCCCTCGTCCACTTCGACACTCCTAACCCCCACACATTTATTAATTTAAAATAATTAGCTATTTTAAATTAATAACATTCCTTCTCCCTCTCTCCTTGCCACCTCACTCATGCCACCTCACCACCCTAGGATGCCCTTCCTTGGATTCCCTTCACTACCCCATGACCAAGCTTAAATGCCTAGACCCCCATTTCATCCTCTCGTCCATTTTAAGCCACCTTTGACCATTTCTTACCTCGACCCGCTGACCTGGCAGTTGGGAAAACGGACAGAAGGCTATTTTTAGCCTTTCTGCCTGCCTTCTAGCTGCCAACGTCGGTCAGTAGTTGACTGACGTTGGTGGTTTTGTCGGCGTCGATTGCCTTCAAAATTGCGTTCTTGACCCGAATGCAGGATCTATTTTTCCAATCTCTCGAATTTAACCTTTCAACCTTCAATAATTCGATCTTTCATTCTTCCAAGCAGCTGACCTTCCAATCTTTAGACCTCTCTCTCTCTCTCTCTCAGGCACACAACAAGCTACAACAATAACAGGTACTCTACATTAATCATTCCACCTTGCTGGAGGTCTTCTACACCAGCAGCATTAGCAACAAAGACAAGCATCAGCAACACTCCTTCTTCAACAGGTATGAGCTATGAATGTTTCATTTATTTCATTTCAATAATCTAGAAATGTATTAGCAGTTAGCCCCTACTCAGCTCTTAGACTATCAACCAGACCATAGACCCAACCTGCTCTTCTTGGAGAGGCTGAAAGGCCTCCTCTACCCCTCTGTCCCCTTTTAACATTTTGTCCATTATCCCAAACCTCTGCACAGACTCTCAGACCATTCAAATAGACCCAAAACCTTTTTGCAGACCCGTCCACAGACCATAAACTCATCTAGACCCCATCCTGGACCATTGTCCTGATCGACATTGACCACTACCTCCACTGACATCGGCAGACTAACCGACATCGACAGACTTGACCAACTGACGTCGGCAGAACCACCGACATCAGTGACTGTGGAAGGCAGATTGCTGCATACAGGTACGCATTTGCTTTCATTTCTTTTATTCAGTCTTTATCATTTCTGTTTCTGACTATATTCTACTTTTTATCAGTAGACTGTCATCCTCCAAGAAGTCTTTGCACTTTTAGGACCAAGCTTTTGCTTGGCAGTCCACTTTCTAGTCATCTAACAATTTTCGTGTTTGAGTCTCTTTCTTCTACAAGTGTCATCCTCCACAACCAAAGAGGAGTTCCTTCAGTCGTCTGGATTCGGTGCGCAAGACTACATCTGGGTATCATCTAACCCTAGACTATTTTATCTTAGTTTCTCATTTCCTTTTGAATGTGAAAGTGAAAATCGTATAGAAACATTCTGGCACGCTCGGTGGGACCCTAGGGTCTTCCTTGGGTTCTTTTCTTTCTGTTCATATAGGTGCATTAGATCTCTCCTTTTCACCTCTTTCTTCTATCTCTTCCAAAAGACACCATTAACAGGATTAGAAAGAACTCTTCTTTCTTTTCTTGCATCTTAGACTAGTCAAAAGTCATACTCTTCAACCTCTTCTCACTTATCTTCATACGAACTAACATTTCAATTTGGGCTTAAAACACATTGCATTTCATTTCTTCTTGACTGCATACTTAGTCCACATCTAGTAATTAAAAACTCCATCATGAATTAATCGTAGGCCACTTATGTTACACAACCAAATCACTTCCACAAATCAAACATCAAAACTTACCTGAGACAAGGCCCGACTGGGATTTCATCACCCAGCGGATACCTTACCCATCTCGGCAATCCCACTTGGACTTCACTACCAAGGGAAAAGCCCACTCTGTTCTCTGGTAGAGGATAATCTCTAGGGGAAGTATATACTGGCTAAGCGAGACCAGCTTACCACTGGGCTCGTGAAGTGAGGGGAGCTTGCTCCTTAGTACCAGGCCAAGTATGAAACCTAACACAGACTCTTGAGCACCGAAATAAACCTAAAACCATCCATAGACTGCTTCTTCTAGGACCCATCTCAAAAGCCAATCTCCCAAACACATTCTAAGGCATAAGCCACCACGATCCTAATAATTTATTCCTAGGGATTTAACGCTTAGGGTTTGCTTGTGTCCTTCTTTCTGTTCTTATCTGCTTGTTTGAGCTTGTGAGGACGTTTTTGTCTTGCCTTGAATGGTGTTGACTCGTAGTCAAACCAAGGCTCTTATTGACCACGCGAGGCACCAACCACTTTCGCCTTCCCCGTCCATAACCAGTCCCTTAATGGAGTATCATTCAGAGACTGAACGATCTCTTACCCAGCCGACTCTGACTCAGCCTCCCATTGTCTCTGAAGGGGACCAAGAATTCAAAAGATTCTTGGACCTCAATGTCAAAGCCCTGCAACATTATCTCGTGTGAAGCTGAATGCGAGACTCCTTAGGCAACCCAATTTATGGGATGCCAACCTCTTTAGTCGAGACAACAGTCGTATCGACAGCGTCTGTGGTTTAACCCATAGACACCCAGGCTGCTGCCTTGACTAATAACCAGCCTATGACCAATATCTTAAGTGTGGCTTCTCCTTCCATCTCTGGGCCCACTTCCACTGGGGTTTTGGCCCCCTATCAACCACAGCCTATTCAACCAACCTCTACCCCTTTTCAAAATCTAGTTGTCTCTATCCTGCCTACCCTCGCCCCTATCAACACCAGGGTGGCCACTCATCCATTGGCTAATGTTGTCACTACTCAACCACCTATGGCAACATCAAGCCTAGCCATGCCTTCTACCTTCATAATGCAACCACCCTTGGCCCCCACTTCTGTCCCAACGACTAGTTATCAGTATGTTGCACCCCTACAAGAGCAACTGACTACGTCATACGCCTCTTCTAGCACCTTCTAAGTGCCTTACAACCTAGGGGGCGCTCCATCCGCCAATCCGTCAGCAGACATAATCAAAATGTTGATGGACAAAATGTCTAGTCTCGAGACCTCTATTTTTGGTTCACGCAATGCCCTTTCATATGAGCAAATTTGCAATAAACCCATTCATCCCTCCATCCCAATCTGGCCGTATCCCAGTCAATGGGAGCTTCTTAAGTTTTCTCGTTTCCAGAGTAAGGAAGACCCACAACAATATCTATGAGCATTCAGACATGCTTGTTATCTTATAGCGCATGACGATACATTATTACTACGCACGTTCCCCATGTCACTTTCTGGCCCTGCCCTTGATTGGTATAGCTCTCTTACCAGTCACTCCTTCTTTTCATTCACTCAACTTGCCCAATTATTTTTTGACCATTTTTCAATCAATATCACCAAAAAGGTCTCAATCACATACCTCTACTCTATCAAACAGTTTGACGACAAATCAATAGTCGACTTTGTCGCTCGTTAGAGAGGCTTGATCAACTAGCTCTCCTTGTCGTTACCTCAACTCGAGCTCATTGAGCTCTTTTCTCGAGCATGTGCCAAGCACATCTCGTCCACCTTGCAGGTTCAAACATTCTGCACTTTTGACGAGGCTTTCACCATGGCCTGAAAGCTTGAACTCTGTGCTATTGAAGAAAACAAGGTCAAAATGCGTAATACCAATGCAAAAGCCAATGACCCTTCTTCTTGTAGACCTTCTTCTTTCCATTCCAAGTCCAAAAGAGTGGCCAACGCTGTGGTCGTTAGATCACCATCCTTGACAACAACCGACCAATTTCAACCTTCAACATCTCAAAGCATCACCAAACAATTCCAACAATGGTACATACAGCATAAATACACTCCAATTAGAGAATCATACGCTTCTGTGTTGGAAAAACTTGTCAAGTAGGGGGTCCTCAATCTCCTTCCAATCTGACCACCTCAATTCAACTCCTCAAAAGCCATCCCTACATGGTATAGGGAAGACGACTTCTGTCACTATCACCGTGTCCAAGGCCATGACATCAACAACTGCCAAACCTTCAAGAACATTATCCAAGACATGATCAACAAGGGGGATCTTGTTTTGGATAACCTGACCACGTCACCCAATCAAAATATCAACATCTTCAGACAACCCTTTCCTAACCATCCTCTTAATCACAACAATATCCAGACCATGACCAATGACCCCCATGACCATGATATACACACGGTCAACATAATCTCACCTCTTGTCCCTGACCAACCTCCTCCACAGGTGGAAGACCCTCCTCCTATTCGTCCATCATAGGATGAAGAACTCTCTTCTCCTAATAGTCCTCCATCGATCTCTCTTATATTGGAGGACGCTTCGACCATACCAATGCCATTAGCCCCACCTTCATCCTCCCTACTACCAATGGAAGACCATACCTTGCCTACTCCTCAACCACAAGTAGAAGGCACCATCATCCCCACCATCTATCCACTTGAGGAGCCACACTCTCCTATTCCTTCTCCACCAAGAGAAGACCCTATCTCTTCACCCACTTCGACCGAGGAAGACCCAGTCACGGTTTTCTCTTGCCTTTTGCCTAAGATTGCTACATCTCACCCATCTCTGTCCACATCTGAACCCAAATCGGCATCCAAGCTTGCCTCGCACAATAGTGGCCCTCAACCCAAACCAAAGAAGGCTACTAAACCACACCGGAGAACTCCTCCGCCACCTTCATCATTACCTTCAATTTTGGGCTCGCATCTATCCACTTTAATAGGAGTGATTCCTACTCCCATACTTGACAGAGGCAAGTCACCTCCATTATCCCCTCAACCCATTAGACATATATTTCCTCCAAAACATCCAACACCTATCACCACCAAAGTGCCATCTACACGTGTGGCTACACCACCCACGAAAATGATGGTACGACCAATGCCTCTTACACCTCTCAAACCAAAGTCATCAACCCCCACTGCAACAAGACACACAGACCCATTAGCAGGTTCTTATGCCTTGCTGTTACGGCAATTGTTACAGTCTTCTTGCATCAATCTCTCACCTCTTAAACCATATCAATCTCTCAGACCAAAACCACCCTGGTTCGACGACACTCGAATTTGTGTGTATCATCGCACACCTGGGCATGACACTGAGCATTGTTGTGCCCTCAAGGTTGTCGTTCACCAATGCTTGGAGAAAGACACCCTTCTTCTTGACCATATTATCAACAAACCTTCAACACCACCCCACTCATCAACTCTCGGATCAAGACCATCTTGGTTTGACATATCTAAATTTTGCCACTATCATCACACTTTAGGACATGACACTGAGCGTTGTTGCACTCTTAAAGCTGTCACTCGTCAACACTAAAAAAAGGATAACCTTCTCATCAAGGATCCTCTTGACCTCCCCTTCGACAAATCATTGACATCATCACATGCCTCACCAGCATCATCACATACTTCTCAAACCTCATCACCTAAATCGGGATCTCCACGCCAGACTATGGTCCCTTTACCGCCTTGAACCCCCTTATTCGACATCAACACAGTCAATATGACCACCAAGCCTCAACCGACCTTAACCAATCTGTCAAATATTCTCCCTATCCACTGGGGGAATTCAACGTTCATCCAAGCCTTGACCAATCTTTGAACCCAGTCTCGACCAAATATCAATCACTCTTTTAATCCTAAACCTCGACTAGGCCTCAACCAAGCCTCGACCATGCCTCGACCAAACGAGCATCAACCCGACCTCGACCAAACATTCAACCTATCTTCGACCAAACATTCAACCCAACCTCAACCAAACATCAACCAACCTTTTCATCAAAACATTCAACCTGACCTCGACCAGACCATCGACCAAATCTCAACCAAACCTTGACCAAACATCAACCGATCTTTTAATCATGATATCGACCAATCATTGACCAAATATCAATTGACCAAGCCATTGACCCAATCTCGACCAGTCTTAACCAATCATCGACCAAATACCAATCTCGACCAAACATTCAACCCAACCATTGACCAAACCTCGACCAAATATCCATCGACCCGACCCTCGACCAAACATTCAACCAGTCTCGACCAATCAACGACCATATCAACCAACCAAGCATCAACCAACACGTGACCAATTTGGAAAGAAGTAAACAAAGACAAGTTTGCTCCAAATTGGCTCGGACTTTACATCATCATGCACAAGCATGGATCAGGAACTTATCAGAACTTGAGCCCTTTAATGCCTTGCATCTGTGACCATTTTATTGTTAATCGAGTACTCGTCCACTTGACATTTAACTTGAGCTCATCCCTTGAGCAATCCCCGTCCTCTTAATCCTCATTCTTTTCAACCCTATTCCCCTTAACAAATCCTATATAACCCTTTTATAAAGTATGGATGCTTTGTCCTAATAAAAGGGAGCCCTTGAACTTCTATGGTCTTGTCCATGACTCAAAATTCTGTCAAAAAAAAATAATCGAGATGTCAAAATATCCAAGGTCACAAAATCAAAATCAAAAAGATAGACTGCTCCCTTGAAGGATAACTATACTATCATTGCTGTAGCTAATAGATTGCTCCCTTGAAGGACAGCTATTCAAATATATATAAAGCAAAAATATAGACCACTCCTTCGAAGCATGGCTATGACTAAATATTGCTACAAACAACACTTTCTTAGAAGCTTCTCGCATTGATCAGCTTCACAAATGACCACAAAGCAAATGACATCTCTATGTAGACTTTCCGCATTGATCAGTCTACCCCAAAAAAAATAAAAAAAGGGTCATGGACTTGGCTTGTAGTTGTCTCAGGGTCTCCTATAAAAAGGGGCAAGGTTCTCTCTGCTCTAAAATGGGTTACCCTCTCCTCCTATCACATCACCTACTCAAGGGACTTCGAGCTCGCTTAATGTCAAAGCGATTCGATTACTTCTCTAACACAACCCATGGTTAACAACGTAATGCATGAATGGGGCTCTTGGTTCTAACAACCCCTATCTATGCTATCTATCTAGTCCTTGTTAATGAAAGGGCGATTATGCCTTTCACTTTCTACCCATACACTTTGGTCACATTCAACCACATCATTTGTCAAACCAACTCAACCCAACTCTTTTCAGACCACTCACATAGCCTATTCACACTAGTTTCTATGGACACCAATACACATGGAAACTATGGACTACATAATTTATGTCAAGCATAAACCATTACTTGCTGAAGCATAAATAAACTCATTTCATTTTTAGCAAACATCCATCACCCAATATGGACAGTTGCTAGGGATGAAAAACCCTAACCAATGTTACAGAATACACCATTTGGAAAAGGCTGTAACATCTTTTTCCCCTCATCATTTCAAGTACGTCCCCTCAGACATGGGAAGTGCTAAATCTTTATCATGACCAAACCGATCATCAACCAATCTATCGACCGACTTTGACTCTTAGCTCTGAACTACATTGGTCTGAGGCCCTAAGACCGGGGCTATGTAGGTAGCACTCAGTTGACATGACGTCCTCTGGGGTTAGCTCGACCACCCTCATTTGTTTGTCTCTCTGATGGACAAACCTTCTATCCTCCGACCACGACTTGACCTTGACCAAAGCAATCCATAACTTTGACCCTCTTCCTCCCTTTTAGGGAGAACTACATTGGCCTGAGGCCCATCCAACTAGGGCTATGTAGGCAGCACTCAGATCACATGACATCTTATGAGGTAAGCTCGGCCACATTCTTTCATCCATCCATTCATTCGACCAGCTATTTATCTCGACCTACCTCGACCAACGACCTTGGAGATCACGACTATCTCCTCAGACTCTGACCACTCCCAAGACAAACATTGCCTTGGTTGTCTTTGCATGTATGCTACCTCATGAATGGTTAGCAAAATCGTCTGCATCACATTTCAACCCTCACAAGTATAGGATCGCAAGCCGGTTGATCCCCACTACTTGTGACATTTTCGTGTCTCCAGGAGCACTTCCTGAGCCTAGGATACCTGGAACACGATGACCATTGGAGCTTTAGCTTAGATTGAATAACCCAATCAGCTATGACCAAATGCTGGGGCCTGGTTACTTCAATTTTAGCACTCCTCAACCTTGACCTGTGATAATTTGACCTGACCATCCCGTGAAATGGTATACGTGCAATCACAACTATTGCAGCGTTCACAGTCACCCTCTCTATCCATCTCTCTGTCAAATCAACACCCGATCTTAGGTTCCCTTCCCTTGACTCCCACTTTGAGGGGGAATACCTCATCTCACATCTAGTGCAGCCTCCTCCTATTTTTGTCTTATAGTTCACTTGAACAACCAATAGGACAAAATCAACCTTATCCCACACCTGGGGCAACTAATTTCTATTTTTGTCTTGCAGTTCGTCAAGAACAACCAACAAGACAAAAAGAGGCAAATGTAGACACCAAAATCGTGTCTACTCCTTGGTCATCCTCCCCCCTTGGTCCCCCTCGTCCACTTCGACACTCCTAACCCCCACACACTTATTAATTTAAAATAATTAGCTATTTTAAATTAATAACATTCCTTCTCCCTCTCTCCTTGCCACCTCACTCATGCCACCTCACCACCCTAAGATGCCCTTCCTTAGATTCCCTTCACTACCCCATGACCAAGCTTAAATGCCTAGACCCCCATTTCATCCTCTCGTCCATTTTAAGCCACCTTTGACCGTTTCTTACCCCGATCTGCTAACCCGGCAATTGGGAAAACAGACAGAAGGCTATTTTTAGCCTTTCTGCCCACCTTCCAGCCACCGACATTGGTCAGTAGTTGACCGACGTCGATGGTTTTGCTGATATCGATTGCCTTCAAAATTGCATTCTTGACCCGAATGCAGGATCCATTTTTCCAATCTCTCAAATCCGACCTTTCAACCTTCAACAATCTAATCTTTCATTCTTCCAAGTAGCCAACCTTCCAATCTTTAGACCTCTCTCTCTCTCTCTCTTAGGCACACAACAAGCTACAATAACAACAATTACTCTGCATCAGTCATTCCACCTTGCTGGAGGTCTTCTACACCAGCAGCATCAACAACAGAGACAAGCATCAACAACACTCCTTCAACAGGTATGAGCTATGAATGTTTCATTTATTTCATTTCAATAATCTAGAAATGTATTAGCAGTTAGCCCTTATTCAGCTCTTAGACTGTCAACTAGACCACAGACCCAACCTGCTCTTCCCGGAGAGGCTAAAAGGCCTCCTCTACCCCTCTGTCCCCTTTTAACATTCTGTCCATTGTCCCAGACCTCTGCACAGACTCTCAGACCATTCAAACAAACCCAAAACCTTTTTTTAGACCCATCCACAGACCATAAACTCATCCAGACCCCGTCCCAGACCATTGTCCTGACTGACATCGACCACTGCCTCCATCGACGTCAGCAGACTTGACCAACTGACGTCGGCAGAACCACCGACATCGGTGATTGTGGAAGGTAGATTGCTGCATATAGGTACGCATTTGCTTTCATTTCTTTTATTCAGTCTTTATCATTTTTGTTTCTGACTATATTCTACTTTTTATCAGTGGACTGCCATCCTCTAAGAAGTCTTTGCACTTTTAGGACCAAGCTTTTGCTTGGCAGTCCACTTTCTAGTCATCTAACAATTTTCATGTTTGAGTCTCTTTCTTCTACAGGTGTCATCCTCCACAACCAAAGAGGAGTTCCTTCAGTTGTCTGGATTTGGTGCGCAAGACTACATCTAGGTATCATCTAACCCTAGACCATTTTATCTTAGTTTCTCATTTCCTTTTGAATGTGAAAGCGAAAATCATATAGAAACAGTGGAGATGAATTCAATGAGCCAATGAATATAATTCATCTTAAGCACTTTCATGATTAAGGTTATCACACTTTGATCTCTAAATTTTCCTGATTGCTGGAATCTCTATTCCATTTTGTCTATCCACCCTTATTCACCTATGCTTAGGTCATTCTGACATACTTCCAAAACTTTTGTTCATTTTACCACACTGATTCAATTACAAGTGTAGTTTAAAAATTTACTCAAATCAATATTTAGTATCAATGAAGATCAAAAGTACAACATGGTTTTGTGTTAGACTCTCTTTTATATAAAATTGTGTTAATTATGGAAAGTTCTTATCTAGCGGCTTATAATACTTGAATTGTTCCCTTGAGTCCCTAGTAATTTCTTGTTCATCTTCCCACGATATAACTGATTCACACCCAGGTTCATTATTTTAAGGAAGAAGTTGGATCCTATTATCCATTGTTGTTGAGTGGTATCTATAAAATTATTCATGTCTGAACACTCCCCTTGTTCATGTCTCTTATCCATCTTGATAAATCACACCCATGATTACCTTTCCCTTTGAAAAGTGTTTATGTATTTTTTTTATTTCTTATTTCCTCTTATACATTCTTTGGTCAAAATACTCTAGTTCATTTCCTATTCCGAAATCCCTAAAAATTTCAGATATTCCAAAACACCTAAAAAGTTCAAATATCCCAAAAATCCTAAACAATGGTGTTTTTTCCCACAAAGTACCCATCTCTAGTACGTCGTAATTAATTAGTTGTCATTTTGTTGCTCAACTTGGATTTCTAGTTGCTAGTATTTAGGTGGCACATCTTGCCATATTTATTTAATGATTATTGTCTCCTCGTAAATATGATATTTCAAAGTGGGATCAACTTAACCACACTCTTGCCATTTTTCAAGTTAATTTCATGCTCTCACTATTTTACGAGCTTAACCGTTCTATCTCAAATTCATGTTCTTATCTCTAATCATACTTATCTTTTTCTATGTTCATTTTCTGGTTGAACTACAATGGCTTGCAGTCTAATTGGACTATGTAGGCAACACTTAATTTTTTGAGATTAGCTCAGACATCCCTTTAGTCCATGCTATTGGAGTTTTTAAGCATATATCTTGTTGTCTTAGTAATTCATGTTTAATTATATACTCTCACCCTTTTGTGAGTCCATGTTCCTATGTCTTCTATATAATATTTTATCTTTACTTATCATCAAATTCTCTTCAATCCAAATATCCTTGGAAGAATTATATTTGCCCCAAAGTCCATGTTGGATCTGATGTCCATCTGACTATATAGGTATCGTCCACTTGCTTAGGGCACTTAGAGTCAGCTCAACCACTTCTTTCCTATTATTATATTTTCCCATTTGGTCATGATTATTTTGTCATATCCTTGGTCTCAAAGAGTAAGGCCTTATTATCACACACACTGATTTTATGTATGGAATGTATACTTGCTTCCACTTGTGTGTTTTTGAATGGAATGATTATTGATTTTCTTGGGTGCCTTAACTTGTTACATTATGCTTCCCAGATGACTCTTGGTTATTGAAATCAAGATGTTTGGATGTAAGCGAATGTATTCAAGCTCAATTTTAATACATTATGTTCTGGTGTGTTGTTTTGTTCCTCAATTGCCTTAATTTAGTACATTATATTTTCCACTTAAGTCTTGATTATTCATATCATGATTTTGTGTTGTGAATAGTTATATCTGAATTCAAATTGATTTAAGTGCATTATGTTATACATTTGAAGCTTGATTATCCATATCTTGTTTTAAGTTGTATACATTTGTATATTGAATTTAAATTGTTATGCATTTTGATGAAAGAATGTTATCATGATCCTTCCTATATTATGATGCATATTGTCATGTGCAATATAAAATCAAGTTTTAAAATTGTTCACATATCAATGCTATAAAATCAAGTACATATTTATCTATCTAATCCAATAATCCAAACTAGCAAAGCATCATGATCATAAAGTCTATTTTTCACATCAAGTACTATAAGCGAAAGCATGATTAAATCAAGAGCATATAAAATTATGTCTAATATATGAGCAAGATACATAAGTAAAGTAAAAAAATCAACGTATGAGATATCACAAAATATCAAAATCTCATATGTATATCAAGGTAATAAATGTCTGTATACATCAAATGGGGTATGTACATAAAAAAGGAGAGTACAAGTATAAACTCAAACCATCCAAGTACATCATGAATACATCAAGTAAATCTCATATATCATAATATAAGTACAATGTCTCTAGTATAGTCAACTCTGACTATGACTGTCTCTCATGGATCCCTCTCTCTTATCTCCCTATCGAGAACTCTCTCCTCTCCCATATGGTAGTTTTCTTCGTGGTGTTGGAGGACCCATGGTAGATGATCATGGTATAGATTATGTCATTGATCTGGATGAAGTAGAAGACTTACAAAATCAAGATGATTTAGAGGATGATTGTTATTGTATCCTATACTATGAGAATGTTGATCTCTTGGTTGCCTAATTCATTATTTCCTTGTATAAGGTCCTATAGTATGCAACCTCATCCTTAGCCTAAAGGATCCTATCACAAATAGATATCACACCTCTCTCTGTGGCTGCCTCTCTAGCCTCATCCCTCTCTACCTATAGTCTGGCCATATCTGCCTATAACTTATCACTCTCAGCCCATGTTGAATCTCACTCTACTAGAGCTATATCTCTCTATGCTACCACCTGGGTATGTCCCTATACCACAATGTCCCTCTCTGATCTAGCTACCTCTCTCTCTAACCTCAAAATATCCCTCTCTGTAGTTAGTTGTCACTGAATTTAAAGCATCCTAGATATCTTTATTCCTAATCTCAACATCTTTGTTTGATATATTGGTAGTTATTTGTGTTAAGAATAATTGTTCAAAACACTGATCTATTCTAGTTTATAAACCTAGAAGATCCATCTCTTGAGCACTAATCTCTCATCTCAATCTATCAATGAGTGTCTGGGTCTCTATTAATATTGAAGGCCCAGAAGAATTAGCCTGCCCAATATCCACTATCGAATATCTACCCTAGGTAAGATTTGTCCTATCCACATCCATCATATTTCTCTATATAATCCACCTCCATGTCATTACCCTCCTCTATCTTAATATCTACTAGCTCATCCTCTCCCTCCACAACTCTCCTCTCCACTGCTTTAGCTATGGGCACTCTCGATACCTATACATCATCTCCACCCTATGGAATAGTCAATCTTAATGGTTGGTGTTGAGCCCACCATGATGCCTAAGCCTCTATCACACATGTGTCTATTGGCCCACCTACATATATCTAGGCTACTAACAGTACCAATAAAAAAATAAGCCCAACCTTAATAGGATTAGTGGTTGGTCCCCACTATTCCCTCTTTTACTGCATGTGCAAACTTTTGTGGCTCTAGTGATACATCTTGTCATAGTACCCTATCTATTTTATACTACTCAATAATGTAATCCTATCATCCCATAATATAGAAATCAATAGTCATATATAAAATATACTATGTATCTTCTAGCCATTGGAAATGTATATCTGGATAGGGCTTCCATTTCACGTCAACCTCAGTTATCTCATCAATAGCTCATCTATAATACTAGAGATCTCCCAAGTGGATCCTATGCCCTAACCTAACCTGATACCATCTAATGCTATAGGCTCATCTAGATCCCTCTGCTATTTCCTACCCACTAAAAGCTACATGCTCCCACACCCACACCTTAAGCAATGTCTATGGGCCAATACTATATCCACCACGATGAAAAGTATAGTGAATATCATGGTATAGCTTGGTTAATATCACTGAACCTACGGCAAAGAATATTGTATCTATCAACATGTCTCTCACTATGCCTCTTAAACCTATATGGAAGAACTAACTACTCTTGTTAGGCAATAGAATACTGGAAACAATAACCATGAAAGCAAGAACACCCCAATAATATACCATAGGTATAGGGACATCCTCCTCCATCACCTCAACTTAAAAAAGTCCATCACCACCTCTATCTCATCAATGCTGACGTATCCCCCCATACCATCTCGATGTTGAATTATCTAATCAACTCCTTGAAGACCTCTTATTTGTCCCTTGATGCTAACTAGTATAGGGAATGACCTCTGACAGGAACCCATAATATACGTTAGATGTCTTATAGTATAACTATGATCTCCCCCATTGATAGCTAAAAGGTTGATGTGTCTGACCTCTACTACTCATCTAAAGTACTCAATAAAGCCTTATCTACTCTAATAGCTAGTACCCTTTCTATGTGTAGTAGTCAAATCATGTCAAAGAACCCTAACACGTCACCTAACCATAAGCCTAACTGGTGTAGAATGTGAGATCGTCACTCCAAAGCTATCAGTACCTCCACTTGATCTTATAATTCAATCCAAATCACTATAATTAGTTATTTATTTCTAATTTCTCAATCACATTTATACTATCTAATTACATCTACTTGTCTAACAAAGTCATCACATTTAGTTTTATCAGTCTCGGATATCATTTTCTATGTCTTTTCTTGTCCATCTTTTGATCAACTATTCCATTATGGAATTTTCATTATTGTTTACATCAATTCATCATTTGGAAGGATGATTTTTCCATTTATGTAATGATTTCACCGTTAAATAGATGGCCTAACCATTTCATCAAAATCTTTGTAATTTCACTAATAATGTGGTCCTTTTCATCATTTCTGTTGTTCCATGTCATCATTTGTTTTCCTAGCTATTTTCATCGAAATCATAACAATTTCGTTGATGAATGGGTCATTTTCTCTTATCTTCTCTTCATTTTTGAAGTTTAATGTTTTTGAAAATTTTGTCACTCTTCTAGATAAAATAACCATTATCGAGGACCAATTCATCGATTATTTAGACACAATCATTGATTGGGCAAAAGGGCTCTATGCTATTTTACTGAAGGGCAATTTCACCATTTTCACAGATGAAATTACTGACATCATGGACCATTTCACTAATTTAAAGACAGATTTGCCATTTTTGGCAATGAATTCATCATTTTCATGGATGAATTCATCATTTTGAAAATGGTGAAATCATGTTTCCAACAACTTTAAAGAGTAATAAATGTAATTAAATGCGAAAGTAACAAAAAAATAATGGTACCTACTGATGGCCCTATCCCCCATGGTAATTTTTAAAATAGGAGGTTAAAATGAACTATTTTTTTCTACCTTAGGGTGAATCTATAACCTTTTACTTGAAATATTTTTCCCCTTGTTACTATTTTCTTTTTTTGAGGTCTATTTGTTGCCTTGGTGTCTGTTTTTCATCCTATTTTCACCCATCTCCTTCATTTTTTCTCCCTGTCTATAATTTATACATCATTCTATCATCATTTAAAGGGTTCACTTGGCCAAATTTTTATTGAATATCTGCGCAATGAGGCATCCAAGGCTCAACCAACATTTTTTTGGGCATGTTTGAACCTATTTTCTAGTATTTTTAGTAAATGTTCATCAAAACTAACATCTATTAATTTTTCTTCTATGATCACTTTTACAAATTTTTATTCTCTTAAAAGTCATTACTTAGTTTGTGTCTTGTAACTCTATATCAAACAAGGGAAAATGTAGACACTCCAATTTATCACTTCCATATTAAATTACACAATTGAATGACTTCCCGTAATTTCACATTTTCTCTATTTAATTATCAATTTTGTCTATTTAATTATCAATTTCTCTATTCAATTATCAATATTCTTTGTTCAATTCCTTATTATTTAATCAATTCGATAATTTTCCCTTCTCTATTCAATCACATCCTCCTCAATTTCAATTTAATAATCAATTCCTTACATTGTATTAATTAAATAGGTTTTTTTATCTATTTAATTAGTTACTCTTCTAATTACTAATTTTACTCTTGTCCCCCTTCAAAGGACATCTTCATACAAATATGAATCTTGAGATCTTATGAATATACCCTTGAGAGCACAACATTATTCAAATAATTAGATATAAAACGGGATTATTCTCCACCCCTCATCTTGGAAACAAGATAAAGGACCCACCTTTGAGACTCGTGTGCTTTGTTACAGAGGATGCTCCACCCTTCATTTTAGAAACAAGATGAAGGGCCCACATTCATTCATATTTGATATTTACAAAGAACATCCTCCATCCTTCATCTTATAAACAAGATGAAGGGTCTATATTCATCTGTCATTGATATTTGTAAAGGCCATCCTCCACCCTGCATATCGATTGAGATGAAGGGATCACATCATTGATCCATGTGCACTCTAGAAGAACCTTTGGTAATTTTCATCTTGATTTTAAGATGAAGGGTCCTCCTTGATCTGGAGTTTGTATAAATACACCTCTTTGCACCACTATTTTCATGCTTAATTTATATAACAAAGTATTCTCAAATCACCATGTCTCTTTGTGCATCAATCTTCTACTTCTTTGATTAAATCAACATGGTCCATAACTTTAATATATGTGTTTAAATACAATTTAGAATTGATAAACACCATCTAAAGCTACATCCGAGCCATATCCCAACAAAGACAAGTTACAACGAGGTTTGCATTATGTTTGTTTGAATCTTTAAGCATTGTAGTCTTGTGTATTTATTGAGCTCACGAGATCCTATATGTGTATTTTTTATCACTTTGTTTTGTGTTATTAACAACTTTGTGAAAATATATAGAATTCATATTCTATCGACACAAACTACATCAAGTACAAATATCTTAAATACATTTATCCAAAAAAAATTGAGAGATATTAATTTTAAGGCATTTATCACATTGTATAATGACTCCATTACCTTATCTAAAAATTTCTTATTGATTGATGGAAAATGGCCTCAATTTAATTGCACTATTGTGTCAGGCTCAAAAAAATATTTTTAGAAGAAAATGAGCTAAAATTTTCATTGCATACCCATGATATCATGAATTTTCAATTGCTTTTTTCTAGCAAGAAGAAAAACTCCTACATGATAGTCAAATGAACATCAAATTTAATGTAAAAACTACTCTATAATAGTTAAATGGACATCAAAATCAAGGTTTGACATTTTCACTAATATCTCACACCATTACACTTCTTTACCCCCAATTCAACATAGTTAACATTCTAAACTATTAAAAAATAACAAAGAAAATTGGTTCCATCAAGTTATCTCTACTTATTAGGGAAGGGTAGAATATAAACAAACTATACCAATAGTAAATACTTTTGTTTTTTACCACTAAACCACAACTTGAAATTATACATCTTTCATAAAGAAAAGAGGATGTGTGTAAACAACTAATTTTGGTATGAGGGTAGTTTTAGTTGTCAAATTGCATTGTTCTAAGATACTTATGTGTTTATTTATTATAAATTCATATTAGGATATTATTGACATATTTATCCCTATATTTTTCATTTTATTTTCCTTTCCCCTCACTCTCTCTTATTTTTATTTCTTCCTTGGTTTTTTTGGCAGTTTTGGTCTTGCTCCCCATAACCATATAATATACGGTTCTAGATTGGGCCCTTGTGACCTTTGTTTTGTGTCCCCTATTCCTTGTTTATCATCCTTTCTCACTCACTATATGTCATCTCATGCACCAATTTTGTCCTAATTTGAATTTTAGAAATATAGAAATACATAGGGGCATTAGTGCATATAGAACATGGATGAGAGTGAATGAAAATTTTAATAGTGATACATGAATTTTGAAAGTAAAATTCAAGCATTTATTAAAAAAAAAAAAAAGTGTTTAGAGTTAAATTTTAACTGATAATTGAAGTCTTTATTGCATTGTGCCACTTGTTCATGCTAGCACAAAAATTCACATAGCATTAAGGCTTGCATCCATGAATTGCTTGTTGAAATTCGTCAAGTGTTATTTTCAATATTTTTCCAAATTAAGGCCCAAATAATAATAGAGGGGTAACATAGGTCCTTCATTGATCTCCTAATTTTAATTGGTTTGTGATGAGTTGGTAGGGTTTAAGATAAATAAATTAATTTCTTGAGATCTACATAGAATTCAAGAATAACTATTGAGGTTTTCAGAGCCTTAAAATAGGCAAATAGGGGCATGTGACCAAATTTCATAAATTCTAATGTGCCTATAACCATATATTGACAATTCTAACAATTTTGACACTACGGAAGACTATCTTCATCTTAAATTTTATGGGTCTTGTTCACCTTGCCTTCTAAACATGTTTTTTGGTGTTTATTTGTATTGATTGTCCCTAGATTTTCAATGATTTTAAATATTATAATAGAACCCCTCTTTGCACTTATTCTATAATGTTTCTTATTGTAGTTAGGTCTGATTTACTATTTTATTTGATTATATCTGATTAGATATAGTTGCATGTGGTGTTGGTAGATACCATATGTTCTCATGTAAAACCACTTTTTTCATACTACATTGTGGCAAACCCATTCTCTCTCAAACCACATAGGGTTAGATCGTGTTTCCATTATAATATATTAGAATGATTTAGAGATTATATTTGTTTCAAATCATTAACCCTTGCTCTCACTATGCTTAAATCCAAGCCTACTCTCATTTAATTTTTTGAAAATATATTAAACCCTAGTATGCTTGTGATGACTCACCCTTCATATGCACTTATTAAAGATGTTTAAAATGCTTTTATGAATGTCATATATTTTTCATAATGATGTAGAAGATTATAATTTTGATTATTATGATAGTGAGTATAACATCGATGAAAAATTAAGGAAAATAAGTTTTATCCCAATGGGATGAAATTAATATGCAAGTGATAGAAATGTTTTGGGTGTTTGTTGCCTTTACACAAGCCTTCATGATTATGGAATGTCAAATTTTGAAATGCAAGATATAATTAGTAAGTGAAAAAGTGTGAACCTCAAACAAAGAAAGATAAATATGGATTTGGACCTAGATGTACACAACAACCAATTGATTCGTTTATAGAACATAGGAATACTCTAATACAATCTATAGGGAATAATGTGGATGTAGATGCCTGTTTTCATGTAGATATCAATTTATCTTCTTTGAATGCCAATGATGATGATAATGTAAAAGTTATATCCCTTCAAAATGATTATTGGAATGAACATAAGAAATATTGTGATTATAAGAACAAGTTAAAAAATAAAAGTAAAGATGAACCCATTAATTATAATAATAAATATACTATAATCAATCTTGTTAATACCTCGAGAATTATGAATGTATTGAAAGAATTTACTTATCAAAATATCCCTTTTCATGGTTTTACTTCAGAAGTTCCTCATAACCACATTCATGTTTCTTCTACTATCCATTATTCTCAAAATATTATGTTGTCAAATATTCATAATGCTTCTATTTCTTTTCCTCTTTCTTAAAATTTTATTCCTCCAAATGTTCAAAATGTTATGGTTAACATTCAAGATTTTTAAACCTCTCATCTTGTCTCTACCATTCCTCTGATCTAACCACCCATGGTTTTTCAAATTCTTCTAGATATTGTTAATTCTTCTTTGATCTCTTCTATTATGATTTCTCCTAATACTTATAATCATCCACACACTTTTAAAATGACTATTATGATGCAAACATTGTATGATGTAGAATAGCAAGCTGAATTATTTTTTTAAGGGTCTCACAAGTCAAGTGATAGGATATATTCTCATGATATACATTTAAATTATATATACTATGTGGACTAACATTGTTTTTTCTATGAGTTTTTGATGTTATTGATTATTACATTGTGTGATTATTGATGGATGTTACATAGTGTGTTATATGAGTGAATTGATTGTGTTTTGTCACATAAGTGCATCAGTTGTGGTTAAGGATCCTCTATTCCATATCATGCCCATGTCATGTCTATGTCAAGTTAGATTTTAGTCAGAGTTGACTCATGTCTTGATTGCTTGTGTGCTTCATGATCATGATGTTGTGTGCATATATATATATATATATATATATATATATATATATATATATATATATATATATATATATATATATATATATGACTATTGATGAACTTAGTGTCATGATTTTTATCATGCATTTTTCTGTCATGTGCAATGCATTAATTTATAGCATACATCTACTATGATGCTTATTTACTACATGCCTAAATACTATATTTTCTTGACATGACACTTGTATGCCCGTTGCCTTGGATTACATGTTCCACATGTGCTTTGATGATCAAATATTTTTGTGATGACATATGTTATCATGTTTGTATACATGAATTACATCACTACATTTTTATATATAGCATGTGATACATATAACTATTTATTTTGAGATGAGTGATCTACAGGCTTCATCCCTCACCTCAAAATGAGGGCATATAGTGGGCTTGTCTTAAAGATATAGGTTGTGACAAAAATAGTTCATTTTTTGTGATAAACAAATAGTTTATATTTTGGGTTAGGTTATGTGATTCAAATCAAAAACTTTGAGCATATTGAGGAATATGTGGGGCATTCCACATGATTTTGAGGAATAGATGATATATTTTTTGACATCATGAGATTGATTATATGGGGTAGATCTAGATTGAGTGGATTGACATATAAAGACACTTCTATATCACTTTGAGGTACATATGGGTTAGATTTGGGGCATGAATGTTTTTCATATAAACATTTTTATATTTTTTATATTGAGTATTGATGGTGAAAGATGGCACTATGTAAGAACTTTATATCCAAAATTCATATGCAACAATTGATTTGAAGTTTTAATTGACATACAAACCTATTTTAGGGTTCTATATTTACATGCAGGTTTGTTTTAGGGTTTCTAATTTACATACGAAACTATTTTGGGGTTCCACCAAAACAATTATGATGATATTTGGAGTAGTGTGTGTTGTCACTCAAATTTTCACCCTTAGAGAGATAGTTCAAGCCTACTCCAATTGATCGACACCATGGGATTAGCCCTAGACCTGTGGGTTGTCTATAGTGGGGGTAAACCTCTATTTGACAGGGTTAACTCCCTGTATTTAGCTTGATTGTCCTTATATTAACTAATTAGTGTATGAAAAGGGATAAGAAACTATCTAATTGCAAGAAAACTAGAACAAAGCGATGATACACTTTTGGAGGTACAATCATTAAGGGGGCGGTGAATCACTGATGCAAGATATTTCAAACTTCAATTTCAATCCTTTCAAACTCTTAATCAAAGCCCAAAATCATTCATAAAGCATACAAGATGTTTATAATAATAAATAATAAATATGATGCAAGATCACACACATAACACAAGATATACATGGGAAACCCTCTTAGGGTATAAAACCCACTCTCAAACCTACAAATACATGGACTACTTGTCTTATAAGATGATAAAAAACATGAGACCTTTTAGTGAAGCACCCACTTCACAAGGAACACCCACCCCTAAGTATGAATAATCGCCCACTTATTTTAGATGTTAAGCACCTACATAACACCTATGAAATCAACAAATCCAAAATTTTAATTGTAGATCAATCTAATTGGAGAAATAATATTTAAGACCTCTCTATCAACTCATCACACACACTCAAACTTGCTCATACAAGCAATGCATCTAAACACCCCTTTTGGATCTTTATAGTATTCTTTGCCTATCCTCAATCTATTTTGTACTTTAGTCCATCCACTAAGCACACTTCCTCTGATCTCTTTCCTTCATCTCTCTCTTTTGATCTCTCAACACATTCACATATAAGTTTGGAAACCATTGCCTTGGTTTATACTATTTATAGAGTCTTCATGCATATCAACTTTTTGGTCAGACATAATACTTACCTTAACCCTTAAGACTTCTATCATGCTAATCATTGCTCAAATATAATGTCATAGGTCAACCATAGAATCTATGGGTCACACTTAAGTAGCTACACCTTTCTATTAGGCCTTAGTATCCCTTATAGGTCTCATGGAGACCTATTCACTATTTAGCACTTTATCGAGCAAATTAAGAACATACAATCACTTTCAAATACATGGGTCCACTCCATATGACATTTAAGACATCTTTGGGTGATTTCTCCTACCAAAACACTCTTCTATTAAAGCATAATTTGCTCAAACTAAATTATGTCTATAGTAACACTATGAACAAACAAACAATAAACTTTAAAGCTCCATATCTACACTTTTACAAATATTCAGATCTTCTAACTAGATTTTATAGATGCACCTTGGAGTCCTTTACAACTTTACTTTTTACTACATCAATAAATTTGTCATGCATCAAAATATATAGCTAAAAAACACTAGTTTTCCTTCATAAATTTGAATATTTAAATTCCAATGATCACTATTCAAACACTTAACATCGAGCACCTTAACCTCATCTCATGCTTACTGGTAACTATGGACAAATGCACACCGTTGAGCTCTTTTGAGTAGCTTTATCTTTACCTTACAACACTCACCATTGATTTTTGATCAAAGCTCCCATAATTGTGCTACTTG